>JALGQZ010000007.1:8448705-9048705 GCA_023105745.1 Austropuccinia psidii | reverse complement strand
TTTGGTGGTAGGGAATGTGAACCTTTGAGCTATGACCACATTCCCAAAAAGTTCACAAGAAAATCACCACTTAATTACTGTAGGAATACAGAAATGAACTTTATTTCACAAGCTATAAACAAGGTTGAAACCTGTAAGGAATTATTGATTAAAATCAACAGAGCTGTTGACCACTTTGTTGTGAAAGTGGTCCAAACTTAAAAAAAATAGAAAGTTGGATTCTACTAGTTCATTCGTGAAGAATGATGTAATTTTTATTATAATATTCAAGGTATAACCCCTTGAAATCATGGTTTGAAGTTTAAAATATTAAATTTCGACAGAAAAGATGAGTTACAAGAAGAATAATCAAAAATAGAGTCTTGATGATGTAATGAAATTCTCTTGGAAGCATATTGCGGTTATGCCAAGCTCTTAGAATTCACTCTCTGAATGGCTTTAGCGTGGAAATCTTAAAAGTTATTAAGGATCAAAGTTTGAGCTTAATTTGATCATTTATGATCACTCACTGTAACCTTCAATTAAGTTTAACAGTCATATGAATGATAGAATTGGTGAATACTATTAGTTTATGATTCAAACTAATAAAATCCACAAATTTTGGGGTTCTGCCAAGTCTTTGACATCATTAAACGTAGAGCTATAGTGATAACTCTAAATAATGGTGTAATAAGGATGTAATATGGTTTGATAATGATGTAATCATCTCCAACCTTTAAATTATTGATCAATTCCAGTGGATATGATAAGTACACCTCTACTAGAAGCCTGTTGGACTCTAGGAGGGAGGTATTTACTATAAATAGAGCTCTTTTTACTCTGTTTTCCCCTCAGACGCATCAAAAAACATTAAATAAATACAAACAAAAAGGTAAAATCTTTATTCTTTATATATAAAACTTTTATATTATCAAATACCAAAGTTCATCTTTATTATAATCACCAATTTTTACGTGATTAAATCATTTGTTTAACTGTTTTTGTTAAAAATCTCTCTAAAACTCATTTCCACGTAAAAAATCAATAATATTTGTAATTTCTCTATTTTTTATTGTAAATACAATTTGTATAAGTTGTATTTGCATTATTTGGAGTAAAAAATTTCAAAATTATTATATTAAGTGTTAAAAGTAGGTTATTTTCTCTTATATTAATAACTTTCTCTTTATTATTCTTTTAATAATTCTTTAATTAATATAAATAGAATTTATATTAATTTATAACTTTAATATTAGTAATATTATTGTTATTAATTGTTTTTTATTAATAAAAAACAATTTTTTATGCCTTTATTATTTGTTTGTAACAATAATAAAGTGCTTTTAAATATATTAATTATTTTATATTAATATATTTATTTTATTATATTATATTTTATAATATAAATTATGTTATTATACTTTATTAATAATACTATTATTTTTACGCCATAATTATAATAATTCTTTATTATTATAATTATTTTTTATCTTATTTATTTCATTTATAAGGACATTCATAGTACAATAAGTGAAATATTAGTAATTTTTACTTAGTGTTTCATAGTCAAACCTTCCAGTATTGCCTGCCCCTCCTAAAATACTGAACAAAATCTTCCTTGGAGCTCACAAACCAAAATAAAATTAGAAAGTGGCTTTAAAACTGCAGAAGACAAAATTCAGCAGTCTCAGATCAGACCTATTCAATAAATAATATGAAAAATAATGTCAGTAATTTTGGTTATTTGAGATTTTAATGAAATACTTGTCTGTATAATTTTTTTTTTGAAATTGGGGTGAGTGGTTTCTTCTTGTTGATACGATTTTGGTAAGATGAGTTATTTAAGTTTTTGAGAAAAAATTTGGTGTGTGTTGATAAAGGTAATTTTGTTAAGGTATAGTTATAATATAGTAAAATAAGTTTTTAAAGGTTTGTTCTTTTTTAAGAGTGTTAAATAATAAGATAAAATAGTATTTGTTAAATTTAAGAGGTAAGATTCTTTGATATTTAATATTTTTTTAAAGGGGTAAGTGAATTTTAAATCTTGATAAATGGTGTTAATTTTACTGTATCAAATATTTTAATAGAGTAGTAATCCCAATCTTGGGTACTGGGTATTTTTTGTTTTTTAATAATAAGATTCCACTGAGCTTAGCTAATGGGTAATCTTCACCACTATACTTCCACTGAGATTAGCTACTGGGAAAGTAATTTTACAATAGTATACTGGACTACCTCCCAGGTGAGGGATGAATTATTCCTGTGCTTGCAATGTGCAGGGGATATAATTTGCATGGGGGGGGAATTTGAAGTTTGGGGGGAGAGAGCCCCTCTATTTATACCTTTTGGGAGCCTAGAGGGCCCTCCATGGGAGCTGTCTTTATCCACTTTGATTCCTCTTGATCTCATCATGTGACTCTGTTTTTGGTGAGGACCTTTCTTGCCTGGGTCAGGTGATTTAAGGTTTGGTGATAGTTTTCTCTCTGCACAGCCTCCATTTATCACATGATTGTCTTTTGGTGAACTAATCATGATGTGATATTCTTGAATTTTCCTTGCATACATAAGGTGATTCAATTTTGGGTGGGGATTTTTGTTGTGCACAGCCTCTTTCTTGTCACATGATATTCTGTTGGTGGATGCAGTATCACATGATGACCTTGTAAGTCCTTTGCATATGTCCTATTTTAGGCTTGGTAGAAGTGGCTGTGTAATTTATGAAGGTGTCATGGTTGTTTTTCTTCTTTTTGAACTTTAAAAAGAAGTCAGGTGATAATTTCTTGTACTGGTGAATTTACTGTTATGTATGAGATGATGTGATTTTTGAGTTTGACACATGCTGTGCATAGTCATGTGGTTGAGATTTAATTAAAATTGTGTACTTCATGCAGCCTGTTGTAACTAGCTTTGGTTTGCATGAGGTGATGAGTGGTGTAAATAAATCTGATTCTGTTTTAAGGGTTTAAGTGGGGTTACTTTGGATATAAGATAAGGTACTCCTGTGGCTGTAAGGGGGTGTAAAGCTGGGTGGGGTGTGTAATTTAAAGGGTGGTACCTTGTTTGTTGTAACTAGTTTACTATAGGTAACGTGATTTTACATATGCATAATGAAATTGGATAATTTATTTAAACACACACACTGCCCTTTGGTGCCTGTGCCATGGTTTTATGAGTTAAATCCAGCTTCTTGCTGTAAAATTGACCTTTTGGGTGTAAAATTTGAGTGTAAGTCTGCCTCTAGGATGGATTTACTGCTGTTTTGGGGTACTATGAGCTTGAGCCTGGTGGAAAGAAATGGTAGGGAATACCACATCCCCCTCTCCATTTAATGCTGTCCCCAGCATTCCAGGTGAGAGCTCTCTATCCATCATCTGATTCTGTGGTCTTCTCAGATACCTCTTCCTCATTTATTGTTTCATCTTCTTCACTTTTTTCTTCTTCTGTGTCTTCTTTTGTGTTTATCAACTTTTCTCTTGGGTAGAACCTCTTGACTTGAGGTGCTGCAAATCTTCTTTCTAATTCTGTTCCATCAAGTTCCACAAGTTCGTATGTTCCATTGTTTATTTGTCTGATTACTCTGTAGGGTCTATTCCATTTGTTTTTGAAAAGTATCCCCCAATTAGTTTCCATTGCTTTGTTGTAAACCAGGACCAAATCTCCTGGCTTGAGTGGTGATCTTAGTTGGTGTGCCATTCTTCTATCCCAATATTTCATTGAGTCTTCCCTTGATTTTTTGAGTTTTTTTGCTGCTTTTCTTCTCCTCTCTTCTTTTCCTTCCAGCTGTTTGGCTCTGGCTTCTAGTAATTCCTCAGTTGTGGATATTTTGTGCCATTCTACTGCTAAAAATGTTTTTGTTTCAATTTCAATTGGTAATACTGGTATTTGTCCAAATTGGAGTTCAAATGGTGAGAAGCCAGTTGTTCTTTTAGTTGAGATTCTGTCAGCCAATGTAACAAAATGTAGATATTTCTTCAATTTTCCTCCATTTTCTCCACACATCTTGACTAATGCATCTTTGAGTTGCTTATGGCCCCTTTCAACCATTCCTTGAGACTCTGGGTAATCAGGTGTGGTGACGCTGATCATTGATCCTGCTTTCTTTACTGCATCTTTCAATTCTTTTCCAAACTCTGGCCCCCCATCAACAGTTAGTTCCTTTGGTGAGCCATACCTGCACATCCATTCTGAGGTGAACCATTCTGCAACTGCTTTTGCTGTTAATTTGACTAGTCCAACTGTTTCTGGCCATCCTGAATAATCATCTGTTGCCACAATCATATACTTCCATCTTCCAGATTTGATATGTACTGCATCCATACTGACCCTATCAAAGATTGTTGATGTTTCTGTAGATTTTCCTTGTTCCCTTTGTAAGTTTTGACTTCTCTTGTGGCAGGCCAGGCAAGATTAAACCCATTTCTTGACTGATTTCTTCATTCCTTCCAACCAAAATCTTGCTTTAATTCTTCTATAAGTTTGATTTTCTCCTTGGTGGCCCATTTCTTTATGAAGTGACTTTAAAATGTAGCTTTGAGCTTCTTGACTTGTTATCACCAATTGAGGGTTTGGGTTATTTCTTCTTTGGAGTTGGCCATCTTCCAAGAAAAAGTTGGATGGCCTTCTTTTTATCCTTCTAAATGCTTCATCTTTGCTTGATTGTGGTTTTTTCATTGTACTTGAGTATTCTTGCATTCTCTTCCAAAATCCTTCTTGTTTGGTTGGTACCTGTATTCCTGAAAGATTGAGTGAATTTATAGTCTTAGCCCCAATTCCAGGGTGTGGCTTGATCCAATCTTCTTCTTCATCAAACTCTGGTGCATCTTCTTCTTCTTCTTCTGAGTTTTTTGGTCTTCGTGATAGCCCATCTGGCATAGTGAAAGTCTTCCCTGGTTTGTGTACCAAATCAAAGGAAAATAGCTGAATGAAAGCCACCCATCTTGTCATGAGGGAATTAGGTAAGCAAGGGGTGTTGATCATTTCAATTAAGGCCTTGGCATCAACCTGTAATTCAAAATGCTGTCCCCAAAGTATTGTCTGAAGTTTCTTGATAATTCTTGCAGCTCCACAGAGCTCCAATTTGGGTTGTGAGTTCTTTGATTATAATTTTGAAAAAGTTATTGATTCATATAATACTGGTCTGTCTTTTCCTTCTTTGTCTTCTTGAGTGAGTACTGCTCCTGCAGCAATGTAGCTTGAATCTACTGCTAGCTTAATTTTTCCTTATCCTTTGTCATAATCCAATTTCTTGAGGGTTATTTCTTCTCCAACTATTCTTCTGAGCTTATGGAAAGCTTCTTCACATTTTTTATCCCAGTCCCAATCAACATCTTCACTGGTGAGCCTTCTGAGTGGTGATGCAATTTGTGAGAAGTTTTCAATGAACATCCTTACATAGGCACAAAGTCCAAGAAATCCCCTTATTTCTTTCTTGTTAAGAGGTGTTGGCCAATTCTGAATTTTGTTAATCTTTTGTTTTGAAATTTTTCTTCCTTTAAATGACACAACATGCCCTACTATGTCCAAAGCTGGAACACAGCATGCAAAATTTGATCCTGAGATAGTAAGTCCTGCTTCTTCAATCCTGAATAAGACTCTTTCTAAGGTTATGGCATATTCCCATATAAATTTTCTGATTGAGGGGTTTTCTGGTAGTGTTTCTTGGTTGTAAAGTGATCTTGGTCCTTTTATTCCTCCATCATCAATAAAAATTCCTACACTTTCTGGTATTTCTTCTTGAAGTATCCAGGTCATTTGGGGTTGGTATACTGCTACTGAGTTGGTGGCTCCTTGGGGTAGTCTTGTGAGTTGCATCCTTCCAAGGGGTGTTTCAAAAGTGGTGTGGGGTCTTGTAGTGACATCTAATTCTCTTTCATCAGATCCTCCCATGATGTCTCCTAGTCCATAGCATGCTCTTCCTGCAAATGCATCTACAAATTCTTCAATATGAGGTGGTAAGCCAGCATCCTTGATGGTTACTTTGTTGAGTTCTTGAAGGTCATGGACAATTCTGAGTTTCCCATTTGATTTGGCAACACAAAAGATTGGGCTTGTGTAGCTTGAGGTGGATTGCTCATAGAGTCCAGTCCTGATTCTTTCCCTGATTAATTCAGTAAACTGAGGTAAAACAGATTAGGGAATGAGAATTGGTTTCTTCTGCCAAGGTTCATGAGGTATTACTGGTATCTTGTAAGGTTTTCCATATGAGTGTTTGAGGAATCCTCTTTCTTCTTCACAGAAAGCTATTGCTTTTTCCCTTAAGGTAATGACATTTTTGAGTAAAGGGATTTCTTCATTTGATAACCATCCTGGTGGGCCAAAGTTGACTGCTTGCAGTCTTTCATGGGTGACCTTGAAGGTTTCTTGAAATATAGGTGGGTTGGGTGATAAGGGCGTTTCATAAGGATTTCTTGACAAAGGTGATCTTTCCAAAGGTGGGTTAAGGTCTTGAGGCATTGGCTCATTGACTGGTCTCACCTTCTTCAAGACTGATTTGTATTTGGCTTCTAAAATTTGGTGATCCATCTTCAATTAGTGATTTTTTTTGAATGATTTCTGAGAATTTGCTAGTTTCCTAAAATATTGAGGTCTTCACAATTCTTATTTTCTTCTTTCTTCCATAAAAAATGTAGTTTAAGGTCAGAAAGGACCTACAACTAGGTGTGTAACCCCTGTATATTAGGTATACAAGTCCTGAAGTTTAAGTCATGCAAGGACCTCCTGGCCTAATCCAAGGGCTTATCTTGATTCTTGAGCTCCTTTGGGCTTGATTTTGGATTCCACTTGACTCTTGTTTTATTCTTCAATCTTCATGATTCTCACTGGATGAAAGATTCTTCTGGTTGATTTATTTCTTGATAAGGAATTTTCTTGTCTTAATTGATGGCTTGAGAATCCACTTTGTTCATTTTGGCCAATCTGATAATGCTAAACACCTGTGAAACCCCTTGTTCCTGTTACACAAAGGGAGCAGTTTATTCTCATGCTGAGGAAAAAGATGGTCCTTCAGCACTTCTCCTGACTAGGACAATCCCCTCCAGCTTCTTGGCTATTATTTTTTATAAGTTTCCCTGCCCAAGTCTACAGGGGAAGCAGTTTAGTGTCATGATGAGGACCTCTTGAGTATTCAAGCTTCTTGAATATCCCAAGGGCAATTTGAGTTAAATGTTCACATAAGCTTGTTGGTCCATCATGTTGAGTGAGTCCTGAGTCCATAATTGATCCAGTGAGTCATCCTTTAGTCCATAAATCCTGGCCAGTGATTCTTGAATTCCAAATGAGTTTCAATCCCGAATCAAAGAAATTTCCAAGGTCTGGTGTTATCCAAAGTTCAATCCATTGGGAACTCCTGTTTTTCTTTATGAACAATCTTCTTTATTTTCAGTATTGTGATAATTGGTATGTGGTATAATATTTCCAAATTAAATTGATATTTCTTCAAAATAATTTACTTCGTTTGGATCTTTGGTATTCCTAAAGTGTTCCTGTTATTAAAAATAAAATGAAAAATGAAAAAGTATGATAATAAGATAATTTAAAATTGATTTTGATATGTATTGATTTATTTTATTTTTATATTCTAATAATACTCTTTTGGATGAGGGCCCCCTCTCCCGTTAAAAATCTTGAGTTGGTTTTCAAATTTTGAAGAGGATATATCCTCACTCCCCCAAAACTTCCACTATAAGGGATAGTGTAAGAAATAAGTTTACCCACCCCTTATCTTTTATAGTGATTTTAATTAGGATAAATAATGATACAGTAAGTATACATAATTTTATTTTAATGATGATTCAATAAATATAGATTTTTTTATTTTTTTATTCTTTTTACTGTAAGTATAAACTACCCATTAACTGAGATATCGGCGTAAAAAGCAAATTTCAAAAGAAATGCTCCTGAATCACAATCAAGATCATGGAACTGTTTGGTTGAAGGTGGTAATTTGTGCCAATCAGTAAAAATTGGTGCTCATGAGAGGGTTTATAATTAATATGACATAATTGAATGATCATAATTTGCGTCCTTTAATCATATAATGACCCTTATGATTCCACAACTCTTCCTTTTGGAATCATCATTGTGACTCAGACTTTATTTCAAGTCCATCCCCTTTATGGTTCAGATTTTCTGTTACTCATAAATGCATTTGAGTTGTTAAGAATATAAACAGTGAAAAATCAAATTTTGTACAATAAAAAAACTCTTGTTTGCTCTTCGGGGGGCTTTTTAAATTCCATTTGGAATAAATAGCACTTTGAGGTGTTATTAATATGTAAATTCCCCAAATTATGTCATTGATGTATGAGGTTTTAATATAAATAACTCCTTCAGAGTTCAATTAATGCCTTCATGACACAAATACTTCTTATTTTCAAACAAGTTCCAATCACTCTCTTGTAATTGAAGAAATATTTCAAATAAATTGATCATTTTTTTAAAAAAATACTTGATGTAGAGTTTTTTTTTTCTGTGTTTTTTTTTTTTTTTTGCTTTTTTTTTTTTTTTTTTTTGAGTTGAAAAATTAAGCCAATTTAATGGCTCTTGTTGTGATAGTAGGAAAATTGTAATAAAGATAATAAATAAAATATTCTTGAGCTCATGAATGGGATATGACCCTTATTCTTAGTGAAAATGAATAACTAAATTCAAAAAAGAAATAAAAGAATATGTTCAAAAGGTTCAAGTCAGTACATCTTTCTAATTCTTGTTTATAATGAAATAAAATTAGAAAAAATAGGAAATAAAACCTTAGGTATTTTATAGTCTTGCCTAGGACTTATCCTCCTTTTGTAGTCCTTTTCCAATCTTTTTGAATACTTTAACTAGGCAGTTTCTGGTCTTGCTAAGGACCATTGGTTGATTGTGTTTTAGCTTTGAGTCCTTGTTGATAATTCTAATGGTGGGCAGTTTATGGTCCTGCCAAGGACCTTTGGTTACTTTTTCTTGATTATTTGTGATAATTTGAGTGGGAAGTTTATGGTCTTTCCAAGGACCTTTGGTTTGCTGTTTTGTATTGAGTCCTAGTTTAGAATTCTTAGTGGTGGGCAGCTCATGGTCTTTCCAAGGACCTTTGGTTACTTTTTTTTATTTTATATTATTTTTTTTGATACTTTCGGTGATTTATTGTTGATCCTTTAAGGGGAAGTTTATGGTCTTGCCAGGGACCATTGGTTGATTGTTTTGCATTTTGAGTCCTTGTTGAGAATTCCAATGGTGGGCAGTTTATGGTCGTGCCAAGGACCACAGTTTCTCTTTTTGTTTTTTTGTTTTTGTTGATATTGGCTTGATTTAATCTTGATATTTGAAGGGGCAGTTTATGGTCTTGCCAAGGACCATATCTTGTTTTTCTTGATAATGAATTGATTCCTTGTTTTTGATTTTGGTTTTGATTTCTCTTCAAAGCCAAGTTGTAAATTGAATTAAACAGTTTATAGTCTTATTTAGGACTAATTTCATTTCAAAATCATTTTCTTAAGCTTATAAGATCCTGAAAGTGTTTTTTTAATGTTGAATACCTGTAAAATCCAAATCAAATAGGCTAGTATAGTTATTATTAATCATAAAAAATCATAAAAGATCAAATATCAGTTTAAAGCCTTGCTAAGGGCATTTATTTTTTTAGAGCCCTGTAAAAAAGTAAACAATAAATTTTTTTTTGTTAATTTGAAATAAAATAAGAAACCAGAAGTTTAATGTCTTGCTGAGGACATTTTTGTTATTTCTTGTATCCTGAGGGATTTTTCCTTTTTAATCCCCGATTCTTTTATATACATTGATATTTCTCTTGTTATGATATATATATTGGTTGATAAAAAACTTTGAAAAATAGAATAAAATTGTCAGTAAAATAATTAAGTCATTAAGATGATAAAACAATATAAAATTGAGCAGCTTAAAGCCTTGCCCAGGTCTTATCTTGTTTTCAGTCCTCATTCTATAATATGTCAATATTTCTTCTTTTTTTTTTATATATATACATATAAATTTAATTTATGTCAGTTTTAGATTCTTTTATAAAGGTTACTAAAAAATAAATAAAAGAAACATTAAACAGTTTAAAGTCATATTGAAGACTTTTGTTGTTATTTATAGCCACAAAACAGGAAAATAAATCCAACAGTTTAAAGTCTTGTTGAGGACTTTCATGTTGTTTTCAAGATTATTCTCTTGAGCTTTTAAAATCCTGAAATTGGTCCTAATGTTGATTACTGTTTTTCTGCACTTTTTTCTTTTGTTTTTCATTGAAATGTACCTGTATGAAATTAAAAACATAATATTAGCATTTATAGAGGCAACATTATCAAAATAAAATTCAACCAAGCAGTTTTAAGCCATGATGAGGGCTTTTGTGTCAGCCGAATATAATCATAAGAAATAAACCATCAGTTTTAAGCCTTGATGGGGGCTTTTGTTAATTTATTATCAGTGGACAAAACATAAATAAAAGAAAACTTTCAACAGTTTAAAGTCATTTTGAGGACTTCTTTATTTAATTTATAAAATACATTAATCAAAAGAAAAAAGACATCAGTAATATCCCTCTTTTAATAATGAAAAAAAATAGAAAATAAAGAGTTTTAAGTCTTGTTCAGGACTTTTTTTTTATTTTGTTTTTAACTTTTTTAATTTGTTTTATTTATTTTTTTTTAGTTTATTTCATTTTTTTTTGATGCATGAAATATATATATATGTATATATAGACTTTTTTTTTTGTTGTTTGATTTTCATTTTAGTTTATTTTATGATACATTTTTTTTGTAAAGCACTTTATTGTGCCCTCAGCCACTTCGGATGGTTAGTTCTTTTCTACCTAGAATTTCTGAAAACTGCGTCAGTGCAGTTTATTTTGTTAATTAAGCGGAAGGCTCAGCCCCGTAAATCGCGTCAGACACCTTTTGAGTGGGCTGCGGTAGTCTTGATGGTTGTTAATACACCTGCAGTGCAATTTTGAAAAAGTTTGGGCCCTTGTTTCCAGCTTGCAGAGGTATTTTTTTTTACATTTATTTTAATTTTTAATTCTTTCAACAGAACTTTTATTGTGCTCTAAACCACTTCGTGTGGTTTGTACTTGGTTGGTCGGTCCACAGTACTTCAGCAAAAAGGCCTTTACTGGTCTTGTAAGCAGGTCGGTTTGTACGTGTTGAACGTCTGTGCTATGTTCCTTGATCAGGTGACTTATTTTGCTTATTTTGATACCTTAAACGTGTGATTCAATCGGGTTAGGTACTTTGGGCGGTGTTTATGTTGTCTTACCAGTATTCAAAAGGCTTGTATGTGATCATAACTGAATTCAGGGGTAATCACAGCGGCAGAATACCACCTCTGAGCTGAATCCACTACAACAAAAAAGTCCTGTCACTTGCTTTCTTAGGGGAGTTAGTAAGTGATTTCTATTCAGTGATAGAATGTGAGATTTTTAAGATAATGTAATATTTCGCAAAAAAGCTTTTTGTTTTGTTTTCGATAGTTGTTACAATCTTTTTGTCTTTTGTAGATTAAGTAGATAGTATTGTTTTAGTATTTTGTCAGGTAGACTTGACTCTCCAGTAGTCCTGTCTGATGACCCCCTTTCCTTAAGCACAACAGAGTGAGCGTTCTTATAATGCTCTCACATTCTTTTACGCATGGACATGTTTATAGCCAGGCAATCTCGACGGGCTGATAGCTTTCCTTGCGTCGAGTTGCCTGGTCTACAGATACAAATCAGAGTGAGTTTCTGATGTGTTGTGCTACCTACGGTAGTCTTTTGTACTCTAGTGTTTTTGGACTAGGATTGACTAACCTAAGCTCATTGTGGCTTTTGTTTTTCGACACCCCCCCTCACTCCTAGTCTACAAACACCTAACTTTGTCAGTGCTTGGTGGAGTGTTGGCTTTGGCACCAATTTTGTGAGAAAATCAGCTAGCATATTTGCTGTCGAAGCATATTGTAGTTTTATGAGATTAGATTGAATGGCTTCTTTTACGAAGTGAAGCTGTATATCTACATGCTTCATCCTTTTGTTGTTAAGGTTGCAGTTACCGTTAGCCGTGTTAATGCAGCTCTGGTTATCTTCCCAGATTGGTATTGCGGAGTCAAATTGGATAATCGATGCTTCTTGGCACCATTGCCGAAACCAAAGCAGCTCGGAAGTCAAATCGCAGAGGGATTTATATTCGGCTTCAGCCGTGGAGATGGAGACTGAGGGCTGCTTCCTCGTCTTCCAGAAAATTAAACAACCATGAAGTTGTGCCAAGAAACCAGACGTAGAGCGTCTTGTTGCCCTACAATTTCCCCAATCTGCATCACTGAATGCAACTAGGCCTGGCATCCCATTTCGAGAGTAACATAGTCCCACTTCCCGTGTGCCTTGCAGATACCTCAACACATGGAGGAATGCCTTCCAGTGCTGTATGCCCGGCTTTTCCAGGTATTGAGAGAGACTACTTACGGCAAAAGATAGATCGGGACGAGTAGCCGTACTCAGGTAGTTAATACTGCCAACAGCACTCCTATAGTTTACATTGACGGAATGGAAAGCCTCCCTTTCTTCTTCTGTAGCAGGACCTAAATGTTCGTTTCGAACAAGGGGAGTGCTTACTGCTTTGCAGTCCTGCATGCTGTACGTGTCTAGAAGAGATTCAACGAAGTGATGTTGATCGAGGGTAATGCGTTCCTCCAATTGATTAATCTTTACCCCCAATAAGAGATCAGCTGGCCCCATATCTTTGATGTCAAACTCGTCATCAATTTCTTTCTTGAATGTTTGGAGGCTCTTTCCGAATAGCGCAAAGTCGTCGACATGTACATAGATCCACAGATCTTCTGGGTCTTTCCTGTGAAATACACAAGGATCTAATTTACAAGTCATAAACCCCACACTCTGAAGCCAAAGCTTCAAGCGAGTGTACCAGGCCAAAGGAGCCTGTTTAAGACCGTAGATTGCTTTTTTTAGGCGTAGGCAATGTCGTCGTCGATCAATGTTCAATCCTTGAGGGATGGTAAGGTAGACAGTTTCTTTCAACGGTGCATTCAAAAACGCACTTTTGATGTCTATCTGGTGGAAATCTAGGTTGTTGATGCAAGCGTGGGCAATGAGAGCCCTTAAAGAATTCAGACGCCCTGTTGGCGCATAAGTGTTGTCGAAGTCGATCCCAGGGGTTTGTGTGAACCCTTGGGCACAGAGGCGTGCCTTATGTTCTGTTATTTGGTTGAGGTGATTCCTTTTTAGCTTGAACACCCACGTGGTACCCACCAGTTTGTATTCTTTCTTGAGGTCAATGACGTCCCATACGTCCAGCTTATTCATTGTTGAGAGTTCTTTCTCTATGGCTTTTATCCATTCTTCTTTGTTGTTTGATTTCAGGGCACCATGGTACGTACTTGGTGTCTCTTCTGATTCAGTTATATAGGCTATTGGCCTTCTTGAGTAAGGCAGAATGTGAAGGGGATCAACGTCACCGGTAATGAGAGTTGGATGGCGAGGACCGATGACTTTAAGTCTTGGAGTTTTGTTTGTTTGCTCTCCATCTATCTGGCGTGGGTCTTCGGTTATTGATTCATTTTCGAGTAAGTCAGGTTGTTCAGGGATTGATTCATTGATTGAGATTGTGTTTTCATCACCGGTTTGTTGTGTCGTATTATTTGTCAAGTTGTTATTTGCTGCAAAGGGAAGTTCAATTTCATGTGACGACAGAGGTGCGTCGTCTATGGATTGGTCTAAACAATGTTCATTGAAGTTTTCTTCCATATTCCATGTCCTTTCGCTTTTTCCTCCATGAACGTGAGGAAACACATTTTCATTAAATATTGCATTTCTAGTTATTATTACCTTTAGATCGGCTAATCTTAAGATTCGATACGATGTGCTCTCATTTTCAAAACCTAAAAGTACACCTTCTTGGCCAGGTGGAGCCAGTTTCCAATTTCGATATTTTTTCAAATTGTATATTACTGCTCGACAACCGAAGGTTTTAAGTCTTGCTAATCTAGGTGAGCGATTGTACCATAGCTGATAAGGGGAGTTATTCTTTCTTGACACAGTCGGAGATAGATTGGATAAATATACAGAGGTATTGACGGCTTCTGCCCAATATTCGTTGGGTAAATTTGCCATTCCCATTAAGCATCTAGCTTTTTCAAGAATAGTTCTATTACATCGTTCAGCATATCCATTATGCTCTGGTGTTTCAGGTGGTGAGAGAATATGGATGAAACCACATTCCTCAGCTAGCCTTTTGAATTTTTCACTCACGAATTCTCCTCCGCAATCCGATGTAAGCTTTTTCATTTTCTTGTTTTGTTGATTTTCCATAAACTTTTTGGCAACAACAAATTGATCGAAACTTTCTGATTTTTTCTTGAGAAATTTCACAATTTTAAATGACGTTGATTGATCGACGATCGTAAGTAGATATTTAAACCCTGATAGAGATGATGGAGTTATGGGTCCTACTAAATCAATGTGTATCGAGTCCATTGGATTTGGAGCTGGATCAAAGTGATGATTAAATGGAAGTCTGTGAGCCTTGTTGGTTTCACAGATCAAGCAGGAAGTTTCTTTATTGGGGAGACCTAAGCTTTTCAAGACAGCGGATCCAGGATGGCCCAGCCTATTGTGCCAAGGATGTTTTTCCAATACCGTTAGCAGGGTAGAGGGAAGATTGTATTTAATATACATAAGTCTATTCACGATTTCTCCAGTGAGTAGAACTTCGTTATTTGAAACAAAAGAAAAAACATTGTTTTGACGATGTACAGTGAGTTGTTTTTTGAATAATTCCAGCATGCTGATTAGATTACATTTGAGATTTGGCACAAGTAGGCAGTTTTCTAGCTTGAGGATTTTGTTGTCGCATTTCAGAGTGACTTTTCCTATGCCGATTGCTAGTAGTTGACTCTGACTATCTCCAGTGGCAACTTTGGAACTTATACTCCTAGGCTGGTCTGAAAAGAATTTGATGTCGTTAAACATATGGTGCGTAGCACCACAGTCAATAACTATTTGATCAGTAGTAGGATGTGTTGATTCTAACGCAGTCATAAGTGCATGAACCACAGATAGATGAGCAGTGGGATTATTTTTACGTTTTTTATCTTTTTGAGAAGGTCTTAAATGAGGATTCTCTGCCCAACACTCTTCCTTTTTGTGTGTTGTGCATCTGCTATTGTGTCGGCCATTGGCACAGTAGAAGATGATTTTATGAGGTTCACTTAAGGAAGTAGTTAACGCGGTGCTGCTTGACTCATTTCTATGGATATTTTGATGGTTATGGTTGGCAAAATCTTGCAGACGTGATAGGATCAACAGGGGTTTTTCAATAATGTCCTCATTGAAAATCAGGTTTTCAACGAATTGGCTGAGATGTGAATTACCTCCTAGCTTTCCGAGTAAGGAGTAAGATAGCAGTTCTTCAGGGACAACGATACTCACAGCATCCAGTTCCATCATCAGTTTACGACAGGTGTCGATATAATTTTGAAGGTTTCCGTCGTAAAAACATCGTTGCCAATCCATCCATACTCTACCCCTGTTGACAGCCCGTTTTGAGGCATATTGTTCAGCAATTTTGGACCAAAGTTCGTGACTGTTTTCAATTGTCTCTTGGTTGATTACTTCTCTGAACACCCTTTCCGTTATTCTTGTTGTGATTAGGTTTATGGCTTCAAAGCTTGCTTTGTTCCATTTATTTACTGCGTTGGTGGAGGCGTCTGGAGCAATGGTTTTCTCACAGACTTCAAGCAAGTCTCTAGATCTTAAATGGATTTTCATTCGCATTTGCCAGTGACCATATTTGGTGCCATCGAGTATTGGAATGGTGGAGATGTCTTTGACGTCCAGGGACTTGTCGCTCATTTTAAGTTTTACTTTTGTATGTATGAAGTAATTTTATAGATAGCTCGAGACTGTAAATCTGATAGAATGTGAGATTTTTAAGATAATGTAATATTTCGCAAAAAAGCTTTTTGTTTTGTTTTCGATAGTTGTTACAATCTTTTTGTCTTTTGTAGATTAAGTAGATAGTATTGTTTTAGTATTTTGTCAGGTAGACTTGACTCTCCAGTAGTCCTGTCTGATGACCCCCTTTCCTTAAGCACAACAGAGTGAGCGTTCTTATAATGCTCTCACATTCTTTTACGCATGGACATGTTTATAGCCAGGCAATCTCGACGGGCTGATAGCTTTCCTTGCGTCGAGTTGTCTGGTCTACAGATACAAATCAGAGTGAGTTTCTGATGTGTTGTGCTACCTACGGTAGTCTTTTGTACTCTAGTGTTTTTGGACTAGGATTGACTAACCTAAGCTCATTGTGGCTTTTGTTTTTCGACATTCAGGCCAATACGCAGCTGTCATTTCCTGCACTGCTTCCTGAAAGTCCCCAAGACAAGCCACTGCAGAACCAAAAACTGAAATCGGAGTGCTGATCTGACTTATGCAGTTAAAAAAAACGCCAATCTGCTTAATAGAATACTGCAATTGTAATGTCCTCTTCCCCGATTTTGTGTTTTAGCCAATGATGCCCAAACCTTGCATTTCTGTATAATATTGGTGTCTAGCAGTCCTCTCTTTACTCCGTATTCCCTTTTTCTTTATCCCTTAGTTTCTGATTTTTTTCTAACCAATCTACTGCTTCCGTCGTTCTTGTGCAGAAGCGTCTTATATATTGTGGCGGCATTTACCTGTTGCTAATGAATAGTCATTGGTGAGTTTATACTTCTAATGCCCATCTTATTGTAGTTTTTTAATTAGAGTCCACTCGGCAGGCGAGCAGGTGTGTCTTAGTTGTTTCCACCGTCTCTCCAGCAGGGCCTCCTTGATCTAACGTGATTCTGACTACTGAATTCCAGACGTTTTCTCTTATTTTATTTTTTACTTTTTTTTTGTAATATTCTTAGGTAGCCTAAAACCACCCAATAAGTTGTTTTAGGAGGAGACTTCTGGGTCCAACTTATCTTCGTCCGGTGTTTAAATGTTTCCAAGGCCGCTTACGCTTTCATTATTTTTTTTATTTTTTTTGAATTATATTATTATCATATTTACTACCACTTCTATCGGTTTCCCGCGGCAGTTACTATTGGAAGTCTACTGTCATGGATAAGCTAGAGATAGCCTTGTCCCATCCTTTGTAAGCTTTTTATGCTTCTTAATAGTAATTCAAGCCATACTAATTCCTTAACCCTATTCCCACTGGTCTTGTTAGTAGTTATTTACTTTTGCAAGGCTCAACAGTAGAGATGCGCGACCATTTAGCAGGTTCTAAAGTCACTATAAAGGTTGGAGAGAGAGAGGCTGATAGTTCACCAGCATCCTGGCCATAGGTATAAATAGCGATCCTTTACCAGCAAGTTCCTCCCTATATTGACTCCTCAGACTCATTCTCTAAAATAATATTATGCTTCTGCTACTGTTAGTTTCTCTCTCTTTTTGGTTATTAACTTTTATATATCATTTTACTGATCTTAGCAATTTTGTGCTTGTTTTAAGCCTAACTCAAAATGAGCTCCTTGAATTGTTACTATGGGTTCAGCTATTCCGATTCTGTAAACGTTTTCTCTGACGAAGAGCTAGAGGAACTCTTATTTGGTTACCCTTCCTCTCCTTCTGAAAGCAGAGCTTTCTGGGCTTGGGCTACCAAGCCCCATTCTAATCCAGCTTCCCCTCCTGCTCTAGCAGCTCTGTCCAGGGTACCGTCTCCTTTGCCTTCCTCCGAAGATATTCCCAAAGCCGCACTGGCTTTTTACGCATTTATCGAGGGAGAATATGACCCTTGCTTATTTGTTCTGGACCCCCTAAGCTACTTCCTAGATGACGAAGCTTTGAATGCTTCCTCTCAAAAAAAAAAAGAATGGCTTCAGAACACCATCCCCTTTGTATGATTTACGTCCCCGTGATTTTCGTGGCCAAGTGATTAAACCATCCAGGCTACATTAGGTATGCTTTATTAGTTCCTTTTGTTCCCTTATCCTATTGCTGACTTTTTTTTTTTGAAGGCTTGTCCGATGTCCTTATTTGGGGTTCATGTGTTCAGTTGATTCAGAGAGATTTTAAACTGTAGCCAGAGTAGCGGAACTGGTCGGCTGTGACTATAAATACTGTAGCCCTCTCTTCTTTAAGAATTTGTTCGCTTTCCTCTTTTTTTTTATTATATATAAAAAACAAAATAAATAATTAAATAGAAATGATTGTCCATTGTAAATTAGGGTTTAAGGTAGGTAATGAATGGAATAAATTCAATTTAGATCAAGCTATACCGTCTAAGTCCTATCCAAAGTTGTATTTTGAAAGAAACCTGGTTCAGTGACAAATGATAATTGAACTATCGAGCCTGCTTTGATTAAGCAGCTCAAGCAATGTCTTTTAGGCTAATTTCTTTGCTTTGGGATTTGAAATTATATTCTTCCTCATAATTCAAATGTTTTTTTTTGTTTTTTTTATCATTTGGTCAGCTAGAATAAATTCAATAACATAGACGGTTAAGTTCCCTCTTTTTCATTTTTGATAAAATAAATAATAAAGATAAAAATAAAAGTAAAAGTAATAAACAGATAAAGTAAAAAGATAAAAAATAAAATATAATAAAATAATAATAATATAAGAAGATGAATTAATAATAAAGCTGCAATGATAGTCTGAAATTGGTTATTTGATGATATTCATCTTTTTCTAATATTCATTAGATGATCTGTTCAGAGAAATTGATATATCTTCATAAAATTTATCTCTTGTATTTGTAAGAAAAGAACCATTTGAAGCTAATGTAAGCTAGATAGCTATATATTAATAGGTATGATTTGACTGGGGGACTAAGTCTGTCTTCCTTTTAAATATATATATCTATTCTCCTTTAACAAATGGGATTAATAATTAGATGAAATTGAGAATATAATAATAAAATTCAATAAATGATATGAAATAAAATAGCTGTACTGATATTATTTTGGGAATTTTTTTTTTTGAGAAATAATTTGTTGATGAATTCCTACTTTGGTAAGGCAGAAATTCACTGCCCTATGATCTTATGGTTAGTTATTGTGTTTTTTGTATTGGTGAGTGGGATTATTGATTTGATTTGATGAGATTTGATAGTCCTCTTTGATAAGGCAGGAGGTCACTGCCTATTGATTTAGGGTTTGGGTGAGTGATATTGGTGATTTTGTTTGATAAGAATTGATTTTCCTCTTTGATAATGTAAGGTTTGAATATGAAACAATAAGTAATAGATTACTAATTTGTTACTTAATGTACTCTGAATGTCCTTATGAATGAAATAAATAAGATTTAAATAATAATAATTATAAAGAAATATTATTATTATGGCGTAAAAATATTATATTATTAAATAAATATAATAATATAATTAATATTATATAAAATTATAATATTATAAATAATATATTAATATAAAATAATGAATATATTATAAAGCTCTTTATTATTGTTACCAACAAATAATAAAGGCGTAAAAAACAATTAATAACAATAATATTACCAATATTAAAGTTATATATTAATATAAATACTGTCAGGATGATACTATGATAAAGGTATAACTAGGCTAATTACAGCTTTAACTGTGTATGTGACACGGCAGAAATAATTTTAAAAGAGATTTATAAAGGTTTATAATAAAATAAAAGGGTTCTACTATTGAGAAATAGTGGTGGTGAGCGCTATTGAGAACCCTGGGTGCAGGCTTTATCTGTTGGATTACAATAATAAAGTCTACAATAATTAAAGATTATAATTATACCTTATTATTTAACCAAGAGTAAAACTGTTTTTGACAGTTTACTACGTAGGTTATTCAAGAGCAGGATGAGGAAAGGTTTTTGGCAGTGAAAAGCCCTCCTTTTATCCTGAAATTGAGGTGAAAAGGCTGTTAGACCTTTTCACGTAGAGGAAGTGAAGATTTTTCACTCCCCATGACAGGCTTGTGGTTTGCAAACAGCCTGTATACCCTGTATTGGGCTCAGATGTGGTTTTGAAACCACATCTGGGCGGTTTTCACCAATACAGGGTGAAAATTTTCATCTGGGGACCTCACAGCCTGATTCTGACGTGTATGATGCGTAGAATGCTGTACAGAAACTGTATGGGAACCCAGTATTGACTGACATATGAGGTATTGAAGTAAAAACATGCTTCTTCGTCTATTTGACACCTCATATTCATGGTTATAGGGTATTATCCCATGGTAAGGCTGTATATGACAGCAGGTGGGATTTTTACCTTAAAATGGTCATACCTCTGTCAGTTTTTGAGATATCAAGCTCAAAGTTGGTTCATTGAATAGCCCTGTATGAGCTCTACACAATGGTACCCAACTTGACATGGTTATCATTAAATATGGCAAAGTTATCCCATGTACAAGTATTTTTATACATTGGCGTGTTTTGGGCAAAAGCTGTATTAAGCTTGTTTGGCCAATAACTTCTGTTCTAGTTGAGATATGAGGAAATGGATGAAACCATCAGATAGCCCTGATTGTGCTCTTTTCAAAAAGACCCCACTTTAAGTATCTCACACTAAAACTGTAACAGTTAGATGAGAGGTGAATGTTTTGTTCACCCTTATTTGGTCTGAATTTGACCATAACTCAAGTAATACTGGTGCTAGCTCAGTTTGGCTAGTACCATTGGATAGCCCGGGCTTAGAGCTTCATTTTGAATACCCATTTGATGGGGTTAAGCCTCTTCTTCTAGATTTTAGATGAGAGGTGAAAATTGAGGTTTATCCTCAGCAATAACTTTGAGCAGGAATAACTTTGTTATTTCTTGTCCTATGGTGATGGGACTTATATTTTCAGAAAGAGGTGTGTTTCCTCTTTCTTTTGATACCTTTTGAGCTAATTTGGCTCAGTTCCATGTTTTGGTGGTATTTTGGCTATACCATTGGTTTATGGTATTTTGGCTGTCATGCTTGTGCTCTGGTTTTGAGTCACAGGCTGACATACCCTCCCTCTAAAAAAGGCTCATCATTGATGAGACTGTTCAGTCCTCCTAGAGGCTCTGAATCTCCTTAAATGAAGGTTCCCATCTGGTATGGCATCCTCTGCCAACCATTTGTCTTTGTCAGCTGTCTGGTTCTTGAATCTGACTAGATATTGTCTCTGATCCTTCCCATTAATTCTGATTTTTCTGGCCCTGATGATTTTACTTACAGGTCCAGGAGAGGCTTCTACTTCCACTATTTCTGGTGGAGTGATGTCTTTCTTCCTGGAGGGGAATTTATCCTCCTCTGTTTGGAAGTATGGTTTGACCAGGCCCACTGGAAAGACTGGGTGTTTCCTAGAAAACTCCTCAGTCAGCTTGACCTCTACTGCATTCTTCCCTATCAACTTAATGACAGTGAAGGGCCCTACAAATGAGTCTCTCATTTTCTTGGGTCCTTTGAGATTGTTAAAGTTTAGTGTAGACACTAACACCTGGTCCCCTTCCTTGAAGTCAGGTTCCATATGTGACTTGTCCCACCTCTGCTTGTTATACTCTTTGGCCTCAGCTATGCATTTGGCAGCAGTATCACAGGCTTTCTTCCACATATCATGGAAGTCTTTGGCTGTGGGGTGGATGGTCAGAAGATTTTTCTTCAAGTGATCCACAGGTAACAGGGGATTCCACCCTTTCTCTACCAATGCAGGTGTTTTTCCTGTGGTAGAGTGCTGGCTTGTATTATAAGCCAGTTGGACTGCTGGTAAGAGGGTGACCCAATCATGGGTGTATCCCTCATGGTTCTTGTATTCCATGCCATAGGCACAGACCCTCCTGAGGATGTCCTCCATTGTTTGGATCATCCTCTCAGCTAGGCCATCTGTTTGTGGATGGTAAGCTGTGGAAAAAGCAAGCTTGGTGCCAAGCATGTCATATAAATTGGTCCAAAATTCAGATGTGAATTTTGGGTCCCTGTCACTAATTATGATCTTAGGGACTCCACAGGTGGATATGATGTTATTCCAAAATAACAGAGCAGTGTCCATGGCAGTGTCCTCTTTATGGCATGGTAGACATCTCATGCTCTTGCTGAACCTATCAACTATGATTAAGCAGGCATTGTAGTTTTCTTTGCCTCCTGGGACAATTCCTGTGACCCAGTCCATGTTGATGGTTTCCCATGGGTGTTTGGGTTCTTCTATGTGTTGAAGCAACCCATATTTCTTCCCATGTTTTCTATTTGCCTTTTGGCATCTTTCACAAGTGTTGATGTATTCACTCAACTCTTGTTCCCACTTGGGCCACCAAGCTGTGCTTGCTACCCTCTCTTTGGTCCTGTCCTCACTCATGTGTCCCATATAGGGGCAGTCATGGCATTCCTGCAGGATTAAAGAGATGTGGTCCCTGTCTATCACTGTGAGTGAACTGGTGTGCTTTTCTCTGTGATAAGTCAGGCCATCTATAAGGAAGAATTTATTGTCCTTATAGGCCCTCAACCAGGGTTCCTCCAGCTGGGTTTCCAGCTCTGGGCTCCTGTATTTTTGTTGAAGGAGTTGGAGTAGTATGCTACACTGTTTGTGTTTAGCATAAGATTTCAGTACTGCATTGAAAAATTCATTGTGCAGTTCTGAGGAACTTATTCCCAGTATGGGAGTCTCTGTACCTTCTGAATCAGTGTTTCCACTGTCAAGGGTACCACTCCCTGGTGCCCATTCAGAGAATCTGAAGTTCTTCTTCCTATTAATTTCCATAAAATGGATAGGAATTTTTGCAGCAACTTCAGGGTCATAAGCTGGATTGCTTTTGACATTGTCCAGTGGCCATCTGCTAAGGCCATCTGCATTGGTATGGCTTTTACCTTCCTTGTATATGATGGTCATGTTCCCTCTATACTCCTGGATGGCTATTTGCCATCTCAGCATATGTCTATTAGTAGTCTTCATGTTTAGTAAAGACTTCAAGGCTGTGCAGTCTGTGTAGACTTCAAAGACTGCACCCTCCAAATAATAATGGAGTTTTTCTAGGGCCCAGACTAGACATAGACATTCTGTCTGGGTGGCTCCATACCTGGCTTCTGAATCTTTCAGTTGCCTGGAGATGTAACATATTACACCTTCTCTTGGTTCACCATTTACAATTTGTCTTTGGTGAAGGGCTGCTCCTAGGCCTTGACTGCATGCTGCATCTATGTATAACTTGAATGGTAGTTCAAAGTCAAGCAAGATGAGCACAGGTGCATTTGTGAGTTCATGTTTTATCCTCTCGTATGCATCCCTCCTTTCCTTGGTTATTTCAAAAACTACATCCTTTGAACATAACTTGTATAAGCTACTAGTTATGTGTGCAAAGTTTTTGATGTGGTTTCTATAGTAGCTAGCAAACCCAAGGAAAGATTGCATTTCTTTAATGCTCTTTGGTACTGGCTTTTGCAGTACTGCTGCTACTTTGTTCTGGTCAATTGCCAGACTAAGGCCTGAGACTTTGTGTCCTAGAGCTAGTAGCTCTTGTTGGCCAAAATTACACTTTTTAAGTGAAATTTTTAGATTGATGGGTGTACATTTACTTAGCACTCTGTCTATTTATTGTACATGATCTTCCCATGTCTTTGAGTATATAATGATATCATCAATATATACTACCATCCAGCCTTCCATTATTTCTTCTTGAAATATGGTATCCATCATCCTTTGGAAGTGGGCTGGTGCATTCTTGATGCCAAATGGCATCCTGGTGTACTCATATATGCCCATATGGCATATTATTCTGAGCAACTTCATGGAGTTTGGTTTAACTCCATTTTGGTGGAAACCTTTCATACAATCCATCTTGGTTATGTATTTGGCTTTGGCCAGCTTATCCAAGGCATGAGGTACCTCTGGTATAGGGTACCTGTCTGCTTTTGTGTAGTTATTCAGGGCTCTGAAGTCTCCACACAATCTAGACTTGCCATCATGCCAGGTGATTAGGACAGGAGTGGTGATTTCCACTATTTCATTATGTCCAATCTTCCTAATGACATCCATGTCCAGGAGTTCATTGATATGTTTCTCAATCTCTTTCCTGGTTTCCAGACTTTCTGGGTAAGGAGGTCTCCTTAACATGGGTGGATAAGGCCTTTCTACATCCAGATATAGTTCTATATCATGGCCTTTGATCTTGCCTAATGGTTCTTCACCAATGGCAAATGCTGGTCTATTCTTCCTCAGCATCTTCAGTAAACTTAGCTTTTGTTTACTGGTGAGGGTAGTGCTAAACTGTCCCTCTCTGAATTCTTTCAGAAGTTCTTCCAGTGGGTCCTAAGAAGATATCTGGTATATATCAAGAGAAAATTTCTTTTCCTTGTTAGTACCAATGGTAATATGCCTATTTTTACTATTGTAAATATCTATGCCATACATCCTCTGGTAATCTGTTCCCAGTAAAAACCCTTGGATGTGGGCATCTTCACGTACTACAAACTCTGGGTTGAGTCTGATATTACCTTTTCTGTGGGGTATAATTATCTCTTTGATAATTGTCCCAATAGAGGTCATCTTTCCAGATGCACTCTTAAAGTTCTTTGCCCTGGTGGGCAAGAGTTCTCTTTCCCAGTTTGGGAAGTGGTTATCCAGATAATTTCTGGCCACTATGGAGCAGTGTGCTCCACTGTCAATGATCAGTGGGTGCTGAGCATTGTCAATACATACAGTCATTTTTGTGGCTGTTCCATGTATATATGCCATTCCTTTGGTTGGTGTAACCAGGAATGTTTGTGCATCTTGTGTATGTTTACACAAGTTTTTGTTGGCAGTGTCTTGTGGCATGCCTGCTTCCAACTGTATATCCTGGATTTCTAGTGGGGTTTCCTCTTGGTATTCCACTAGAAATTCCTCTCTTGGGTCTTGATCCTCATCAGATGGTTCTCTGATGGCATCACCCATAGAGTCTGATTCAGAATCCTCTGTTGGAGGTTCTTCCTCAGGGACTTTCTCTATGGCATAGACTTTTTTCTTTGCCTTTGGACAGTTGTTGGCATAGTGGTCTGTTGAACCACAATTGTGACAAGAATTCTTCTTCTTTGCCACTTCTGCCACTCTTTCTCTGGGTTTGTCTTTAAACTCCACCCTGAAAGGTTGTTTCTCTTTGAAGCTACTGCTTCTATATGGGGTGAATTTCCCTATATTAGTCCTTTTCCTTATGTCTTGTAAGGTATTGGCTATGTCATCTAGAGTGCAATTTTGGTTGCATCTGCATTTCACTGCATGCTCTAGTTCTCCTGGCAGTTGTGTCAGAAGTTTGTGATTCCTCATCTGGATGTTCATCTGAGGATCAATGGCTTTAAGTCTTTTAGACTGTCTGAGACACCACTCATATGGATCTTTTTCCACAGAGTATTTGTCATTTTCAAATGACATGGTCTTTTGCCATATCCAAGTTTCATTACTGTACTTTTGGATTATTTGACTCTTCCACCATGGCCAGTTTCTTCTGCCATGGATTTCTTTCATTTCTGTGTACCATATACTTGCATGACCTTTAAATGCAGTATTTAGTCTAGCAGTAATCCAGTAATCTGGTATGCTGGGTACATCAATGAAGAGTCCATCAATATAATCTATGAGTTCCATATGATCATATTCTCCTGATCCAGAGAATTTGGGCCAGCTTGAGGCCTCAGGAAGCTGTTTCAAGGCTCCTTTCTCTGAATAAGACATGCCATCTCCATCCTGGTATTGTGATGGAGATCTTGTCTTATTCAACAACATGGCATCTGGTTTGATGTCATCTGGTTGATATGGATTTTCCATAGCTTGGCCTTGTGGTTGGGGCTTTAAGCTATGGTAGGCATCAAACAATTTGTTGATGTCTTGGTTCAGACACTCCCTGTCCCTGCTGCTATGGTGTTGTTCTTCAGAGACTTGATTCAGTCTCTTGTTGGTTTCTTCAGAGGCTTTGCTCAGTTGAGCATATCCTTCCTGAAGGTTTTTAACTATCTGCTCCAATGAGGCTTGAGTTTTTCTCATCCTCTCTTGGGCAGCTTCTAATTCTACAGCCTGCTTTGCAGATTGCTCAGCATATTGGGACATTTGTAACCACAGTGTGTCACTGTTGATGTTACTCTCAGATGTGATGATGTTATTTTCAGTCTGAGTGGGGGTAATGTTTCTATTACTAGGACTACTGATTCTAGAGTGGTTTACAACTACTTCTGGTTCTTGTGTACTTCTTTTACCAAATCTAACAGCTTCTGGATCATGGGGTCTGACTCTTTCCTCCTCTGGTTGAAGGAAGCTTTGTTCTTGCCCTTGTTGCCTTGTCTTCTCCTGGAAACTTCCTGGAATTGTGAAGAATGGTGACTCTTGGCCACTGATCTGCTGGTTTCTGAATGGTGTGAAGCCACTGGAGAGCTGATTTGGCTTGCTCCTTGTGAACCTGAAGGAATCTGAGTAGGCCCTGTCTGGGTTAACTGTTCTTCTATAGCTTGGATAGTGGCTTGGTTCTCCCTTATCCTCTGTGCCCTTGCCTCCAGGAGTCTGTGCTGCCTGGTAGGGTTCCACCCCTTGGTAATTACCATAAGGTCCTTGAAGTCTATCTCTTTGAGACAGATCTTCTGGCAACTTGATCCCAGTTCTGCCCAGTGAGTTGCTAGGTTGAACCTCTTGTTGTCCATGCTCCATTGAAACAAATCTTTGAGGAGTTGGTGGATTTGAAGAACTTGATCCATATCCTTCCAGTCCTCTGGTTTGAGGTTTCTGTTGAATTGGAGTGTGAATGGCAAGGTTGATATTATCTCCCTCATTGTTTTGCCATCCACCACTGTGTCCAATGTGTCTTCTTTCAGGTCTTCTGGTTCTAGACATTCCTGCTCTATCCTCTGGCTGGTTCCTTTGGAAGCCAAGGTCTCTGAGGTATGCAGGGGACATATCAGTGTTTGCAAGCAGTCAAAAACTTCATGTTCTTAGGGTATTTACCTTTGACTGTGCCTTGTACAAATTTGTTATCTGCTGCTTTGGGCAGTTTGCCTTTGGAAGTTACAACTGGGTTAATAATTGTACTCTTCCCTGTACAAGTGGTTAAGGTTGGTTTACCTTGTATTGAAGCAGAGTTTCGTGGTTTTCTACTCCTCTGGGTGGCTATTGGTGTCCACTTCTTGGCTGTAATGAGGCCTTCACTAAGCCTTTTTCCTTTACCCTTGCTGCCCTCTGGATCTGAGGGTGTCACTGGTGTGTTGGCCTGTGACTGGGTTTCAAGTGGGATGTAGTTTTCTTCCACTGAATCAGAACAGGAAAAAGAGGGCTTATGTCAGTTAAGACTTCTTAAAAGGCTGGTTTTGCACGTCTAAGAATGGCCTCTGGCCTTGTATATTATTACAGTATGCCCTTGTATAATGACAGTGTAATTGAATTAACAATTTCACGTCAAAAATACAGCTTATGGTGTCCTGTCACACTGTTTGTGTGTCAGTATCCCTCAGATACACTTGTGGTTTGCAAGTGTATTCTGTAAAAGTGGTTTGTATACAAGTGTTATTGAATTAACAATACACTTGACCACGCCTCAACTGATGGTTTTTCAGTCAGAGGTGTCCTTATTCAGTTAAGAATACAGGACTTTATTAGTGGCTTATGTGTTTTTATATGCAAAACACGCCAAAAATAATAAATTAGTGTGGGTGTTAACCACGTAAAAAAAACTCTTATAATATGAGTATATAATAAAAAAGATAAAAATATATAAAATATATATATTTAAATAGAAATTACGCCTAAAAAGGATAAAACAATGTGTTAATAAGTCATAAAAAAGAGAAAAGACTTACTTGTAAGGTCCAAAAAAGTCAAAAAAACACGGCCAGGCCCCCAAAATGTCAGGATGATACTATGATAAAGTTATAACTAGGCTAATTACAACTTTAACTGTGTATGTGACACGGCAGAAATAATTTTAAAAGAGATTTATAAAGGTTTATAATAAAATAAAAGGGTTCTACTATTGAGAAATAGTGGTGGTGAGCGCTATTGAGAACCCTGGGTGCAGGCTTTATCTGTTGGATTACAATAATCAAGTCTACAATAATTAAAGATTATAATTATACCTGATTATTTAACCAAGAGTAAAACTGTTTTTGACAGTTTACTACGTAGGTTATTCAAGAGCAGGATGAGGAAAGGTTTTTGGCAGTGAAAAGCCCTCCTTTTATCCTGAAATTGAGGTGAAAAGGCTGTTAGACCTTTTCACGTAGAGGAAGTGAAGATTTTTCACTCCTCATGACAGGCTTGTGGTTTGCAAACAGCCTGTATACCCTGTATTGGGCTCAGATGTGGTTTTGAAACCACATCTGGGCGGTTTTCACCAATACAGGGTGAAAGTTTTCATCTGGGGACCTCACAGCCTGATTCTGACGTGTATGACGTGTAGAATGCTGTACAGAAACTGTATGGGACCCCAGTATTGACTGACATATGAGGTATTGAAGTAAAAACATGCTTCTTCGTCTATTTGACACCTCCTATTCATGGCTATAGGGTATTATCCCATGGTAAGGCTGTATATGACAGCAGGTGGGATTTTTACCTTAAAATGGTCATAACTCTGTCGGTTTTTGAGATATCAAGCTCAAGGTTGGTTCATTGAATAGCCCTGTATGACCTCTACACAATGGTACCCAACTTGACATGGTTATCATTAAATATGGCAAAGTTATCCCATGTACAAGTATTTTTATACATTGGCGTGTTTTTGGCAAAAGCTGTATTAAGCTTGTTTGGCCAATAACTTCTGTTCTAGTTGAGATATGAGGAAATGGATGACACCATCAGATAGCCCTGATTGTGCTCTTTCCAAAAAGACCCCACTTTAAGTATCTCACACTAAAACTGTAAAAGTTAGATGAGAGGTGAATGTTTTGTTCACCCTTATTTGGTCTGAATTTGACCATAACTCAAGTAATACTGGTGCTAGCTCAGTTTGGATAGTACCATTGGATAGCCCTGGCTTAGAGCTTCATTTTGAATACCCATTTGATGGGGTTAAGCCTCTTCTTCTAGATTTTAGATGAGAGGTGAAAATTAAGGTTTATGCTCAGCAATAACTTTGAGCAGGAATAACTTTGTTATTTCTTGTCCTATGGTGATGGGACTTATATTTTCAGAAAGAGGTGAGTTTCCTCTTTCTTTTGATACCTTTTGAGCTAATTTGGCTCAGCTCCATGTTTTGGTGGTATTTTGGCTATACCATTGGTTTATGGTATTTTGGCTGTCATGCATGTGCTCTGGTTTTGAGTCACAGGCTGACAAATACTATTTATAACAATTAAGAATTATTAAGAGTAATAATAAGAGAGAAATTATTATAATAAGATGAAATAACCTACTTTTAACACTTAGAATAATAATTTTGAGATATTTTACGCCAAAAGAATATAATACAACTTTTTCAAATTGTATTTACAATAAAAAATAAAGAGAATTTACTAAATTTCTTGATTTTACGTGGAAATGATTTTATAGAGAGATTTATGACAAAAACAATTAAAGAATTGATTTAATCACTTAAAAGCAGTGATTAATAATAAGATGGTCTTTGGTCTTTAATAATATAAGAGTTTTATATATAAAGAATAAAGAAATTACCTTTTTTATTTAATTGATTTGATGTTTTTGACGCGTCTGAGGGGAAAATAGAGTAAAAAGAGCTCTATTTATAGTAAATACCTCCCTCCTAGAGTCCAACAGGCTTCTAGTAGACGTGTACTGATAATATCCACTGGAATTGATCAATATTTTAAGGTTTGAGGGTGATTACATCATTATCAAACCATATTACATCATTATTACACCATTATTTAGAGTTATCACTATAACTCTAAGTGTGATGACATCAGAGGCTTGGCAGAACCCCAAATTTCGTGGATTTTATTAGTTTTAATCATAAACTAATAGTATTCACCAATTGTATCACTCTTAAGACTGTTAAACTTAATTTAAGGTTACAGTATGTGATCATAACAGCTCAATTTAAGCTCAAACTTTGATCTTCAATACCTTTTAAGATTTTCACGCTACAGTAAATCAGAGAGTGAATTCTGATAGCCTGACATAACCTTATTATGCTTCCAAGAGCTTTTCATTACATCATCAAAACTCTAATTTTGATGATTTTTCTTGTAACTCATCTTTTCTGTCGAAATTCAATATTTTAAACTTCAAACCTTGATTTCAGGGGGTTGTACCCTGAATTTAATAATAAAAATTACATCATTATTCACGAATGAACTAGTAGAATCCAACTGTATACTTTTTTTTAAGTTTGGACCACTTTCACAACAAAGTGGTCAACAGCTCTGTTGATTTTTATCAATATTTCCTCATAACTCTTAACCTTGTTTATAATTAGCAAAATGAAGTTCATATCTGTGTTCGTACAGTAATTACGTGGTAACTTTATTTTTGGTTCATCATTCTAGCATGTATAGTTTAGAAGATATTAGCTATGATCCTTGAATATATGCGTTGACCAAAAAAGTGCATATATTCAGGATAATTCCTTAAGTATTGATTTTGGGAATTAGCTTATTAATTGTTTTATATGTGGATTTTCGTGGGGAATCCACTGGTACAATTTATTCCACATGTTGCCTCATTAGTTTCTGGGATAAATAAGGTTTTATGGTTTTTATAAGGTATTATACCTTATAATTCCTTAAATATTGACTTTACAGATATGCCATAAAAATGGTATATGTGTATTTTACCATGTGGAATCCAATGGTATAATTTATTTCACATTTTGGTTCATTGGTTTTTAAGTTAAACCAATTTTTGTACCAATTTATGGTAATTTTTGTGTATTTAAGTAATTATTTTCACTGTATAATTGTTCTAAGTAATTTTCAAATAATTATACTAAAGGTATAATTATTTTTATTAATTTTGTGACCTTATTGGGTATGTGGTCATATCTCAAAGGCTCACATTCCCTACCACCAAAAAAGATTGTACAACAATCTGATATGTGTGATTAGGGTATCATCCACTGTCCTACCTCTTCATTAGACTTTTACCAGTCTTGAAGCTCAAAAATGCTTAATTTTATTATTCTTTAGGTTTTCTTTCATGTCTAAACCTTCTTAGTAGTTTATCAGCATTTGTTATATCTTTCTCAAGTAGCCATTCATCTTCTTGAGTTGAATTTCTATACCTTACAAGGTATTCTCTTTCTTTTTTGTTTCTTGTCCTTCTTTCTTTAAGGACTTTTACTATTTTCTTTTCCTCTCCTTCTTCCAAGGGGGGAATCTCAAGTGGGGGTTTATTTCTTAGTGGAAATAACTCCTTGTAACTTGAACTGTAAGGTTTTATCAAACTTACAGGGAAAGTTGGGTGCTTGTTCATTAGTTCACCTGTGAGTTCTAATTGCACAGAATTGGGTCCATGAAGTGCTCTTATCATAAATGGTCCTGCAAAGGAATCTTTCAGTTTCTTTGGGCCTTTTATGTTATTGAAATTGAGGGTTGATACTAAGACCAAATCTCCTATTTTGAAGTCAGGTGGTTTATGACTTTTGTCCCATCTTTCCTTTGCATATTTGAAAGAGTCTTGCATGCATCTGTTTGCATGGTGTCTTTGTTTGTCAAGCATCATCTTGAAGCTGCTTGCTGTTGGGTGTATATTCACTAAGTCCTTTTTGAGGGTATCATAGGGAAGTCTTGGATTCCAACCTTTTTCTAGCATTGCTGGTGTTTTTCCAGTAGAGGAATGGATTGATGTTTTATATGCCAGTTCAAGTGCTGGTATTAGTGTACACCAATCATGGGTAAAACCATCAGAATCTTTGAATTCTAGCCCATAAGCACAGAATCTTCTGATCATATCCTCCAGGGTTTGTATCATTCTTTCTGCTAAACCATTAGTTTGAGGATGGTAAGCTGTTGAGAATGATAACTTTGTGCCAAACAAGTTATGGAGATTTGTCCATAATGCTGAAGTGAACTTTGGGTCTCTGTCACTTATAATATTTTGGAATAAGCCTGTGTGGCTAATGACTTTATTCCATATCATTATGGCTGTATCCATAGCTGTGTCATCTTTATGACATGGTAAGAACATGGGAGTTTTACTGTACCTGTCAACTAACACTAGACATGCATTATAGCTCCTGTCTCCTCCTGGGGGTAATGCTGTTACCCAATCCATATGAACTATTTCCCATGGGGATTTTGGTTCTTGGATTTGGATCATCATTCCAAATCTCTTTCCTGTGGCTCTGTTGGCTTTTTGACATCTGTCACAGGTTTGGCAGTATTCTGCAACATCTTTCTTCCAAATTGGCCACCAAGAGCAGGTTTTCACCCTCTCTAGTGTCCTGTCTTCTGAGAGATGTCCAGATGCAACACTATCATGACACTCATGTAAAATAGTGTTTATTAGTGTTCTGTCTGTTAAGGCCATAACACATGTGTGTTTTGTTCTATGGTAAAGGATTCCATCAAGGAGGTGGAATCTTCCTTCATCATATGCCTTTTTCCATATTTCATCTAGTTTTGATGAAAGTGATGGATCTTTGCAGTCTTTCATTAGAAGTTGACTTAAGATATGGAAATTTTTGTCTGTCTTATAGCTTTCTTCAACTTGGTTAAAGAATTCTGTGCCAATGTCTGTAACACATATTCCTTCTATATGGTGCTCTTCTTGAGGTACCCATGCTGGATTGTCAGGGGTATTTGCTAGAGCCCATCTACTGAGACCATCTGCATTTTTATGAATATTTCCAGATTTATGAACAATGGTCATATTTCCTCTATATTCTTGGATAGCAATTTGCCATCTCAGCATATGTCTATTTGGAGTCTTCATATTTAATAGTGATTTCACAGCATTACAGTCTGTGATTACATCAAATACTGTGCCATCCAAATAGTGATGCAGTTTTTCTAAAGCCCACACTAGGCATAAGCATTCCATTTGGCTTGCTCCATACCTTGCTTCTGTTGGTTTTATTTGCCTTGAAATGAAACAAATTGGTCCTTCCACAGGTTTATCATTGATAATTTGTGTCTGGTGAAGTGCAGCACCCAATCCTTCTCCACAAGCATGAATGTACAACTTGAAGGGTAGTTTCCAATCTGGCATTAGAAGAAATGGGGCATTTGTTAAGGAATTTTTCAATTCTTCATATGCCTTGACTCTTTCTTCTGTCATCTCATAGACTGTTTGTTGGTCACATAGCTTATACAAGGATTTAGAAATCTTTGCAAAGTCCTTTATATGCTGTCTATAGTAACCAGCAAATCCTAGAAATGATTGCATTTCTTTTTTGGTTTGAGGCATAGGTTTAAGTAGTACTGCTGCTACTTTATTTTTGTCTATGCCTAGACTAAGTCCAGATACCACATGTCCTAGTGCTTTTAATTCACTATATGCAAAATGACACTTTTTCAAGGTAATTTTCATATTCACTTGGACTATTTTCTGTAGTACCCTTTCTAGTCTTGTAAGGTGATTTTCCCAAGTTTCTGAGCAAACTATAATATCATCAATATAGATAATTAACCATCCTTCTGATAATTCTTCAGGAAATATGGTATTCATCATTCTTTGATAATGGGAAGGTGCATTTTTTATTCCAAATGGCATTCTTAAGTACTCAAAAATTCCACAATGGACTATTATTCTTAGTAGTTTCTTGGCATTGTCTGTTAAGACATTTTGGTGAAAACCCTTAAGAGCATCCATAGCTGTGATGAACTTAGCCTGTGACAATTGGGTCAATGTCTCATGGATTCTGGGTATTGGATATCTGTCTGGAATGGTATAGGTATTCAGGGCTCTGAAATCTCCTACCATTCTTGATTTTCCATTATGCCAAGTCATAATGACAGGTGTAGTAACTTCTACTTGTTCATTATGTCCAACCTTTCTTAATACTCCAAGGTCCATTAATTCTTTAATGTGCACCTCTAGGGCTTCTCTAGCTCTTGGACTGGCTGGATAAGCAGGTCTTCTTAATAAAGGCGGGTAAGGCTTTTCTACATTAAGAATTATATCCACTTCATGTCCAATTATGGCACCTAGTGGCTCTTTGTCAGTTGCACAGGCCTTTTTATACTTAAATAGAAGGTCAATCAATTTTTCTTTCATTTTTTCTGTTAGTTCTTGATTGAATTCTGCTTCTTTCAGTTGTTCAGATATAAAAAGTTCCTTTTCTGGAAACTTTTCTTCATTCTTAATAACTGTAATTTGTTTTTTGTTATTTAAGAAGCCAAACTTTTGTCTTTTGTTGTCTCCTATGGTAAAATATCTATCCTTCTGGTTAGAGATATCTATACGATAGATTGATAAGTAGTCATTTCCCAGGATAAAGTGATTACTGGTACAGTTGTCCATTACTACAAATTCCACTTTAATTCTGAAACACTGTGAAGGATGAGGAAAAATTCGTGTTAAATCAACTATTCCAAGGGGCTTCATGCTCTCACTTGCACTACTGAATTTGACACCTTGTATTGGCATGAGTTTCTCTTGCCAGTCTGGGACCATGGTTTCTAAGTAACTTTTGCCAACACATGTGCAATATGCTCCTGTGTCTAAGTTGACTTTTCCTTCTTGGTTATCAACCATAACAAGGCTTATACTTGATTTTCCAGCTGTATATCCCATTCGTCTTGCAGGTTTGGTTCTATACGTTTTGGCATCTTGTATGTTTGTCAGGTTTGTGTCAGGTGTTCCAACTTGTGGTAAATTTGAATTAACATCTAGTACTTCATACATTATGTCAATATTATTAATTTGTGCATTGATTATATTGATTTCATCACTTTCAGAGCTTTCTGACTCTTCTGTTTCTTTTTCAGAGTCAGAATCCTCCTCTTTGTCATTGTGGTTTTCTGTTTCCACTATTTCATTGATTTTTGCCTTTTTAAGGCAATTATTGGCTAAGTGTTCAATACCTCCACATTTATGGCATTTTCTTTGCTCATTATTGTTGGATGTATTGGGCTTAAAGGATTCTTTTGATTTATCTTTTTTGATAAATGGTTTATTTGGGCTTTTAATGTCCAATTTTTTCCAAGTCCTGCCAATTTTTGTTCTTGTCACTATATCTTCTAGTGCATTTATATAATCTTCTGTGGAGCATGGTTCTAAACATCTGCTTCTTAGGGCATGTTCTAGTTCCCCTCCACATTTTTTAAGTATTTTCATATGCACCATCTTTTGTGACATTTCTGGGTATAGTGCATTGAGCCTTTCAACTTGTTTTAAGAACCAAGTTAAAGGTTTGTCTTTCTCTGGATCAAAGAAAGAGTTTTCAAATGCATTTTCTATCTTATACCTCCAGGCATCATTTGCCCACTTGGTGATTATTTCTTGTTTCCACCAAGACCAGGTATTTTTACCATTTGTTTGTCTTATGCCATAATACCATCTTTTTGCAGATTTCTCAAATAGTGAATGTAATCTTGCAGTGATTAATTCATCTGGTATGGCATAATATTCTTGTAACATGTCAATTGTTTTAATAAATGACATGTGGTCATATTCACCTTCTCCTGTGAATGTTGGCCATTCTTTTAATTGAGGTGCCTCTTTCTTCAAGACTTGGTTATTATCTTGGTGACTTAAGTCTGTTATAAAAGGATTTGACAATTCCTCTTTTGTTTTAACAGGGCTTCTTATATGGGAAAATGGAGTTGATAACTTTGGCATATTTAAATTTGCCTCATTAATTTTATCCATTTTTTCAGTGATAAGCCTTATTTCACTTTGAATATCATCTTTTAGATGCATTATTGCTTCATCACTTTTTTCCACATGGTCCAAAAGTAATTTTTGGTGTGATGAAGTCTTTTCTTCAAATTTTTCTACAGAAATACTTAATTTATTTAATTTTTCTGTAAGATTATCAATACTCACATCATAATTGATTGTCAAAGTTTTGTCTTTGATATCTTTTATGTATTTATACAATTCTTGTTGTCCTTGTATTAATTTTTGAGTATTGTCAATTAAATTTTTTGGTTTATTATTTTCAACAATAAACTTAATGTTGTCAATTTCTTTTTTGTTTTGCACAACAATTTTTGTTAAAGAAGATAAATTGTTATTTATTTCTTGTAGTGATAATAAACTGTCTTTAATTTCTTTTACAGGTAATATACTATTTTTAATTTCTGTTAAAGTATTTACAACATCTTTTGACAAAGTTACTTCTTTGGGAAATGAGGTTGTCTCATTCTTTGCTCTTCCTTGTCCTTGAATTCCATCAAGGTTCTGGCCATGTTGAAAACATTGTCCATGGCATCCTTTTGGATTCTTGGGATTCTGTAGCTTGGGGAATATGGTTTCCTCCATTGCTTTTTCTTGTTCTTCTTCCCTTCTTGGGGAAGTGGGTTGGCTTGGGGCTTGCTGGTAGAAGCTACTGGGGCTTCTTCCTTGGTTGCCTCCTTCTTTTTGGCATGGTAGTCCTTGATTTTTTTGATTTGAGGTTTGGATGACAGTGGATTCCATCCAGTGGAGTATTTCACTATCTCCTTCTCTTTCAGGAACTTTTTCAGGATGTGCCAGCAGTTCATCACTCCTTGGTGTATTTGAGGCAACATTTCCCAATCTTTGTCCTTGTACACTGTGCAATACTGCTTGTACTGGCTCATGTAGATGTCTATTTGAGCCTTCTGAATGTGATTTGTACCTGTTTGAGTTACTCATACTTAGTTCCAATTCAGGCTCAGATATCATGGGCATTTCTGGGACTTGCCTTTGGGATAAGGCACTTCCTTGTGTGGATTCTGTTCCACTGGGGATATTGCCCTTTCTTTTCGCTTTTGAGGGATCAATTCTACTTCTGAGTCCAGCTCCATCTGATTGGATGGAGTATTGGGAACCTCTTCTGGTAGTCATAATTAAAGATTAAGAAAAAATAAAAGTATTTTAGAATAAAATTCTTTTATGGCAATTTAAAAAGAGGTGCTCACCTTCAGAGTCTTGAATGGTGGGTCCAGGAAAGTCTAATTTCTTAGCTTTCTTTCTTTTGGTGATAACTGGTGTTGGAGAACTTTGACAAGTTTCTTCCACCAACCTCTCAACAGTAGCTTGGTTGTCTTCTGTTGGGTTATCTTCAAACACTAAAAAAGACAAATAAATATAAGTCTTTTTGTAAAAAGTGTTATTTTTGGCAAGATATGGCAATTTTCCACGTAGAAATTGCTTTTATATCTTTAAAAAATTGAAATAAATAAAGAAATGAATAAAAATGAATAAAAATAACTTTTTTATTGGTTTTTAATATTTTTTAATATTTTTTTTTATATATATTTTTTATTTTTAAAGAATAAAATAAAAAAAAATGAATATGATTCTTATTAAATTAAATTATAATAAAATTATTTTTAATTTATAAAATATCTTTTTTAATCACTAGAGTCACTCATAGAAAGTTCTTGCAAGTCTAAGGATGTGAAAAACCACGTGTAAGACAGTACAATTGCTTTCCAAATGCCTCAATAGCTTTTAAAATCAATAACATATAAAATTATTATATAATTTATGATTATAAATGTAATTTATTATTGGATAAACCCAATTTGAATCTTTTTAAAAGGTCTTTTAAGTAAATATCACGGCCAGGCCCCCAAATGTAAGGTGTGACTATGAAACAATAAGTAATAGATTACTAATTTGTTACTTATTGTACTCTGAATGTCCTTATGAATGAAATAAATAAGATTTAAATAATAATAATTATAAAGAAATATTATTATTATGGCGTAAAAATATTATATTATTAAATAAATATAATAATATAATTAATATTATATAAAATTATAATATTATAAATAATATATTAATATAAAATAATTAATATATTATAAAGCTCTTTATTATTGTTACCAACAAATAATAAAGGCGTAAAAAACTGTTTTTTATAAATAAAAAACAATTAATAACAATAATATTACCAATATTAAAGTTATATATTAATATAAATACTATTTATATTAATTAAGAATTATTAAGAGTAATAATAAGAGAGAAATTATTATAATAAGATGAAATAACCTACTTTTAACACTTAGAATAATAATTTTGAGATATTTTACGCCAAAAGAATATAATACAACTTTTTCAAATTGTATTTACAATAAAAAATAAAGAGAATTTACTAAATCTCTTGATTTTACGTGGAAATGAGTTTATAGAGAGATTTATGACAAAAACAATTAAAGAATTGATTTAATCACTTAAAAGCAGTGATTAATAATAAGATGGTCTTTGGTTTTTAATAATATAAGAGTTTTATATATAAAGAATAAAGAAATTACCTTTTTTATTTAATTGATTTAATGTTTTTGATGCGTCTGAGGGGAAAATAGAGTAAAAAGAGCTCTATTTATAGTAAATACCTCCCTCCTAGAGTCCAACAGGCTTCTAGTAGACGTGTACTGATCATATCCACTGGAATTGATCAATATTTTAAGGTTTGAGGGTGATTACATCATTATCAAACCATATTACATCATTATTACACCATTATTTAGAGTTATCACTATAACTCTAAGTGTGATGACATCAGAGGCTTGGCAGAACCCCAAATTTCGTGGATTTTATTAGTTTTAATCATAAACTAATAGTATTCACCAATTGTATCACTCTTAAGACTGTTAAACTTAATTTAAGGTTACAGTATGTGATCATAACAGCTCAATTTAAGCTCAAACTTTGATCTTCAATACCTTTCAAGATTTTCACGCTACAGTAATTCAGAGAGTGAATTCTGATAGCCTGACATAACCTTATTATGCTGCCAAGAGCCTTTTATTACATCATCAAAACTCTAATTTTGATGATTTTTCTTGTAACTCATCTTTTCTGTAGAAATTCAATATTTTAAACTTCAAACCTTGATTTCAGGGGGTTGTACCCTGAATTTAATAATAAAAATTACATCATTCTTCACGAATGAGCTAGTAGAATCCAACTGTATACTTTTTTTTAAGTTTGGACCACTTTCACAACAAAGTGGTCAACAGCTCTGTTGATTTTTATCAATATTTCCTCATAAGTCTTAACCTTGTTTATAATTAGCAAAATAAAGTTCATATCTGTGTTCTTACAGTAAGTACGTGGTAAATTTATTTTTGGTTCATCATTCTAGCATGTATAGTTTAGAAGATATTAGCTATGATCCTTGAATATATGCGTTGACCAAAAAAGTGCATATATTCAGGATAATTCCTTAAGTATTGATTTTGGGAATTAGCTTATTAATTGTTTTATATGTGGACTTTTGTGGGGAATCCACTGGTACAATTTATTGCACATGTTGTTTCATTAGTTTCTGAGATAAATAAGGTTTTATGGTTTTTATAAGGTATTATACCTTATAATTCCTTAAATATTGACTTTACAGATATGCCATAAAAATGGTATATGTGTATTTTACCAGGTGGAATCCAATGGTATAATTTATTTTACATGTTGGTTCATTGGTTTTTAAGTTAAACCAATTTTTGTACCAATTTATGGTATTTTTTGTGTATTTAAGTAATTATTTTCACTGTATAATTATTCTAAGTAATTTTAATATAATTATACTAAAGGTATAATTATTTTTATTAATTTTGTGACCTTATTGGGTATGTGGTCATATCTCAAAGGCTCACAGATAAGGCAGGAGGCCATGGCCTAGTGCTTAATTGAGCTTAAATCTGACTATTTTGTTTGATTTTTGATTATTAGAGCTTTTATGTGTCTTCAAGATGGGCCCTTATGGTTTGAAATCTAATTGTTCAATTAGTTCTTGAGTAATTTGATCATTGGTTTTGTCAGAAATCTCCAAAATTTTCAGCAATTTATTGGTTTGTTGATATTGATTAAGTATCCTTAAAGTGCCAAAGGTTCTCTTTATTGAACTCTTCATTTTCAGGTGACCAATGAATTTCTTCATTGATAATGTGGTCTTCTTTTATTAACTCTTTCCCAAAGGATCCAATATTTGGTGAATTGGCCATGGTGGAGGTGATTGATATATTTTTGTAAGTTTTTTTTTTTTTTTTTTGTTTTGTTAATTTTTAAGGAATAATTTGTTGATAAATTTCTTCTTTGTTAAGGCACGAAGTCACTGCCTTCTGAGAGAAAAGTGAAATAAAAAAAGAAACTAATGATACATTGTATGGATGATACTGATAAATTTTAGAGAAGAAATCTTGATTTTGTTTGTTTTATTCAAAGTTGAGCTCCCCCAAGTGGGAAAGGTGAGTGTCTGTTGAGTAAACTGGCCAAAATCAGGTCTTTGAGGGCTTCCACAAAGTTATTTCTTTCCTCAATTTGTGGTTCTGATGGAAATTCTGACCACCATAAGTCTTCATCATTGAATATATATCCATCCCCAACCGATTTCAAATTTCCGGCTTGGTATGTTGATCCATTCAATCCAAGGTACCACTGGGGCCAAATTTGATTTAAGTAAAGTCCTCTTCTTGGTAGTGTGGCCTTTTCAAATATTTCATCCCATAATTGACTTTCAAGGTTACTTTTAGTTCCCTCTTCAGTCAATAAATCTAAAAATTGGATGTTGTTTAAGTTTGCTCCTGGAAGGTGACATAAGTATTTCTCTTCACACAAATTTTCTTGAGCTTCATCCCCATAAATTTCTTCAAAGGTGATGTATGGCAGGTAAATGTAATTGTATTCAATTTCTAAGATGCACTCTGTTTCATCCTCTTCATTGGGAGGTTGCTGGATAAATTCAGGGTTTTCCAGTTGCCATTCATAAGGTTCTTCTTGGTTGTTCAACGGTCTGTCCAAGAAGTTGATATGGTATGTGGCTTTTAAATGTTTGTCTCTTTCTTCCATAATTATGAGGTCCTTTTCAATTTCATTTAGAATTTCTTCATCTGAGAGCTCATGATGTTCACTAAATCTGACTTTCTTTCTTTTGGATTTAGTTTTTAAAGGATTTCCATTTATTTTTTCATTTCCATCCACCAAATTCTGGAAGAGTTTTTCATTATTATAAATTTGCTTGTAAACTATGTTGGGTAATTCATCTTCAGAGGTTGAGTCTTCAAGTTGTCTTTTGAGGGTGTTTGACCATTGGGTATTTTGTAAATCTTGACCAAATTTATCACTTTTTGGAGATATGGATAACTCTTGGGTCTTCTGGGTTAAATTTATTATGGTATTGTCTCTTTTTGCATTTTTAACCTTCTCTCCTGGGTTATTTCTGACTAATTTTGCCATATTCCATAAATCCATTCATCTAGGTGGTCCAGTCTGCCATCCAAGTTCTTGAGGCTTGCATATTGGCATGCATAATCTTCTTCCATCAGGTTCTTGATAGCGCAGTATTTCTCCTTGTTTATGGAAGAATTCTAGTCTGATATTATTGTCTGCCAAGAAGGGTCTTCCAAGTACTGTATGGACAGATCCTTTTGCAATGAAAAAGTGTATTTGAGTTTCTTCTCCTGAAGCCAAAATGATTGGAGTAAATTCTGAAAGTGCCACCAATGCAGTGGTATTTCCTCCAATACCTCTGTGGTTCATGTTAAGATTTCTTGTTGTGAGTCAGGCTTTGATTGCTATTTCTTCTGGTATTATGTTGATTTCAGCACCAGTATCTACCAATGCTTTGATAGGATATTCTTCCTTTCCAATGAAGATTTCCATAAATCCCAAAGGACAAGCATAATGAATCTTGAACTTTGGTATTTCTTTGAATCCAAATGTTAATAGTCTTTCTTGATGATCCATTGAGTTGCGTGATTTAATTTTTTCCTTTTCTTTTTCCAATAATTCTTGTAATTTATGGACAAAATTTGGTGACATCCTCAAGATTTCTTCAATGGAAAGGTTGATCTTTTGTTGCATAATTTTCTTAATAATTTTGTCAATTTACAATTTAGTTTCAACTTTTTTCTTTTGAGGTTTTCTGAGCTTCTTTTCTTCTTTTGGAATTTCCTCATCTTCATTCTTATTCGCAATATTCTCAATATCCTCCTCAGGCTGGTCTGGTTTTGGAATATTTGAATTTTGGAATTCGGTGGGAATTATTACTCTTTCTTCCTCTTTTTCTTATTCAATGTAAGTTCCTTGAATAGCTGTTTTCTTCTTTGGCTGTTCATTTTGGGATTGTCTTTCCATTCTTTGCTTGTTTTGACTTAGTCTAATGTGGGATTCAAATGGGTCATTGGCTGAGGAAATGGTAGGTGGTTTCCAATTTGACCAATCTTCAACATGTGCTATAGAGGTTGTTTTATCTTCTTATTTCTTTTCACTGGGCTTAACCGCTTCTTCTGGTTTTGGTTTTACAGTAGTTTTATCCATAAATTTCTTGTTGAGTTCTGCTTGTTCTTTTGCAAAGGCCCTGACTCACCAGGGCAAATCTTGCGTCAATCGTCGGCGATTGACTTCACGTCACACCACGGTCAGTATAAAATCTTGCTTCAGTCTTGTTAGTGTCACTTTATAGTCACTGGATTTAGTGGGTCACGTCACGTCAGCATCAAGACAACGTCAATCGTCACATGTGTCACATGAGAATGTCACTCAAAGCCCAAACCCGTTTCAACACTATTCGCAACGTTCAGGTAATTTCACCTAATAGCTTCCGCTCCCCGACGCTTAGCATGCTTACGCGCCCGCACCACCCTCCAGATGAGACTCTGGCACTGCCTGCCCCCCCATCTCCGTCCTCACCACTCCTTACGCTTTCACACCCCCACCCTTACCATCCTTACGCTTGTGTAGTGCCCTCCCGACATGCTCCCGACACTGGTTACAATCCTTACGCTCGCGCAGTGCCCTCCCGACACTGCTTACGATCCTTATGCTTGCGCAGTGCCCTCCCGACACTGCTTACGATCCTTACGCTCACGGAGTGCCCTCCCGCCATGCTCCCGACACTGCTCACCATCCTTACGCTCATGAAGTGCCCTCCCGACATGCTCCCAACACTGCTTACGATCCTTACGCTCACGGAGTGCCCTCCCGCCATGCTCCCGACACTGCTTACGATCCTTACGCTCACGGAGTGCCCTCCCGACATACTCCCGACACTGCTTACGATCCTTATGCTCACGGAGTGCCCTCCCGACATACTCCCAACACTGCTTACGATCCTTATGCTCGCGGAGTGCCCTCCCGACACTGCTTACGATCCTTATGCTCGCAGAGTGCCCTCCCGACATGCTCCCAACACTGCTTACGATCCTTATGCTCGCCTAGTAGGTACCCTCCCGACATGCCTCCGACGCCGCTTACCATCCTTACGCTTCCGTACTACATCCATAGTGTACGGTGGCTTGTTGGCGTACACAATGGACGCCATTGCCGAAATATGCTGAGTGGCCTTCTCTGCCAACAGGACCTCAGGGGAAATTGGTCAGTATATTCACAATGTTGTGGTTAGGGTTTAAATCATGAGACTCGCAAATTAAAACCTAATAAGTGGACTATTTAAGACAAGAATTGTGTCTCCTTTTTCGCCGACAAAACCATTTTATTTAATATCATTCAAATGGAACACTTTGCTTAGTCCTTACCTCATGAGCGTTGAATAGTTCAAAAGTTGACTTTAGTAGGTTTCTCACTAGTCAACTTTATTCAATGTCTCACAGGGAAGTGATTTCATTTGCATGATATGAAATAATTTGCAAAACATTGCCTCCTTCAATTTCCCGCCAAATCGCATTTTGCAAATGTGATTATTTTACTTCCACCTATTTTCTTCAATTTGGATCTTTTTATTCAAAATTTTCAAACAAGTTATCAATCAACTCATCACCATCTATTTGCTTACTAAACTACCTCTGCAATGGCCCAAACCCCGCGAAATTCAACGGAATTTAATGAACGACCAACTTCAGCCCCAGAGAGTGGAAGTGAAATATCTGATATGGCCAGTAGTCGTGAATTAGGCATTGAAGCAGAGAGCCAGTCACATGAAGATAATCAAGATCCACCAGTTCTTCCAGAATGTGAGTATACATCCATCTTGAGTATTTCTAATCTCTCAAAACCTGATATTGTGTCATAGCCTTTATTTCAGGTCAACCTCCAAGCTCTCAGAAACCGAATTTTAAAAGTTATGAGAAGGAAAAGACTGTTGAACCTTGTGCACCGACAGAAGATGATGGGCAAGATGATGTAATTTTCAGTGGGGAGGTGGAAATTATATCCAAGGAACAATTTGTCTCCAACATTGCTCAAACAATCCCAAGGCTCGAGAAAATCCAAAATGATAGTAAAATTCCTGATTATGTGCGTCAAAAGATTGCTGAAGCCATGAGCCTGCTCAAAATGGATTTGAACCGTAAGTCCATTACTAATTAAAAACAAAGTTGATAAAAATAGCTGCTTACAATATATGGGCAGGTGTGGAGGTGGGAGAATCTCTACCTGAAGGATCTCGAGTCGTAATTGGATTTCCAGGCAAAGGATGAGGAAAAAGACCAAATATACATGCAACCAAAAAAACCAACAAAAAACGCTGTACCTTTGAATCCGCAAAGGATTCCCGCGATCAAGGTGATGAAATGATCAATGTTGAAGTGGACCATATTGATAATGAACCTCCGCATACTGAACCCCCCCCCCATACTCAATAAAACAATCCATGATGAAGCTCCACATACTGAAACCCCCTGATACCCAATGAAACAATGCATGATGCAACCCCTCCCGCCTCTCCTCGGAATATTCAAGCCCCTCAAGAAAGGGAAACAATTAAACCTGATACAATGGGACGAGATATGACTGATATAATTCCCGATGCTGAGCCCGAAGTGTCATCCGCTGCAAATTTTCAAGGAATATTTTTATCCCGCATGGAAGAGTTTGCAGGAATTTTGAATTATCATTCCAATATTTCTCAACAATCATGGAAAAGGGGGCTTGATAATATCAATAGGATTTACAAAGATAGATGGGACAATTTACCAACAAAGGATGCTCATACATTCCTGCCCGTTGGTATTAAGGTGATCAGTAACCAAGATCTTAAAATGTCGGCTTGGCTGCAGGACCTTGAGATGGCAGGTGAGTTTTTTTTTATCTTTGTGCATGATACTTGATTATTGGCTGTTGACTGGTGATATAAATTGCAATATACAGGGTTAGATTTTTTTAAGCCAACCGAAACAGAAGCGTTTTTTGATTAAAACATTTGGAATCTCAAATTGATGAAGGAATCAGCTAAACCTCCAGATAATCTCCCCAAATCTGAACACTCCTTCTTCAAAATGGTTCAGAGCCTTCTTTACCCTGCCAATCCAGTTAAACATTTTTGGGCAAATGTTATGTTTGAATCCATTAGTTTAGTCTCATACGATGTGATTGCACCCAAACCATATGTTGCACCAACATCAAATTCGACCGATCCTCTTGGACTTGAACGGGGAGCAGTTGAATACCTTGCCTCCTGCTTGAGTAAATCGAAGCAACGTGCAACCCAACTCAGCATTGAAGGTGGCAGCGCTGACAATGAGATATCCACAAAGCCGCACAAGAACCTGGAGGATCTAATGGATACAGTTATCCATTTGATGATTGTGTACAACATGGACGTGAACATACAAAGGTCGAAGTTAATGGCATCAAAGGCAAACTCACGAACTCAAAAAAAAATGAGGCCATCAAAGATCTTTTGGCGTGTCACAAGAATCTCGGAATAAATCGAATTTGCTATGGTATATTAGCGGCATTCTGTGCGGCGGGGGTTCGTGGTTTGATGGTATGCTCAGATGACTGGAGAACAAGCTCAGTTAAAGGGGCTTTATCACTAATTGACATTTCCGCAAAACTTTCAGAGGGTAAAAATCTAGTGGAGCCAGTGTGGCTACGTACTAATAAGTATATATGTAATTTACTGAATAAAAGTTTCTTCTCATCAGAGTCTTTTAACCCCACTGTACCTCTTAGATTTGAATTTGCACGATGCTTAGTATTAGACTTTGGTGATGCCTGGGTGGCGAAACGTGGTCTTGGTTCAAGTGATGAGGTCACCTTGACGGTACCCAGGTCAGCTAAACTCACAACCAGGATTGACCCGTTTTAGATTAGCTTTGTACTAGATAGATTGTAATTTAATTTTGCAAAGTTATTTATGAATTTAATAATCATGACTTCCTATCCTACTACTGCCCGGATGCCACAGTCTGAGTACCAATAGTAATTGTACGGCGGCATGCCTCCGTACATCATTGCAAAGACTCCGCCAAGACGCAAACTGAGTCAGGCTTTGTGCCCGCGAGTAGCACACTCAGGGGCATTGCGGGAAGTCGCGTTTATCACTTCCCGCCAGCCCATAATAGGCAAAATGTTACTGTGTCTTTCAAGAGGACCGGGATAACTAGGGATCCGCAGCAGGATGCATATTGCATTTGCGTGTGCTTGCAATATTCCAAATGGTTGGATTGGAAAGTGATTGCATGGGAACATCAATATGTAAAATTGAATAATGCACTATCCACTGCAATTTTTAGGTTCAGGTATTTGAGATCGCGAATTCGCGAAGGTCAGGTGTGATCTTTCTTTTTAGCCGCAATTAAACAAGATTCATCGTCCGCAATTCAATTTAGGTGGTATTAATAAATCAGTAATCATTTGGTTTCATTTCATTTTCTGCTGCAAGCATGCCATTCACGAAAAAAGGAAAAGAGCATAAAAGGGAACTCGCGAGAAAGCGTCGGGCTGAGGAAGGAAAGTGTGAGTTTCTCGCTTAATCTTAGTGTATATATTTAGATATATATATATGCTTCCACATTTATGTGGCACCCTCATTGGGCCCCACGGAAGAACATTGGCTTTAGTCGGTTCAGATTGTGCCAATGTCATGTGGGCTCCAACAGGGAAGTCAAAGGATGTGTGCCAAAGAAAGCTCCTTGGGCATTGGGCACCATTCTGGACTCAAAACTCCTTAGCTTCAAATGGCAGGAAGCAGTATCTGATATCTTGTCTGTTTCAACACAAAGTGATCCCTCAACCACTCGGGAATAGTCGGACCTCCCAAAAGATAAATGAGGGCAAAACCACCCGAAAGCAGAGGTTTTTTTCCTCCTCTCGACCAACAGCACAAATATCAATGCCAGTATCAGCAAATATGATCCCAAGTGAAATTCGGAGCCTTGTGGATGTCAATCAGATCAAACGCATTCACTTTGGCCGTGTGGCAATTTTCTCTTCAACCGGATTACTCATTGCCCTTGTTGAATTCCGACCATTCACAACAATGAGTGAAGTCGAGGTCAATCAATGGGATGAATTATCACAATTCTTATTTCGCAAAAAGAGGTTCACTGACCCTATTGCAACAAATGGAGCATTACTGGAGGGATTTATGTTCGCGATTGGGTGGCGCAAATGCGCCACGAAGAATGAACAATTTGGTCTGTATGGTAGTGCTGGCAAAATTGAAAATGCAAAAGATGAATGGCGGGACCGAGGTGCCAATCTTAGCTTGGTGGGTCGCATTCTAGGTCAATCCTTACGATATGTTGGGGATAATTCATTTCAGAAAATTCAAAATTGCTACAACTCATTGGGGGTTCCGTCTTTTGATCAAGTCAAGTATGAAGGCAATAATCCCACAAATCAGGGTGCATGTGAGTTTGCTTCGGCACTCACTTTCACCATGAATGGATTCAAAAACGCACCTCATGTTGATAAGGATGCATCGCTGTATGCTTCGGGATGGTGGTTTCAAGCTGATAGGGAGACCGGCCAAATTCAAAGAGATGCATCAAAGCGGTGTACAGGGGGGAAATTGATTTTCCCAAATGAGCATTTTTGGATTGATCTATCCGATTGTCATGGGCTCATTCAGGTAGTGTGGGCCAGCAGTACATTTCTTCATTATACTGATCCAGCACAGGACAACAAAAGCACGACACTAGTGGGTATGTCCGCACAATGCTCAAGGAGGTTGGACAAAACAATGTGCCGAAAAAGCCACGGCTATTATGAGATTGGCGAGGGAGCGGCCTATCAAATCAGGGATTGTAATACAATCGCAGCCCAATTCAAAGAGTGAGGCAGTCGGAATAGCAGTGTGATTGGTAGATAATGGTGGGGTAAGGCAGAGGACAATATACACCAGGATTGGATGGTTTCGAGTGCGGGAGATGGGGTGTCTCACATGAAAAAGGGGTGAAGTGGATTATGTACGGAGGCATGCCATTGTACATATGCCAGGTTTGTTGCTCTTGTCCAGGATCCCAACGCTTCACACGTGAATCCTTATGCTTGTGCAGGTGCTGACAATGCTAAAAGTTTCTTATGCCTATGCGGGGTGCCGACGCTTCACACGCCAATCCTTACGCCTGTGCAGGTTCCCGACAACTCACACGCCAATCCTTACGCCTGTGCAGGTTTCCGACAGCTCACACGCCAATCCTTACGCCTGTGCAGGCTCCCGAAAGCTCACACGCCAATCCTTACGCCTGTGCAGGCTCCCGACAGCTCACACGCCAATCCTTAGGCTTGTGAAGGTTGCCAAAAATGCTGACAATTTGTTACGCCTGTGCAGGCTCCCGAAAATTCACACGCCAATCCTTCCGCCTGTGCAGCCTCCCGACAGCTCACACGCGAATCCTTAGGCTTGTGAAGGATGCCAACAATGCTGACAATTTCTTACGCCTGTGCAGGCTCCCGACAATTCACACGCCAATCCTTTCACCTGTGCAGGCTCCCGACAGCTCACACGCCAATCCTTACGCCTTTTCAGGCTCCTGACAGCTCACACGCCAATCGTTATGCTTGTGAAGGTTCCCGACAATTTAAACAATTCAATACATGACTAAGATTAATAGCGTGTGACCATAGGAACGGCAATTTCTCATGAATCTGGAGTGGATTTCTCACATGCCGGAACCTCCCGCTTTTTTACAGTTAAGATTTGATATGGCTCTAAACAATGGAGGAAGAAAATATAGGAGACAGGAATGGTGACTATTGGCGCATTTTTGGCAAAATATTTTCTCACATACAAATACTAACTCAAACTTTTGGTGGGGCACTTACGAAAATTATTCTCACCCAATAGTAAATATGAATCATTGAGGAATTATAATAAATTCACGTGAACAAAGAACGTAAGAGAAATTGAAAATATCTTTCATTGAATACAAATAATTTATCTAAAGGAGTGTATTACAAAAGGTAAAAAGAGGAAAGAATACGATTTTTTTTGTGGATTTTATTTTTCTAAGAATTTGGAGACTATCCCGGTGATGTCCTCCATTGAATAAGCCTCTATCGCCTCTCCAAGGAGGGAGTTTAGTTCCTCCCAGAATTCCCATTGCATCCACAAAAGGAATCATGTGGAGCAACCGACGATGCTCCAACAAGATTTGGTTGATCAATTCGTGGACGATGGCTCGAGGAATCATTAGTATCGGGCGCAGGTCGGTGAATTCCTGGCGAGCGTCATCGTAGGAATGAGAGGAGCTTGGCACCGGGGGGGAGGAGGCGGTTGGGTTCTCGGCGTCAATGGGAGGGATATCCGGGGAAGGAACCGGGGTAGGAGTGGTGGGAGGGGGAACAGGAGGGGAAGGTGGAGGGGGAGGGGGAGGGGGGGATCCGACTGGCGTATCGTCGATGATGATAATGGAGCGGGGAGTTGCGGGACGAGCTGGAGATGGTCGAAGGAGGGGTGAGGAAAAGTTGAGTTGAGTTAAAAAAGTGAAATAGGGACTTACCAAAAGGTTCCTCCGTTGATTGCGTAGGAGCCACCTCAGGTTGAGGCTCACGAGTCGCAATGTCCTCAGGTGGTTCGGAGGATGGACTCGGGCCAGGAATAGGTGGCTCATCGTGCTGGGAGGCTTCTACAAAAGGAGGAAGAGTCAGTTAACTTGATTCGAAAGTGAAAATGAGAAAAGAATAAGTTGGCTGCTTACCGCGGAATAAGTCCTCAGACCATCGGGTGCCACTCGGGCCTGGAGTGGGTTGCCCCGGGGTTTGCTCGCGAGGCAAAGTAGGAACGGGAGAGTCTTGTCGGGGGGGATTTGGGGGGTTTGGTTCTATGAGTAATGGAAAAAAGTGAGTATTATTGCATGAAGATAAATGAGAGAAGGAGGAGAAAGAAAACTTACTTTGGCGTTTGAATCCCATCGGTGACAAGACATGGTGACGATCAGCCCAAGCTCGAATGTCCTCTTTCCATCGCCATCCTTCATTGGCCGGATAATCACCTCGCTCAGGTTGAGGAGTGAAGTGACCATCGGATGGTGGCCTAGGAGGGGGGGTGGACAAATCGATGCTTGAGGGGACTGGGCTAATTTTCCTGAATCGTTCCCGCTGGCCTGTTTGGGGTCCCGGGGTCCACTCACGCTCGGAAATTGTTTCATCATCATCGGCCACAAAGGAGTCCTGGCAAGGGCGTCTTGGGCGGGAACTCCTCTGGCCGTGGGGTCGGAAGGGGAGGACGACGAACGAACATTTCTTGTGTGCTTGTCGGCAAGCATCACAAGCGTTGGTCGTCATCGAGGAACGAATGCAGGGGATACCCCGCTTGGTGCATAATGTGCACGACATCTAAAAACAAAACAAAACAGGTTAGTAACTGAATAGAAAGTAAGCAATCAAGAAAGAAAAGGAAGACATACGATGATTTATAATTTTAAAACGGAATTCAAATTAAAAAAGCGCTAGTAGGAGGTTTTTAAAAGTCTAGAAGAGAGTCGTGAAGAAAGGGAATTATTAATATTGGATCATAATGTTGACGAAAGTTTAATTGGAGAAAACGTACAAAGTAGATAGAAGTGGGGTTCTGAAAGTATTAGCAGGAAAAACCAAAAGCGAGCAGGAAGGGGAGTGGGGTTAGTCGAGTGCAAAAGAAAAGACTGGAAAGGCAGGAAGACAAGGGGGAATACGCACAAGAAGGACAAACGCGGGTCACGTTGAACGAAGTGGAGCGGGTGAGAGAGAAAGTGAAGTGCGTGTCGTGTGAAGATGGTCTTTTATACCATGGTGAAGCTGAGACGATCTCAGCAGTTTCAGCACCCGCAAAAGTCTCAGCTTCAAGGCGTGTGGGCAAAATTGAAGCTGAGTCTCAGCGAATGCTGCAACTGGGAAGTGAAATTCTCGCGTGAGGCAGAAGAACAATGGGCTCTGGCTGAGTATTGCAATTTATTGAATTGTCAAGCTGAGTCAAATCCCCTTTGTTTGCTTAAATTGCCACCCAATCACCCAGGAGGGTGGTCGTGAGGCCCTTGTTGAATGTGCATTGTGGGTGCAATGCACAAGTGACCCATCCAGAAAAGCACCCGGTGCATTTGGTCACAAGTGACCGCGGCAAGATCACCGGCCTTATGGCCTGGTGATAGTATTTGAACAAAGGGGGGGGCTATAAGACAAGTGAATACAGCGTGAGCTTGCCTCGACCCATTGCTCAGGTTTGCTTTCGGGTCATAATTGAAATGCTCAGTGGCTGAACATTTTAATTGCACAGTAATTGAACAATTGATATAACAATATCAAATGCACCGCTGAGTATTGCAATTTATTGAATTGTCAAGCTGAGTCAAATCCCCTTTGTTTCCTTAAATAGCCACCCAATCACCCAGGAGGGTGCTCGTGAGGCCCATGTTGAATGTGCATTGTGGGTGCAATGCACAAGTGACCCATGCAGAAAAGCACCCGGTGCATTTGGTCACAAGTGACCGCGGCGAGATTACCGGCCATATGGCCTGGTAATAGTATGTGAACAAAGGGGGGGGCTGTAAGACAAGTGAATACAGCGTGAGCTTGCCTCGACCCATTGCTCAGGTTTGCGTTCGGGTCATAATTGAAATGCTCAGTGGCTGAACATTGGAATTGCACAGTGATTGAACTATAGATATAACAATATCAAATGCACCATGCTGAGCCATTGCTCAGTCGTTTTTGTATGCGCGCACTCTGAGCATTTGGCACAGCATCGGATGACATTTCAGCCAGGTGCAGCATTTCACATGCTTTGGTGAAGTGCTCCAAACTGAGCCTTCCAGTGAGCTATTGCAGAATTAGTTCATTCCATGGCTTTACTGAGCACTTTCACACGGTGCTTTTGACCATGACATGCTCAGCTTGCGTGTGCAAATCGGGTGAAACGCAATGCTGAGCATGTGGCACATGGGCTACGTAAATGCAAACGATCGGAAGGTGCATGCACATTTGCTATATGCATGCAGGCTCAAGTAGTATTACACCTTCCTGATCTGTACAGTACAGTCGACACTGTAGTACGCAGTACACCTTTGTAAATGTGTACTGCGGGGCAGAGCAAAAAGCTGTTCAACAATGTAACATGCAATCACGTCAAGCCATCGAGTCATATCTCTCACCTGCATCCCTTTGATGCACCTTGTTGGACAGCTCTGCCTAACTACGGCACAGATGCGCATGTAATCCAAGTTAATGTAAGTGGGTCATAATGGGATGACTTAATATTTGGGTCATACACAAAGAGTTGATTCACTCCGGTGCCATTGTTGGGGCAAACAATGACTGGCCCGCTTGTTCATTGTCGGGCAGCCACACGCTTTCATACGCAGGCAGCTTTCACACGCCTGGAAGACATTTTACTGCCAGTCTTCCAGCTGCCTATTTTCTTGGTCGGGTTGTCAGCTTGACTGCAGACGCTCACCTGCTTGCGCGTGGAAACCTGAGGCCAATCAGTGTGGATTCGCTTCAGCCTCATCCACATTAGAATAACAATCCCAGCCTATGATTGCTGAGGCTGGTCATGTTTGCGTGGGTATCTCCCACCGCAGGTCAATTTCTTCATGTTCTCACACGCCCCGCGCAAGTTGTGGCACCTGGCTTGCAGCCAAAAAATCCCTTGGGCGTGTGGCCTCTTTCCTCCGGAGTTCTGTACGCGCATGAGACAAAGACCCGGATGCCAATCTCGGTAGATTAGTACTCGCCTCAAACGCCATAGGGGTGAATGTATATGTGGATCACGGCTCACGGCTGGCGCCCCCTTTGATCATCCCACACATTCCCCCCTGAAAGCCCAGTATGCATCAGTCAGCAAAAAACTTCAGGCAAAACCAAAGTCATGTTTGGTGGCATGCCACCGAACATATCTCACCCGCCCACACACAAACATCCCCACAGTGAGATTGCCCTTTGAAACTGCCAACATTGCCCAGTAGGTCCCTATGAACAATTAACCTGGGGAGGATATGCTCATTGTTCGCTGTCACACCAGCGAACATGACTGCATGCCTCTGATATGCCCTCCACAATAAGTTGCTACAACCCACCCAATTTTGGATATGCCAATGTCAACCTTGTTCCACCAAAGGTTTTGTACCTTGCTGCAGATCTAGCAGTCATATCGGTGCACCCACATTTTGGCCACCTTGCCTTGATATATGCCCCAAATCGGATATGAAAATTATGAGCCCAAGAGGCCCAAGCCCATCAAGACCATGCACGTAACCACAGGCCATCCCCCCTTGACCCCATTGCTGCCTCTCATATAAGTTCCCCATCTGCGCCTATTTGTCTTCATTCCGTTTAGCTAACCCCTCCCGATCATATAAATTCCAACTGTCCCCAAATAATTTAAAATAGCCATCATGTCAACCCCTTCACAACCACTTTGCATTGGGATGATTAATATTCGTATTCAAATAAAGAGTGATATAGCCTTAAATCCTGAGGATTCCCACTTAGCCTCTTGGATTATCATATGGCACAATCAACACAACATATTTGTTTATCTCCCCAATCACCAGCATGCTATTGGCTCTCTACCTGGAACCCTTTCCAAAACGTTGATACCATTCCTTGGGGCACCAATAACGTTCATGCACTGTGGTCCTGGTGGCGCATGGATTGAAAATTGCCAATCCAATCCTTCTCAAATATTATTTGTTGAGGGAGTATTTATGACTGATGCAAATGATCCCTCCTCATCTCAGAAACCCAATCTAGCATTGATGTTCTTCACAAGGTATCCAAACATTTTATTCATAATGGAAAGCTTTCAAACACAAGATTTCAAGCTTAAAATGCCCAAAGAATATGACTGTGATACTCATAGTCAATGTCAACTCTTCACTCCGACATTTCCCACTTCAAGCTCGACGCCAGTTTCATATCCTGCTGTTTCATCATTGGTTTCCAAGCAGAAACTGATACAATTACCCAGTGGATCAGACCTCCCGATGATGACCCCGCCCCATGCCATTATTCAAACCCCCCTCCTCCCTCATCAAAAGACCGGACTAGCTCTTCTCTGGGATCAAGAAATCCCCAATGGCCAATCAGCCTGTAACCTTTGGGCCACCTCACCCCCAGGATCCACTTTCAATGCCAGGCACATCATTACAAACAGGGTCGTTAGCTCATTTGAATCCCTTTTGACCAATACCCCTCTTGGGGGACTGCTTGCGGATGATATGGGATTAGGTAAAACCATTCAGTCCATTGCTCTAATTGGTACCTCCAAGGAGCGGATGATTGCAAACCCCCATCGCTCCACGCCCACCATGATCATCTGCCCCCCTCGCTTAATTACCAACTGGCAATCAGAAATATCCAAGCATGCTCAGGCTGGAGCACTGCATGCCAAAATCTACCATGGTCCCACTCGTCACTCATTTTCCCAAGCCAACATTTTAAAATATGATATCATCATCACTTCTTACAATACTATCACCCAAGAATTTAAGCAAACCAATCCCTCTACATCATTCATTTTTCAAATCAATTGGCATCGTATAATCTTGTATGAAGCACAGTGAGTGGCTGAGCTTAAATGATTCAAATTACCTTTTATATCCAATAACCCTTGCCCCCTCTTATAGCTATATTTGCTCTCAATACACTGCCACTCACCGTGCCATTAATAGCCTCCTTTCATCCCATCAAATATGTTTAACGGGCACACCTATTCACAACACCATTTATGACCTTTTGGGCATAATATCATTCATCACTCAACCCCAGAGCGCCGATCAAGATAACTGGTCACCATTCATCCTGAGTAGTCTTTCAAAAGGCTGCAATGATATTTTGCATTTGGCATTGCGGCATTTAAGTTTGCACCGCACCAAAACCACACATCTCAAATCCCTCCCCACTATTAGCCATCATTATGAGCTGCTCCCACTCAACCCGACCATGCAGCAAGAATATTCCACATTATATGAAGAATTCCTATCATCCAAAAGCAAAGGACCAGGAGAGTTTTTCAGAAATATTAATAAGCTGCGAATATGTTGTAACCATCACATCATGCTTAACACAATTGCGGAGGCGGAGTTGGAAGACCCCGAGGGCAGGAGCACTCAGGATAACTCCCCAAGAATCACAGGAACTATTGTGGATGTGGAAACATGCATGATGAGTAGTAAAATTGCACACCTCCTACAAAGCTTAATGAAGAACAAACAAACAAGGTGTGGTCCGACGAAATCGGTGGTTTATACCCAATGGACCCAATTTCTAGATTTGTGAGTTAATTCTAATATGCATCCATTACCAATTGACTCCATCTGACTTTTTTATATTGTAGAATTGGTATTGCTCTTGCCCATCACTCTATCCTTTCAGCACGAATTGATGGAACAATTACACCACGAGCGCAGCACAAGGCGCTTGAGAATTTCTTCAATAATCTTGAATGTGAAGTACTCATTGCATCCATTGCCGCGGTTGGAACTGGCCTCAATATAACTTGTGCTAATATAGTCTATTTAATGGTGAGGGGCCCCCCAAAATTCTCCCCTGATTTTCGGACCCTGACATCCACATTTCCAGGAGCCCAATTGGAACCCAGCCATTGAGGCTCAGGCTGTTGATCGTCTACATCGTATTGGCCAACAACGACCAGTACAGGTCATTCAGTTGAGGTCAACATGCGGAAGGTACCTTTCAAGCTCATCTTTCACTTGATTGTATTACTATTCTGAAATCCTTCCTTATGGGAATGCCATATTCCAATCACCAATAGGTCCAAGAAAAGAAAAAATCATTAACTGCGTGAGCCTTACTGATATTATATAATTTGTGATTGACAAAGTTGATAACTCCTGTTGACTCTGGCACAGGTCCACAATTATGAACACCATGATCTGGATCGAACTTCTTCAATATTTCCTCAATGAAAATGAGCAATAGAGTATTATTGCTAAGGGAGACGGTGATACATTTCAATTCATATTGTCTATATTCTAACATATTTAGCAAGTTGTTGCATCCTTAAGAGATAATAATCAGATTTTATTACACCTGCACAAATAATTCACAAAATTTTAATTTGTCACAGTGCTATACTGTGACAAATTACTAAGTTATTGCAGAGCATCACCATTAGGCCTAATAACTGGCATGTCAAGTATCTTGAGGGCGCTAGTCTGAATCTTACTACAGCCTTTGAGCCAATCTTGATCAAATACCTGAAATGATAGGCCTTCCGGAATATCACCATCATCTGTCAATCGTAATTCTGGCAATCTATCAATAGTTTTTTTACCCTTTTTTTTAATCCGATTACAAAACTGTATGTCTCTATCCATTTTCAATACCATATCATTAAATAACTGGAACCGCCAGTGTAATCCCACTTTGCAGTAAACTTGACGGCCCTTTTCCAGTACCTCCTCAGTATCTGAGCATACTCGAGGGTCATTGAATTGTGATGCTAGGATGGGAAATTTAGCCATATCACACCATTCACGACGGCGCTCACAGGTCTGCACATAATCAAGTAGATCATCATCAGACTTGGTCCACAATGAAGAAGAGATACAGTATCTAACTCTTTGACGAATCTTTGCGAGCTTTTGATTCTCTTTCTTTTTTACCAAATACTCCGCATCCTTTTGAATAGACTTCCATTCTCTTTTCAAATAAGTGAAATATTGCTCCATTAAAGCTGCCACGACCCCATAGTTGTTATGATCCTTGTTCCAACAGTAGTGATGATACTCAGTGCTGACAAGTGCGAGACGGAATGGACGGTAAAACACCATAGACATCAGCTTGTTGAACGGATGTTGCCATGAGCTCTCCCAGTCCCAAGTGAATCGCTTTAGTCCTAGCTTGTGGAGCTCATTTTCGCAGTAGCTTTGGAAACCCTGAGACTGAACCTGTGTTGATGGCTCATTGAAAACATCCTCGGGGACATAACCAAGATGACCAGCCACTTGAATTGCAATTTCACGCTCTTCTGTGCTGGGTGGTGCTGGTAGTGAGGAAAAATCCTTATCCCTAACTTTGAGTAGGAACAGGCAATGTGCGTGTACTGCTGATCTCATTCCATGGACATTCTCTGGAAGTTCTGCCTTCAGCCATTTTTGTTGCTCCTTCTGGCTTGCACGTTTCGCCACATTGTGAGCTTTGCGGGCCTGGTTCCTTTGCTGTCTGACCTAGGATTGTTCAAGCATACTCTGGGCAAGGCCCAGCTGAGGATGGGTGAACTCACTATTTGATTGAGTGCCTTGCTCATGCGCTGTGAAATTGTCCCTCCTTGGTTCATCATTTCTTTCACTTTGAGTCGGAGACATGTTCTCATCCTCATCATCCACAATTCTTTCTCTTGATGTACTGGCATGACCCGTTCTTGGTTTGGAGGCATATGGATGATGACGTCCAGTGACTTTCTCTTTATGGACCAGAGGTGAAGACGCATAAAGTTCATCACCTGCCATGCACATCATCAGTTAACACATCAAAAAATTAATGAAGACTGGTCATACTCACAATCTTCAATTGGCTCCTGAGATCGGACTGACTTGCCTTTAGGTGCCATATCTAACCCATGAAACAAACCTATCAAATTGAGAAAAAGGTTATACTCCAAAATTAAAATGACTTACTTTGAGGAAGCGTCAATCCTGGATTTCCCTCCAACAGACCACCCAAGTTACATTCTCCAATGGTCTTTTTTGTCGCCCCCCATCCACGCGCCTTTCATCACCCACATGAACCTGAGATCCTGATGGAATATTGAGGGTTGGCTGTTTACTTTGGCCAAAGGGATCCTGGGATGCGACTGGATTCCGACCGGGATTAAGGAGGAAATCACGTGGAAATTTTGTTTGGGGATTAGCGTGTGATGAGATTTGAGGTGTGCCTTCTGGCCCCTGAGACACATGAATTTGTGTATTAGTGAGATTCGGACGAATTGGAGTGACGGAAATATTTGGGATCGACCAAGTGCTTGAAGTTGGAGCCTTTGGATTGCCCACATCAATGTTAAGACCTGATACATTCATTGAGGATGCGATAGGGGTTGTGAGAGGAATGTTGGGACTCAATGGTGACTGTGTTTGAACATATTCTATGCTAGATTCACTATTTGAGTCATGAACAGAACCTGAACGGGATTTAGGTGACTTGAAAGATGACATAAGGGCCGAAAAAGTACACTAATATTTTTAACTAGATAAAACACCTCAGTATTATGATAAAATAGAGTGATATGAGATGAAATCTTTTCAAATTTAGAATAGAGAAATTCTATGAATAGTTGGAACTAAGTGTTGTGTGGAAGTCGGATAAGACTCTTTTGAGGAGAATCCTCCCTGCCTCCTCTTGAGCTCCTCCGCTTTTGTCGGAAACCACCCTGCATGGCCTACCAGCATATAATGTGATATTTCCTTGATCTGAAAGGGGACCCATAATCCATAAGTAATCATATTTGGTAACATGTCCGCCTCCCCATTGTCACATTTTGTGAATTATCCAAACTGCCAATATATGCATTGAAATTCCACAACATTGTACATCTGTAAAGGGGTATATTCATGAAGGATTTACCCACAAAAGAGACATCACCTTTTCACGAAAGGCAAGACAATCCAAATCACATTCCAACTGATTCAAAGCCCGCCGCACTCAAACCAAATACCAAGACTTTAGCTGCACTCCAACCCCTTATGTAATAGAGTTATATAGTTATTTCTGTAATAAGGTTTAAACCATGTACGATGGCATGCCAGCGTACATGGATTAAATGTTAATCCCCTCAATTCAATGGTAACACTTCACTAATGGAACCCCCTCAATGGTAAAACCCGCACTATCACAATGTGTAAATAAACTAGAATATGTATGAGCATTGAGCAGCATGGCATTTTACCCAATTAAACGCCTAACCAATTCCGCCAGCCAGATGAGACATGTTAAACTTTATCCACTGCAGCTCATGCTCCATTACAAATGGGATAAAATCCTCAGCTGGCTCAAATCATCTCCCCCTTCATAAATAATCACTGAATTTTATTTCCAATTAATAACACTCCTAAACACTTTCACATAAACCATAGATATTTAGACACAAACCAACCGTACTCCCAATTCCTGCAACAATGACAACCCGGCCCTATTCCTCAATGCGTATATGCATGTGTCAACACTGCTCAACTCAAACACACTCTTCCCCTGAGGGTGATAGGCAAGGAGTTGACTTCACACCTTTCCAATATAAACAGCACATTAAAAAGCTCATGTCAGCCTGTGACTCAAAACCAGAGCACAAGCATGACAGCCAAAATACCATAAACCAATGGTATAGCCAAAATACCACCAAAACATGGAACTGAGCCAAATTAGCTCAAAAGGTATCAAAAGAAAGAGGAAACTCACCTCTTTCTGAAAATAGAAGTCCCATCACCATAGGACAAGAAATAACAAAGTTATTCCTGCTCAAAGTTATTGCTGAGCATAAACCTTAATTTTCACCTCTCATCTAAAATCTAGAAGAAGAGGCTGAACCCCATCAAATGGGTATTCAAAATGAAGCTCTAAGCCAGGGCTATCCAATGGTACTAGCCAAACTGAGCTAGCACCAGTATTACTTGAGTTATGGTCAAATTCAGACCAAATAAGGGTGAACAAAACATTCACCTCTCATCTAACTTTTACAGTTTTAGTGTGAGATACTTAAAGTGGGGTCTTTTTGGAAAGAGCACAATCAGGGCTATCTGATGGTGCCATCCATTTCCCCATAACTCAACTACAACAGAAGTTATTGGCCAAACAAGCTTAATACAGCTTTTTGCCCAAACCACGCCAATGTACAAAAATACTTGTACATGGGATAACTTTGTCATATTTAATGATAACTATGTCAAGTTGGGTACCATTGTGTAGTGCTCATATAGAGCTATTCAATGAACCAACTTTGAGCTTGATATCTCAAAAACTGACAGAGTTATGACCATTTTAAGGTAAAAATCCCACCTGCTGTCATATACAGCCTTACCATGGGATAATACCCTACAACCATGAATATGAGGTGTCAAATAGACGAAGAAGCATGTTTTTACTTCAATACCTCATATGTTAGTCAATACTGGGGTCCCATACAGTTTCTGTACAGCATTCTACGCGTCATACACGTCAGAATCAGGCTGTGAGGTCCCCAGATGAAAATTTTCACCCTGTATTGGTGAAAACCACCCAGATGTGGTTTCAAAACCACATCTGAGCCCAATACAGGGTATACAGGCTGTTTGCAAACCACAAGCCTGTCATGAGGAGTGAAAAATCTTCACTTCCTCTACGTGAAAAGGTCTAACAGCCTTTTCAACTCAATTTCAGGATAAAAGGAGGGCTTTTCACTGCCAAAAACCTTCCCTCATCCTGCTCTTGAATAACCTACGTAGTAAACTGTCAGAAACAGTTTTACTCTTGGTTAAATAATCAGGTATAATTATAATCTTTAATTATTGTAGACTTTATTATTGTAATCCAACAGATAAAGCCTGCACCCAGGGTTCTCAATAGCGCTCACCACCACTATTTCTTAATAGTAGAACCCTCTTATTTTATTATAAACCTTTATAAATCTCTTTTAAAATCATTTTCTGCCGTGTCACATACACAGTTAAAGTTGTAATTAGCCTAGTTATACCTTTATCATAGTATCATCCTGACAGCTCAAATCAACCATTGCACCCAAATCTCTTCCAAACATCCCTACTTCTGCATCAGGATCTGGGTGCCCACAAATTCTATTGGATCAAATCTTCCCAGCTGATTATTCACGTTTGACCCAAAGCACTTTCCCAACTCCAGCGGGTCTCAATTCATATGCACAGAAACCATATAGTGGCAGTCAAACCCTTCCCCCACAAGACCTAGGAATGATAATATCTGCCATTCTATCATTAAGGTATAATTTACCCCGCAGGGCTTCACACATACTCAACCCCGCCCTGAACCTGCTGATCAAGTCCAGTATCTCAAGCTCAGCTGGTCCCCCCGCTCCTGCATTCCATATACCTCAAGATCTGAGTACCATATTTGAACATCTCCAATTGGAGCCAGTGATTCAAAACTATATATGTTGTCCTCAATTTTTTTCTCTTAATGGCCTTACTGAATCAGTCACAACTGACCAACCCCACTGTCAACGCCATAATGACCCAAATGATCATGATCCCCCTTGCACACAATCATTAGGCAAATTCATCTATTCATCTGAACCCCACACCCAAAACACAACCAGCATGAAGCAAAAATTTATACCAACAAAACATTTCATTTATCAACCATTCGAAAATTGGCTTGCCAGATTTCTCAGCGGGCTGGAATTATGGGAATTCTGCATCAACATCAACAATCACAAACTCCCGAAGATTCCCCAAAACGTGACGTCTGGGATGGATTGGTCTGGAGACGCTTCACTGGCACTAGAAATATCCATGACCCCCCATTCATGTCCATTCCTGGTGCATTGGCCTTCTCCATATATGTGGACTGGTTTAATGCACATGGAAAGTCAACCCGGTTGGCTAGCATTGGACCTATCATACTTATTTGTCTTAATCTCCCCCCAAGTGAAAGATTGAAGCCCGAGAATGTCTATGTTGCAGGAATCATCCCTGATTCGAAGGAGCCAACTGCGCTTCAATTGAATTATCTATTAATGCCACTCATCAACGAGCTCAAAGAGCTATGGCAAGGTTACCATTTTGCACCCACCTCAACAGGTCCATCAGGATCCTTTATCCGTGTTGCCATCCTCACAGCCATTGCGGATGTGGTTGCCATGCGCAAGCTTACTGGATTTATTTCCCATTAAGGAAACCACTTTTGTAATTTTTGCACCATTCACAAAGCTCAAATTGAAGAAATTGGTCCTCAATTTCACTACACGCGCTCATACCAAAGTCATAAATCAACCATTGCCAAATGGCTTCGGGCAACCCCACAACAAAGACAAGCAATTTTCTCTGAGTATGGAGTGCGATATTCAATTTTGGAAGACCTTCCGTATTGGGATGCAACCAGAATGGTTAATCTTGACATAATGCATAATTTAATACTTGGAATTTTGAAGGATCATGCAACTTTGAACTTGTGCATTCCAGAGGCGAAATCAAAAATTTACTTCAGGTCCCTCAGGAAATCCAATGACACCAACAGTTCAGACTCAGATTCCAAGACCTCCAACAGCTCTCTTGATAAAATCACATTGAGAGAGGCCCGCTCCCTGAGAAGAGACGCAGCAAAAATAATAAATGAGCCACTCCCCACTACTTCCACCCGAAAAAACTACTTCCCAATGCCCACCCCTAACACAGAACATCCATCTAGTGGTTCTGCGGAGATTCCTTCATTTGATGCCGATTACATCCCCACTTCTGAAATCCCCTCTGAATTGGATATCACTACACTGAGTGATCACCAGATCAAGGGTGAGGCTCTTGAGCATCTCCTACAAATCATATCTGAGACCATAATTCCCTCATCATGGACAAGAGTTCCCCGCAAAATGGGTTCCCCCTCTCATGGTAGCTTAAAAGCCGCTGAATGGGCTCTCTTATATAAGGTCTATATTCCATTTCTAATGCTCAGTCAACAGATGTCATTAGATGCACACCAATCTGCCAACACTCAAAGAAAAATGGGTCAGTCAGAAGAACTTGCAAATGAACTAGCCAAGAATACATTCCATTTGATTAGTGCTATCAACATTTCCACAAGCTGGACTGTTTCAATAGATGATGCGACTGCATTTGCTGAACATTGGAAAAAATTCCGCCTTTCCAATCAACACCTGTTCCCAAAACAGAAAAGTAAACCAAATCATCATTTTGCTGATCATATTCCCGAACTCTTCCAACGTTGGGGCCCAGCACAAGCCTCAGCCACATGGGGTTATGAGCGCTTGATTGGAGTATTTGCAAAGATGCCAACAAATAACAAGATATGTACGTCAATTAATAAGAGAAATATATTCACATTGATTAAACACCTGAACTGAATAAGACTAACTTTTTGCAACTCTGAATAGATGATATAGATAAAACCTTACTTCAACATATCTGTCGATGTTCCAACCTTTCCGTTCTCCTGAAATCCCCATCTGTGCCATGTGAAATAAAACAGCTTTTCGAATCACAGCCACCTGCCGTGTTCAATCACCATAAATATAACAAGCCATCCCGCCATGACCAACAAAATTATGATTGCCTGGTTGAGTACTTACAGACTTTTCATGCAACAAGGGAAATAGTTGATTGGATCAGCTTAGACACTACCATGCAATCCACAAGTCCTCCCACTTCAAGGATTGTCTCACCTTGGTATTTTCCAGTTTCAAACATTAATATTGGGAACAATATATTTTCAACTGAATCCAAAAATATCAGCAACAGTGTGATATGTTTTCTGAGGGGCAACTCACGACAATTTGGTATTATTGATAGCATTCTCAAAGTCTCTGAGCCATCTAGCATACTGAGCAATAACTTTCTGATTTTAAAAACTTTGAAGATTGATGTGAATTTCCTACCAGATTGGCCATATCTCAATATTTATAAAAGTGTTGGTTTTGATGATGGACACTTGATTATATCAGAAGAAGAAATAACAGGTAACTGTGGATTGTATGATAACAAAGCTCTGTCATGTGGACTGCTTGTAATGATAAAGCCGTTATTTCATGATATTTAGTCTACAAAAATGCAAATCTCTCATATTCATTAGCAATTTTGCTAGTGAAATAATTGCCTCAAAATTTAGTGACAGAGACATGCCATTGTGACAAGCAAAGCCCAGTATTTCACATTGCCACAAAGAAGTTACTATTTTGACATTGGGTACAGTGTGAATAAGCCAAGTCCAATGATCAAATGACCCACACACTCACCTTTCACAGCATCCAAAATTTCTAACTGCACCATCATCATGTTGGAAGCGGAATCGGCTTTTGCGTACCCACACCCGCATGTGCACACGCCCACGCACCCGCACACGCCAATGCACACCCAAAGCCACACACACACGCCAATGCACACGCCCACCCACCCGCACACGCCAATGCACACGCAAACCCACCCGCACACGCCAATGCACACGCAAACCCACCCGCACACGCCAATGCACACGCAAACCCACCCGCACACGCCAATGCACACGCAAACCCACCCGCACACGCCAATGCACACGCAAACCCACCCGCACACGCCAATGCACACGCAAACCCACCCGCACACGCCAATGCACACGCAAACCCACCCGCACACGCAAAGGCGCCCGCACACGCCAATGCACCCGCACACTTCATGGATGGCCTGGTGAAGTCAAACCCCCCGCCTACATCAAAACTGGCTGAAGGACATCTTTGATGTGTGTGTGTGCAAACAGGCGGGTCTGTTGTAATTTTTACCAATCATCGGACGGTTGTGGGATGATCAGGTGGTGAGGAATCTGAGTTGAAGGCACAGGGGAACGAATATTATTGGATGTCACAGGATTTGGTGTAAGACCAGAGTGTGACGTGTGCTCGACGTTCGCTTGATTTTTGCTTGACGTGAGCTCGACTTTTATCCTGCTTGACGTGAAGTCAATTGCCGACGATTGACACGAGATTCGCCCCGGTGACTATGTTTTTGGCACTTTCAGTTCCTTCCAGAGGTACTCTCTGATAATTGGGGAAGAGGTAAGATGCTCCTTGAGTTCTGACACTCCTTCTTTCCAAATCTTCAGCAAGGTGAGTGCATCTAGTTGCTGTATGACCTTCTTCCTTGCAGTAAGCACACTTCAATGGTGGTCTTGGAGCCATTTGAGCTGGTATGTAAGGTTGATAACTGGATGAAACTGGTGGTAAGGGATTCCTTGGCCTATATGGCTGATTATTTTGAGGGAATCTTTTCTCTTGATTGTTGTTCCAGTTCATTCTTGGTGGATTAACTGCTTCTGATAAGGGTTTGATGTGATTTAAAACTTCTTTAACTGATTCTTTCCCCTCATTTCTTGGTTGAGGTTCTGGCTGTGGAAGATTTTTGATCTTTTGGGTGAGCTCTTTTACTTGTTTTAAAACTTCATCCCAGCTTTCATCCTCAAATCTTGTTTTCTTTTCTGGAGGTTTTGGTTTAGAAAATTCCTTTTGTTGAATAAGTACCTTGGCCTCCAAGTCTTGTTCATTGTATAATTTCAAAATATCCAATCCTCGTATGATGTAACCTCCATCCAAGGCTTGAACCATAGCTCTGTCTTTAATCATTTCTTTTTAAATTGATTCTTGAACACTAGTGGAAAGGCTGGCCAATATTTCCTGGTTATGATTGATAGCACCTTGGATATAGTGGTATCTTTTGAGGTAAGTGATGATTGTGTCATATTCCCCAATTAATTTTCTGTATTGTGTCATGTTCCTTACTCCACCTTCTTGTTGAGATTTTGTGAATAATTCAGTTATTGAGGATAATCTGTATCTTCTTTCAGGTGAGACTGTTCCACATCTTCTTTTCATATCCACTTCTAAGTGATCCCAATCAGCTGTTGCATATCCTGGCATTCCTTGAATATGATAACTGATTTCTTCATCTTTTGTCCAAAATGCCATTTGTCTTGCAATGTCTCTTCCACTTTCTCCTTCAATTTCTGCAATATTTTCAACTTGCTTGATGAATCTTTCCACAACCTTTCCATAAAGCCACAGATTATAGTCCTTGGCTCTGATTTTTACTCTTGGACTAGAGTTTCTTGGAATTTCTTGATGTAATGGAGTTGGAATTTGGGAAGAAATGCTTACTCTTCTTGGTAAGGTACTTGGTCTTTGCTCTGTGTAATGTGTTGATGTGGCCAGGGGTCTTGGGTAAGGTGAAGGTGATCCATGTTGCCTGAATGATCTAGGAAAGCTGGTTTTCTCTTCAAGTGGACTATTTTGTGGAGTATAACTTGATGATTTATTTTTCCCTTCCTTTTTGATTAGTTCTAGTAATTCCGCTTGCATTTCTAGCATCTTCTGCTGCAGTCTCTCTGTTGAAGACATTTCTTCCTGTCCTTAAACAGTTTCTTCATTAAGGTTTTCTTCCTGAATTTCTTCAATACTGGAGGGTAATTTTGATGATGAAGGTTTATCCATTTTTCATTGGTTTATTTCTTCCTTTGAATCTGGTATTGAGTTATTGATTTTATTTCTTTCAAGGAGCTCAAGGAAAGATTTCTCCACAACCTTCAAGTCCCTTTTATTGGTTCTTGGTGTTGCAATTGAGAAATTGGAATATTTATTTGATTCCTCCCCTAGTTCTGTTTCTTGCTTTGGTGGAGAATTGTAATTATCAGAGTGAGTTGATGATTCAGATTCTTGAGATGATGGTTTTGGCTGCATTTGATTGTTTGACTCCAGTTTTTTTGTTTATAAAAAAGTATTCTTGGATTATTTAAGAATTTTTTTTAAGTGATTGTAATTTTTATTGAAGTTGAGGTTATCTGGCCACTGTTGAGACACCAGATGTGGGAACTCCTCTTGTGTGGGATTGAAATGAGGCAGTACCTTGATGGAGAAATCACAGGTAACTAGTTTTGAATTGCTAATAACTCCTGTAACCAAGGGTGGCAAGGGTGTATTGCCTGCCCCTCCTAAAATACTGAACAAAATCTTCCTTGGAGCTAACAAACCAAAATAAAATTAGAAAGTGGATTTACAACTGAAGAAGAAAAAATTTAGCAATCTCAGATCAGACCTATTCAATTAATAATATAAAAAATAATGTCAGTAATTTTGGTTATTTGAGATTTTAATGAAATACTTGTCTGTATAATTTGGTTATTTTCTTTTGAAATTGGGGTGAGTGGTTTCTTCTTGGTGATACAATTTTGGTAAGATGAGTTATTTAAGGTGTTGAGAAAAAATTTGGTGTGTGTTGATAAAGGTAATTTTGTTAAGGTATAGTTATGATATAGTAAAATAAGTTTTTAAAGGTTTGTTCATTTTTAAGAGTGTTAAATAATAAGATAAAATAGTCTTTGTTAAATTTAAGAGGTAAGATTATTTGATATTTAATATTTTTTTAAAAGGGTAAGTGAATTTTGAATCTTGATAAATGGTGTTAATTTTACTGTATAAAATGTTCTAATAGAGTAGTAATCCCAATCTTGGGTACTGGGTAATTTTTTGTTTTTAATAATAAGCTTCCACTGAACTTAGCTACTGGGTAATCTTCAACACTATACTTCCACTGAGCTTAGCTACTGGGCAAGTAATTTTACTATAATATACTGGACTACCTCCCAGGTGAGGGATGAATTATTCCTGTGCTTGCAATGTGCAGGGGATATAATTTGCATGGGGGGGAATTTGAAATTTGGGGGGAGAGAGCCCCTCTATTTATATCTTTTGGGAGCCTGGAGGGCCCTCCATGGGAGCTGTCTTTATCCACTTTAATTCCACTTGATCTCATCATGTGACTCTGTTTTTGGTGATGAACTTTCTTGCATGGCTCAGGTGACTTAAGGTTTGGTGATAGTTTTCTCTCTGCACAGCCTCCATTTATCACATGATTGTCTTTTTGTGAACTAATTACGATGTGATATTCCTGAATTTTCCTTGCATAAATGAGGTGATTCAATTTTGGGTGGGGATTTTTGTTGTGCACAGCCTCTTTCTTGTCACATGATATTCTGTTGGTGGATGCAGTATCACATGATGACCTTGTAATTTCTTTGCATATGTCCTATTTAAGGCTTGGTAGAAGTGGCTGTGTAATTTATGCAGGTTTCATGGTTGTTTTTCTTCTTTTTGAACTTTAAAATGAAGCCGGGTGATAATTTCTTGTACTGGTGAATTTACTGTTATGTATGAGATGATGTGAGTTTTTGAGTTTGACACATGCTGTGCCTAGTCATGTGGTTGAGATTGAATTAAAATTGTGTACTTCATGCAGCCTGTTGTAACTAGCTTTGGTTTGCATGAGGTGATGAGTGGTGTAAATAAATCTGATTCTGTTTTAAGGTTTTAAGTGGGGTTACTTTGGATATAAGATAAGGTACTCCTGTGGCTGTAAGGGGGTGTAAAGCTGGGTGGGGTGTGTAATTTAAAGGGTGGTAACTTTTTTGTTGTAACTAGTTTACTATATGTAACTTGATTTTACATATGCATAATGAAATTGAATAATTTATTTAAACACATACACTGCCCTTTGGTGCTTGTGCCATGGTTTTATGAGTTAAATCCAGCTTCTTGCTGTAAAATTGACCTTTTGGCTGTAAAATTTGAGTGTAAGTCTGCCTGTAGGCTGGATTTACTGATGTTTTGGGGTACTATGAGCTCGAGCCTGGTGAAAAGAATGGTATGGAATACCACAATATGACTGTCAAACTTCAAATAAGATTACACTGAGTGATGTTAAATGATCAAATTTAAGCTGAAACTTTGTTCATTAATAACTTTGAAGATATATACTCTAAATCTATTCTGAGAGTTCATTCCAATAGCTTGGCATGTCCTCATTACACTTCCTTTAGCATTTTATTACAGCATCAAAACCGTATTTTTGATGATCTTTCTTGTAACTCATCTTTTCTGTCGAAATTTAAGATTTTAAACTTCAAACCATGATTTCAAGGGGTTATACCTTGAATATTGTAATAAAAAATGAATCACTCTTCATTAAGGAACTAGGAGAGTCCAACTGTCTACTTTTTTCTAAGCTTGGACTACTTTCACAACAAAGTTGTCAACAGCTCTATTGATTTTAATCAATAATCCCTTACAGGTTTTAGCCTTGTTTATAACTTGTGAAATAAAGTTCATTTCTGTATTCCTACAGTAATTAGGTGGTGAGTTCATTTTTGGTTCATCACTCTATCATGTATATTTCAAAAGATATCAGCTAAAAGCCTTTAATATATGCATTGACAAAAAAAGTGCATATATTCAGCTTAAATCCTTCAGTATTGACTTTGGAGAGTAGCTTCTTAATTGTTTTATGTGTAGAATTTTATGGAGAATCCAATGGTACCATGTATTTCACATGTTTTTTCACTGGTATCTGAAATAATTAAGGATTCCTGTTTTTTATGAGGTATTATTACTTATAACTTATTAAATATTGACTTTACAGATATGCCATAAAAATGGTATATGTGTATTTTACCATGGGGAATCCAATGTTATTTATGGAATTTTTTTAGCTTTAAGGTATAATTCTTTTACATATTTCTTGTGACCTTCTTGGGTATGTGGTCATATCTCAAAGGTTCACATATAACCAGTACTTGGATGTATTCTTGAAGGTTCAAGCGGAGAAACTTACTCCTCACCGTGCCTGTTATCATCATATTAAGCTGGAGTGGTCTCTACCCCCAGTTGGCATGATCTACTCTTTATCAAACCAAGAGTAAGATACACTCAGGGTTTAGACTTCAGACAATGTACAGAAAGGTTTCATTCGGACATATTCCTCTTCAACGGGAGCATGTGTCATCTTTCTCAAAAATAAATAAGGTTTCCTCCTTTGTGTGTTAATTACCAAAAACTCAATTCTATTACTAGGAAGATCAAATATCCTGTCCCTCCTATGAATCAGATTCTCACCATACTTAATGGCTCTTCTATGGTTTCCAATATTGAGTTGTGTTGTGCATATAACCTTCTCAGAATCAAGCAGGCTTGTAAAAATTTGACATGATTTAAAACTAAATATGGCAGTTCTGAGTGATTGGTTATGTCATTTGGGCTCACCAATGTTCCTGACTTGAATCAAAATCTTGTCAATGATTTTTTTTAACATCTTCTTGATATTTATTCTGTGGCTTGTTTGGTTGACATTATGGTCTTTTACAAATCATAGGAAGAACATGTCACTCATGTGTCCACTAGTCTTGCCAGGCTCACAGCCAATAACCTATTTGCTAAGCACTCGAAGTGCCTATTTCATGCTTCTAGTGATGAGTATTTGGGTTATGATGTTTCTTCTGAAGGCCTCAAGACAGACCAAGAAAAAGTCCAGAAAATTCTCAATTGGAAACCCCAACAAACCTCAAGTCTCTTCAATCATTCATTGACGTTGCCAATTTTTACCACCAGTTCATCAAGAATTATTCCAAAAAAATTAGTTGACTCACCTAGTTCCTCTCTCCCCCTGGATGAGGAAGCTCTTAGACAGTTTCACCAACTCAAAGAGGATTTCCCACTGATCCAATCCCTCTCCACCCACCAGTGTAGAGACCAATGCATCTTCTTATCCCTTGGGTGCTGTACCGAGTCGAGTTTCTGACTTGGCAAAACATCCAATTGAGTTTGATAACCCCAAGCATATTCCAGAAGAGTTAAAAAATGAGATTCATGATAAGGAATTCCTTGGCTTACTCTGGGCTCTCAAGCGCTGAAGTGCTTTTATTCTTTCCGTTTCTTTTTCTTTTGAAGTTCTCACCAAGTACTCTTCCCTGAAATACTTCATGTCATCAAAAGTCCATAATTTCTGTCAAGCACACTGGATTAAATACCCTCCTTAATTTCACTTTTCAGTCACTTACTGCCCTGGATTCCTAGCTACGCTTCCAGATGCCTTATAATTTTGGGACAATGTTTAGTTGGAGAGGGGGAGGATATCATCAGAAAGAATCCAATGAAATTTCAACAAATCATTAAGAAAGACAAATTCCAACCCTCAGGATTCTTTGCAGTCAAGGTGAAAGATTTTTCAAATTTGATTGAATCAATTCAGAAGGCTCTGGGGAAAGATTCTCATCACAAAAGTATTCCTCAATTTTTGGGTAAAGGTAAATATGTTCAAGATTATTCTCTTGCTTCCTCTTTCAACTTCTTGTATTCAATGATAAAGTGGTGGTCCCACATGACCCCACAATTCAACTCAGTTTATTTCAAAAGTGCCATGACTCCCTTCTAGCTGGCCAGCCTGGCCAAGAGAAGAATCTGAAACATGTCAAGCAAGATTCCCACTTGTCCAGAATGACTCAAATCATTAAGGATTCTGTTTCATCATGTCAAAATTGTTCAACAAACAAGAATATCCATCACAAGAAGTTTGGACTCCTAAAAAACCTTCCAATTCCAAATGCCCCTTGGATTTTCCTTTCAATGTACTTTATCACTCAACTTCCACTATCTAACTATGTTGATTCAATTTTGGTCATAGTGGAGAGGTTCTCAAAAATAGAAGTATTCATTCCAACAATTTATTCAATTAATTCATTGAATTTGGCCCATTTATTCATCAAGAATAATTTCTCAAAGAATGGCCTTCCTTCAAGCATTTCCAATGATAGAAGTTGTCTTTTTGTTTGTCTTTTTTAAATTAATATTTGTCAGATGCTCAAGATTTCAAGAGATCTGTCAACTGCTTACCATCCAGAAATGGATGGAAAGACAAAGAGGGTAAATCAGATACTAGAACATTATCTTTGGATGTATGTCAGTTATCATCAAGATGATTGGAACACCTGGCTCCCTTTGTCTGAATTTCCTGACAATAACTCTGACCACTCTTCAACAACAAAATCACAATTTTTTACTGTTTATGGAAGACATCATGAATTGAAGTTGGTTCATATTACTCTTATCAACAAAAATTGACTCATTACCGCAAGATGTCAAGAGAGAACTTTAGGTTGCCCTAAAAGGCTTAAGATGTTTTCGATCCTGGTGACATAGTATGGCTTTTTTCAAGAATAGAAAATCAACTAGAACCACCAAAAAACTGTCCAAAAGATTGTTGGGTCCTTTTACGATCTTTCAGAAAGTCAGAACTCATGCCTTCCATTTCAATGGAAGTACACCCACCCATTCCTCCATATTCCACTCTTAGAATCAGTGAATACATCAAAAATACCAAATTGGCATCATTAGTCCCCTCCTCCAATTATCATTTAGGAAGAAGAGGAATGGTAAGTCTCTCAAATACTGGACTCAAAGCGCAAGAGAGGAAATTATGTTATTTGGTGGAATGGAAAGGTTTCAGTCAAGACTCCGAAAGCTCCACTTGAGAACAAGCTGAAAATGACAAGAATTGTCCTGAACTTGTCAAGTACTTTCATTATTTATATCCTGAAAAGCAAGGCTCCAATTCTTCAAGAGGTTGAATTTTTATGCTGCTTGGTGGGGAGAGAAATTACCAAATGTAAGTCCCACTCCTGGTTTGCACCTTTAGAGGTATTCTACCCTTCTTTTTGTAAGAATCACCTTGGCCACTCTGTGAGCACTCTGAAATTTTTGGACACAGATCTTTGGCTATGCTTTCAAAATCAATTCCAAATTGATGGCCATCTTCATTTGAAAAAATTGACCATCCCTTATTAACTCTTTTCCAATTTATTATTATTTTGAATTTTCTCCTTCAACAATTTTTCTTGTTAATTTATGGAACTGGTAGGAGCAGTAACTTCTAATGGTAAATTCCTCTCCAGCTGTGCACCTCCCTGAGGATTCTATAATCTGTCAAAACATCACCTTGGCCACCCTGTGCGCACCTGGGATCAATGTTTCCTTTCCAGATCCTTGAAAAGTTTTCAAAATCCAATTAACAACCAGTTTTATGAAGATTAAAGCCTCCTCAAGATTCATTCCTTTTTTCTTTGATTTCTTTGATTTTCATTTTCATTCTTTTCTTGGTGCCAAAGTCTTTGCATCAACTAAGGTCTTCAAATCCCAAAACCAAATGTCAAAAAAAGACAAAATCATCCTCATTTCATATGCCAACCCCTTTTCAGTTATAATTTTATATTTCAAGATTTGAAACCTCGAGAATCCCTATTTCCAATCAATCTCAACAAATTCAACAGGCTTTCACCTTTTCTAGGTGCTCTGGAGCTCACCACTCAAGGTAGGAGGGGTACTGTCACGACCAGGGGAAAGCCCAATCCTAATTGGTGTTTACAGAACGTCAAGCCTCCACCAGTACATGGCCAATTGTCCAAACTATAAACCCTAGGCCATATGGCCACTCACAGAGTGGAATGGGTATTTGGCCCTATCCATGGCTTCAAACCTCAAATATAGCCCTCAGGTCATGTCCTGCTGCATGGGCCCGTTTTGAAAATTTTGACCTCACCAACCCCAAGCCAAATACCCCTAAATTTGGGCCTGGGGGGTCATCCAGTCTTCCAGAGGTCTCTGGATCTTCTGGCCCACCCCCTTTAATTAGGGTATTTAGGGCCCAAATGGCATATTTGGGCCAATTAGGCCCCCTACGGCCACATGGCCTGTGGGCTGCTTTAGGCCCCTTTGGGGCTGCTTCCAAATTGGCCAAAAGAGGCTAAGGGGGCATTCCAGAAGCCCCCAATCCCATGTAGGTCCGAAATAACAATTGGTCCCACCTGAACCTATTCTTCCCAAAAATCCCAGAATACCCAAAAACCCCCAAATTGGCCCAAGGACCAAAGGCACCCAGAAGGGGAATAAATGACTATATCCCTCAAGAATCAAGCCATGGCCTCTGGAATTAACCAAAGGCAACCAGCCACCTTCAATAAGGGGTTTCACCTTGTCACCATCTCTTTACTCAATAAATGACCTCCGCTATGCCCCAACCACTGCCCCAAACCCCGGGAAATTCAACTGAATTCAATGAACTACATACTTCAGCCCCAGAGAGTGGAGTTAGATCTCATATACACTCAGTAGTCATGAATTAAGCATTGAAGTAGAGAGCCTGTCACATGGAAGTAATCCACATCCACCAGTTCTTCCACAATTTGAGCATAGATTAATCTTGAATTTTGGAATCTCTCGAAACCTGATGGTTTTGTCATAGCATTTACTTCAGCTCAGCCTCCAAGCTCTCAGAAAACAAATTTTGAAAGATATTAGAAGCAAAAGACTGTTGAACCTTGTGCACCAACAGAAGAGGCTGGGGAATATGATGTAATTTTTAATGGGAAGGTTGAAATTATATCCAAGGAAAGATTTGTCTCAAACATTTCTCAAACAATACCAAGGCTGGAAAAATCTCAAAATTATAGTAAAATTCCTGATTACATATGTCAAAAGATTGCTGAAGCAATGAGCCTCCTCAAAATGGATTTGAACTGTAAGTCCATTACTGATTCAATACAAAAGCTTTAAAAATGGCTGTTTAAAATATATGGATAGGTGTGGAGGTGGGAGAATCTCAACCTGAAGGATCTCAAGTGGTAATTGGAGTTCTAGGCAAAGGATTAGGAAAAAGACCAAATATAAATGCCACCAAAAAAACCAACAAAAAATGCTGTACCTTTGAAGCTGCAAAAGATTCCCGGGTCATGGTGATGACATGATCAATGTTGAAGTGAACCATGTTGATAATGAACCTCTGCATACTGAAAGCCGCCCATACTCAATGAAACAATCCATGATGAAACCCCCCCCACATCTCCTCGAAATATCCAATATTTTCAAGAAAGGTACACAATTAAAAATGATATAATGGGTCAAGATATGAGTGATATCATGCCTGACACTGAGCCCAAAGATTCATCCTTGGCTAGTTTTTTAGGAATATTTTTATCCTGCATTGAAGAGTTTGGAGACATTTTGAATTATCATTCCAATATTACTCAAAAATCATGGAAAAGGGGGCTTGATAATATCAGTAGTATTTAACAAAATCAATGGGACAATTTACCAACAATTGATTCTGATATATTTCTTCCCGTTGGTATTAACGTGATAAGTAACTGAGAGTTTGAAATGCTGGCATGGCTTCAGGAGCTTGACATTGCAGGTGATTTTTATCTTTGTGAATGTTACATTATGATTTGGCTGATGACTCACACAAAATACATTGCATTATATTGGGTTAGATTTTTTCAAGGAAACAGAAACAAAAGCATTTTTTAATAATAAAAGTTGGAGTCTGAAATTTATGAAGGAATTGACTAAACATGCAGATAATCTCCCAAAATCTGAACACTGATTCTTCAAAATGGTTCATAGCCTTCTTTACCCCTCCAATCCAATTAAATATTTTTGGGAAAATTTGATTTTTGAATCCATTAGTTTAGTCTCATATGATGTAATTGCATCCAAGCTTGACCAATCCTCTTGGACTTAAAATGGGAGGGGTTGAATACCTTGCCTCCTGCTTGAGTAAATCAAAGCAACATGAAACAAAACTTAGAATTGAAGGTGGCGGGGCTGACATTGGGATCTCAACAAAGCCACACAAGAACTTGGAGCTTCTAATGGATAGTGTTATCCACTTGATGATTGCAGGAAACAAGGTACATGCACATGAGAAGTTCAAATTTTAGGGCATGAAAGGCAAACTCACAAGCTCGAAAGAAAATGAGGCCATCAAAGATCTTTTAGTGTGTCACAAGAATCTTGGAATAAATAAAATTTCCTATGGTATATAAGCTGCATTCTGTGTGGAAGCGGTTTGTGGTTTGATGGTATCCTCAGATGACTGGAGAACAAGCTCAGTGAAAGGGGCTTTATTACTTATTGAAATTTCTAAAAGAATTTCACACAGTAAAAATCTAGTGGAGATGGTGTGGCTACATACTAATAAGTATATATGTAATTTACTGAATAAGCGTTTGGTCTCATCAGAGTCTTTTAACCCCACCATACCACTTAGATTTGAATTTTCACAATGCTTGGTATTAGACTGGGGTGATGCCTGTGTGGAGAAGCAAGGTTTTGGTGCAAATGAAGAGATCACATTGACCATACCCAGGTCAGCTAAACTTACCAACAGGATTGACCCATTTTACAGTCCCTTTGTATCAAATAGATTGTAATTTAATTTTAGAAAGTGATTTCTTAATGCAATAATCTTGCCTACCTATCTTACTGCCCAGATGCCTCAGTAAGAATGCCAATAATAACTATCTTTGTATGCAGGCATGCCTCTATACACCATTGAAAATACTTCCAACAGGATGCAAACTAAGTGATGGAGATGTTCCCACAATTATCATACACAGGGGAATTGGGGGAAATTGCAACAAATGGGGAATGACTGGAGGGATTTATGTTTGCAATTGGGTGGTGAAAATGCAGCACAAAGAATGGACAATTTGGCCTTTATTGGAGTGTTGGGAAAATTTAAAACACAAAAGATGAATGGTGCAACCAAGGGTCAACTCTTACCTTGGTGGGTTGCATTCTAGGTGAATTCTTATGATATGTTGGGGATAAATTATTTCAAAATACTCAGACTTGCTACAAGTCATTGGGGGCCCAGTCCTTTAATGAAGTCAACTATGAAGCTGATATTTCCACAAATCAGGGGGAATTTGAGTTTTCTTCTGGCCTCACATTCACCATGAACGGATTCAAAATCTCACCTCATATTGATAAGGATGCATCTTTTATGCTTTGAGATGGTGGTTTCAAGCGCATTACCAGACCAGCCAAATTCAAAGCGGTGTACAGGGGAAATTTGATTTTTACAAATGGGAATTTTGGGATTGATCTATCCAAATTTCATAGGCTCATGCAGGTAGTTTAGGCCAGTAGTACATTTGCTCATTATAATGATCCAGCACAGGAAAACAAAAGCATGACACTAGTGGGTATGTCTGCACAATTCTCAAGGAAGTTAGCAAAAACAATGTGGCAGAAAAGCCACGACCAATATGAGATTGGCAAGGGAGCGGGCTATCACATCAGGAATTGTAATACAGTTTAATCCAAATTTGAAGAATAAGGGAATTTTTATGTCTCTGGGTGTTAGAGGGTGTGGTAATGTGCAGTACAGTATTCACCAGGTTTGGATGGCTTGGAATTGCAGAGATCCAGTGGCTCCAATGATACAGGGGTGAAATGGCTCATGTACAACAGCATGCCACCATACATGGTCATATAATGAGGTTATTAAGGCTGTTCTCACTTTTTGTCAATAATTTGACTAGTTGGTCATCCTGATAATTGGGAGTTACCCCCAATGATTCTTGTATGCTTCATGGTCAAAAAAGGGCCTGGAAGTCATGCAAGGATTCAGAGGCATTTGCATTCCCAGTATCCTGGTCCTTAACATGCAAATACTTACACTTGTCCTGGTTCCTTTCTCTTCTTTGCACACAAATCTTTGCACGTGTCCAGGATCCCAACAGATCACTTGTAAATCCTTATGCCTGTCCAGGATCCCAGTGCTTCACACACAAATTCTTACTCTTTTAAAGGTTCCTGAAAATTCAAACTCCTCATGCCGCAACAGGCTCCCAAGAACTCCAAAAGTTCCCTATGCTTTTCCAGGCTCCCAAAGCTTCACACACAAATCCTTGCACTTGTACAGGTTCCCAACAGTTCAAACCGCTTCTTAATCTGGGGCAGGCTCCTGAAAATTCAAACAATTCCTTACACAGGTGCAGACTCCAAACACTTCACACGCAAATCCTTATGTTTGTACAGGTCCCCAGAAATTAAAACAAATCCTTATGCCCGTTCAGACTCCCAATGTTCACAAACGTTCTTACATGAAAAATATTAATACCATGTGACCATAGGAAAGGAAATGACTCATGAATCTTGGGTGGATTGCTCACATGTGGGGAACCCCGCAGTTTTACAGTTAATAACTGATATGGTTTAGAACCAGGCAAGCAGAAAATATAGGAAGTGGTAATGGTAACTATTTGCACAGTTTGTTCAAAGGAGCTTCACACAAAGAAATACTGACTTACAAATTTGGTAGGGCACCTTTGAAAATTATTCTCACACAATAGGTTATTTTCACAATTGGAAAAAATGGCAATCTCACGGAAAAAAATAATATAAAAAAAATGAAAAAAATTGTGTTTTAATTGCAGCTAACTTATTCAAAAGGCTGTATTACAAAAGGAAATAAGTGAAAATAATGAGAAATTTTTTTTATTAATTCTTTATTTTTTGAGGAATCTTGAGACTATCCGAGTGATTTCCTCCTTTGCATAAGCCTCCAATGACTGGCCAAGGAGAGAGTTTAGTTTCTCCTGGAATTTCCAGTGAATCTCATTTCTATGAGTTGCATCCACAAATGGAATCTTGTGGAGAAATTGGCAATGCTCCAAGATTTGGTTGATTGTTTCGTGGACAATTGCTTGAGGAATCAACAGGGTTGGTTGCAAGTCGGTAAACTCCTGCCAAGTCTCATCATGGGTTTAGGGGAGGAGGTGGTTGGGTTCTCCTAGGAAATGAGAGGGGGAACAGGAGGGGGGATCCAATAGGAATATTGTCAATGATGGTTATGCATGGGGGTGTAGCGGGAAAAGCTGGAGCTGGTCAAAGGAGGGGTGAGGGAAAGCTGGGAAGAGTAAAAAAAAGTCAAGTGGGGACTTACCAAAAGGATCCTTCATGGATTGATATGGAGCCACCTCAGGCTCAGGCTCACAAGTCAAAGTGTTCTCATGTGATTCTGAGGATTGACTCGGGCCTGGAGTAGGTGGCTCATTGTTGGGAGGGTTCTACAAAAGGAGGAAAAGTCAGTTCACTTGTGTCAAAAGTCAAAATTAGAAAAGGAACATTTTTCTGCGTGCCACAGAATAAGTCCTCCAATGATTGGGTTCCAATTGGGCCTGGAGTCAGTTGCCGCAGAGTTTGCTCACAAGGCATATGAGGAACAGGCAAGTATTTTTGCAGGAAATTTGGTGGTTTTTGTTCTTTGCCTAATGGAAAAAAATCAGGAGGAGAAATAAAATTTACTTTTACATTTGAATCCCTTTGGTGACAAGACATGGTGACAATTGGCCCAAGCTTGAATTTCTTTTTGCCATTGACTGTATAATCACTTTTCTCCGGTCAAGGAGTGAAGTGGCCTAGGCGGGGAGGTGGACAAATCAATACTTGAGAGCACCAGGATATTTGTCCGTAAAAATTCCTGTCTGCCTGTTTGAGGTCCCGGTGTCCATTCCTGCTTGGGAATGCTTTCATCATTGTCAACCACAACGGAGTCCTCATGAGGGCTTCTTGCGCAGTAACTCCCCTGGCCGCATGGGGGGCAGGGTTTCACAACAAATGTGCAGTTTTTGTTTGCTTGTTGGAAATCATCACAAGAATCAGTCGTTGTGGAGGAGTGGATGCAGGGGATACCCCACTTAGTGCACAACATGTAAAAAAAGACAATCTACGTTATTAACTGAATAGAAAGGAATATTTCAAGCAAAGAGGAAGATATACAATGAAATATAAGCTTAAAATTTAATTCAATTGTCAAAGCTCTAGAAGTGAGTTTTGAAAAGTCTGAAAGAAAGGCTTAATGAAAAGTTAGTATTAAAGGCGGAACATAACATGGAAAGACCTGTTATATGAACAAGATGATGCACGATGTAGGTAGGAGATGGTTTCTGAATTTATAATTGGGAAAGAAATACAGAAAAAAGGAAGGGGAGTGGTTAGTTTTTGTGCAATAGAAAAGAGTAGCAAGGCACAAAGACAAAGGGGAATATGCACAGGAATGAGAAGAGCGGGTGAGCTGGGAAAAAGAGAAGAGTGTGTCAGGAAAAGATGTCTTTTATACCAGGGTTAAACTGAGCCAATTTCAGCAGTTGGAGCACTGTCCAAGGTCTTGGCTTCAAGGCCTGTTGGAAAAATGAAAGCTCAGTTGCAGGCAATGCCCATGTGAGGCAGAGGAACAAAGGGGTTCTGGCTGAGTATTGAAATTTATTGAACTTTCAGAGTCAGTTTGATCTCCTTTGTTGTGTTAAATACCCACCAAATCACCCAGGAGGGCTTTTGTGAGGGCATTACAGAATGTGAATGGTGGGTGCAATCCACACAGGCCACATGTAGAAGGTTACATTGTGAATTTGGTCACAGCTCACTGCGGCAAGAATACCACATTTATCGCTGGGTGATAGAGGTTGAAGAAAGGGTTGGGAGGCTGTATGAAAAGTTAATGAAGCATGCTCTGGGGTTGACCAATTGATCAGGTCTGGTTTGGGGTCATCATTAAAATGCTCAGTGGCTGAACATTTTAATTTCACAGTTGTTGAGCTATTGATATAACAATATGAAATTCACCCATGCTGATAAATTGCTAGGTCATTTTTGTAAGCAGGCAATCTGAGCATTTTGTACAACATTGGAAGACATTTTTGCCAGTCTGAGCATATCACGCACATTGGTGAAGTGCTCAGAGGTGGGCCTTTTCATGAACTATTGTGAAAAGTGCGTTAACCATGGCATTCAAAAAAACTTCCACACTGAGCTGGCATGTGTAAATCAGGTGAATAACCATGCTGAGCATGTGGCACATGAGCTACAAATATGCAAATGATTGGAAGGTGGATAACCATTGAGAATATGCATGCAGGCTGAAGAAGTATTACACCATCCTAGTTTGTACAGCCAACATTGTCATACATACACCTTTGTACATGTATGCTGCGGGGAAGAGCAAAAGCTGTACAAGAATCTAACATGCAATCACGCCAAGCCATCAAGTCAAATTTCTCAAATGAATCCCTTTGATGAACCTTGTTGGAAAGCTCTGCCTAACTACCACACAGATTCTGGTGTATTCCAAGTTATGGTAAGGGGTTCATATAGGAATGAGTAATGTTTTGGGTCATATACAAATGGTGGGTTCACTCTGGTTCCAAGTTCATGGGAAACTATGACTGGCTCCTGCTTATGAATTTCAAACCCGCAAATTGTCGAGCTGCCACATTCTTTCAGATGCACCCCTCCACAGGTCATGCGCAGGTAATTTTCACCTGCTTGGTAGACCTTTTACCGCCTGTTCTCTGACCAAAAATTGTTTTGTGCAGGGGGCCCACTTAAATACAGATGCACACCTGCCTGCGCCCACAAACCTGAGGCCAATCAGTGCCAATTATCTACAGACTCATGTGCATTCAAATACCCCAGCCTATGATGCCTGACACTGGATCTTTTTGTGCAGGGACCCGCCACCCTAGGTCATACACTGGACAATCTGACATGCACTTCACAACTACCTGTCTTCCAGCCAACAATTACCATGGGCAGGTGGCCTATTTCTCCGGAGATTTGCTCATGTGTGAGGCAAAAAGCCTTATGCCAATCTTGGTGGATTAGTAACAGCCTCAAACACAATACGGGTGAATGTGTAAGTGGATCACAGCTCATGGCTGGCACCCCCTTTGATCAAGTCACTTATTCCCCCCTGGAATCCCAGTAGGCGTTGGTCCACAAGCATGTTTGTGCACAACCAAACTCATGTTTGGTAGCATACCACCATGCATACCTCACCCGCCCACACAAAAAGATCCCCACAGTGAAACTTTACTCTCCACCACCACCAATGCCCAGTAGGTCATTGTACAACAATTAACCTGGGGAAGATACACTTAATGTTTGCTGTCAGAACAGAAAATTTGGCTGCATGCCTCTAATATGCCATAGTAAAAGAAGTTTCTACAATGCACCCGATTTCAGATATGTACAAGTGAAACTTGGTCCACCAATCCTTGTATAATATGTGGCAGATCCAGAAGTCATATTGGTGCACCCATATTCTTGCCACCTTCCTTTAATATATGCCCCAAATTTCATATGAAACTTATGAGTCCAAGAAGCCCATCTTCCAAATGGCTATGGATGTAACCACAGGCCATCCCCCTTTGAGCCCATTGCTGCCTCTCATATAAGTTCCCCACCCCCGCTGATTGATCTTCATTCCCTTTAGCTAACCCTTCCTGATAATATAATTTCCCACTGTCCCCAAATATCTCATAATAGCCAACATGTCAAACCCTTCACAATACCTTGAATTTGCATGATTAATATTTGTGTTCAAAGAAATAGTGTTAACCTTAAAAAGTGATAATTCTCACTTATATTCTTGGATTGTTCTATGGCACAATAAACACAACATATTTGTAGATCTCCCCAATCACCACCATACTATTGGCTCTCTCCCTGGAACTGTGAGCCTTTGAGAGATGACCACATATCTAAAAAGGTCACAACAAAATCTCTTTAGTAATTATACTTATAATACTTATCTCAAAGACTAGTAAAAATACCATAATTAAGTACAAAATATGAATTAACTCAGAATATAATATTTAAAAATGTGAATGAAATTACACCATTAGATTCCTCATTGTAAAATACACATATGTTGTTTTTATGGCATATCTGAAAAGTCAAGAATTCCTGAAGAATAAGTAATGATACCTTAAAGAAGGTATAAAACCTTTGTCACAACCACGAGTTTGAACCTCTTCCATGGGTGTTGTGGCAATCCCAACCTGGAACCAAGTTGGGGCCAATTGGCCACACCATATCTTTTATGGATAAGTGGTCCCCTCTGCTGTTCTATGGCCATTTGGCCATTTCTGTCCTCAGGCCAAATCCTTCCATCATTGGCCTCCTTGGCCAATTTAAATATCACCAACCCCCAGGCCTGGGGGGTTCTGGGCCCCCTACGGCTTCTACGGCCCGTGGGCTGTAATCACGGTGCACGGTCCGTAGGCCAATGAGGCCAAAAGGGGCCAAAGGGGGAAACCATCTAGCCTCAAAGGCCAGGTGGGTCCCAAACCACAATTGGGCCCACCAATCCCTTGGACCAAATTTTGGCCAAAAACGCTTTGGACACCAAAATGGCCATAGACCCCATTTTTGGCCATGGACCACCATGGCCTCTGGCAACCGCCAGAGGCCACCAGATCAGCTCAGCCAGCCTTTCCCTCAACTTAAGGGGAATTTCAATGGTGACATTTTCAGGACCAAATTTAACAATTCAAAATCAAGGTCCCAAAATACAATGGCCATTTTGAAGGAGGATTCATTAGCTCATCAGTCTGGCAATCAGAAGACCATTCAAGGATCCCAACCACCTGGTCCACCATGATTTGGGTTGGAACAATTTTTCAAGATTATCCCAAGGGCATTCTCAGAGGTGATACAGTCTTTCAATCAGTTGTCAAGGAATCAAGTATTTCAATACTCCTTGGACAACTCAATTGGACCATACAGGCATCAATCAATCAACCTGTATGTCCTTGGCCGAATTGGGCCAATTCATTCTTCTACTGTGTGAATTCAATCACACAGTTCATTTTCAAGATGGCCAAAACTGTATTGGCCCAATTCAGACATTACAGCTGGTGATCCACCTTCCAAGATCAGTCTTTCCGTTTTTCACATAAGCTGGCCCCTTTCAGCACCTGGGGACTTTTTTCCCCAGTTAATTAATATATTGGATTTATTATTATCTTTATTTTCTTTTACCTTATGAAAGTTAATACTGATAATCTTAAGTCAGTCATTCATAACCCTTTCTCTTTTCTTCCTCACCTGTCAGTTGATATTGGTGGTCCTATCATTTACTAATTCCATTTCCTTTTCTGGCAGGTTGAAACAGTGAATTAAGGATTCACTTGGTTGGCTTCTTGGCTTTTGGCTTCTTTATTATCTTTGGCCTTCGGCTTCTTATCTTTTCTTTTATCTTTGGCATACTTGTCCTTTCCCTTCTTCTTCTTAAAGAAATTAATCTTTATTATTCCTTTTATCTTTTGGAGCCCTCCAAGTGAGTTCTTGATTCCTGAGTGCCAGGCCCTCTTGCTTCCATAAGAGCCCCTGTGACAACCTTATTTGACTCATAAACCAAGGAACAAAACTGTGAGATAAACTATACCATTGGATTCCCTATAAAAAACCACACATAAAAAAATCATAAACCTTTTCTCTAAAGTCAATACTTGAGGAATTGAGCTGAATATTTGCACATTTTTGGTCAAGGCATATATTCCTGGTTTTTGGCTAATATCTCTTGAAATATACAAGATAGAGAGATAAACCAAAAAGAAAGTCACCATGTAATTACTGTGAAAAAAGATATATGAGCTTTATTTTAAATGTTATAAACAAGGTTAAAAATTGTAAGGTATTATTGACTAAAATCAATGCAGCTGTTGACCACTTTGTTGTGAAATAGGTCCAAACTTAAAAAAAGCTGACAGCCGGATTCTACTAGCTCATACATGAAGAGTGATGTAATTTTTTATTATATTATTCAAGGTATAACCCCTTGAAATCATGGTTTGAAGTTTAAAATATCAAATTTTGATAGAAAAGATGAGTTACAAGAAAAATCATCAAAAATAGGGTCTTGATGATGTAATGAAATTCTCTTCGAAGCTTTATGAGGACATTCCAATCTATCAGGGTACACTCTCACAAAAGCTTCAGAGTGTATAACTTGAAAGGTATTAATGATCAAAGTCTAAGCTTAAATTTGATCATTTATGCTCACTCACTGTACTCTTATTTTAGGCTTAGCAGTTATATGAGTGATGAGACTGGTGAATACTATGAAATTATGATTAATACTAAGGAAATACACAAGGCTTAGCCTTCTTCCAAGCCTATGATGTCATCAAATTTAGAGTTATAGTGATAACTCTAAATAATGGTGTACTAATGAGATAAGATGGTTTGATCATGATGTAATCATCACTAAACTTTAAAGTAGTGATCATATCTAGTAGATACCATCCGTAAACTTCTACTAGAAGCCTACTGGACTCTAGAAGGGAGGTATTTACTATAAATAGGGCTCTTTTTACTCTGTTTTGCCCTCAGACGCATAAAAAAATGAAAACAATTTAAGCAAAAGGTAAAATCTTTATTCTTTATATATTTGAATCTTTTAAATTATCAAAGACAAAAGGTAAGATCAATTATTATACTCATCATCTTTGATGTGATTAATTCAATTGTTCTGCTGTTTTGCTATAACTCTCTTAATTCATCTCATTTAGTTTTCTTTAAAAATGGAAACATAAAACTAATAAAGAATATTAAAAAAAAGTTATTTTTTTATTCATTTCTTTCATTTCTTTATTCATTTCATTTATTAAAAGATAAAAAAGCAATTTTTACATGGAAAATTGCCATATCTTACCAAAAATAACACTTCTTATAAAAGACTTATATTTATTTGTCTTTTTTAGTGTTTGAAGATAATCCAACAGAGGACAATCAAACCACTGTTGAAATATTGGTGGAGAAAACTTTGCCAAGTTCTCCAACACCAATTGTAACTAAGAAAATGAAAGCTAAGAAATCAGACTTTCCAGGACCCACTATTCAGGACTCTGAAGGTTAGTACCTCCTTTTTAACTTGCCATAGGAAGAATTCTTGTCCTGAAATCTTCTTATTTCTTATTTCTCACACTATGACTACCAGAAGAGGCTCCCACTACTCCATCCAATAAAATGGAGCAGGGCTCAGAGGTAGAATGTATCCCTCAAATGGGAAAAGAAAGGGCAAAATCCCCATTGGAACAGAATCCACACAAGGAAGTCCCATATCCCAAGGGCAAGTCACAGAAATGCCCATGACAGCTGAACCAGAGTTAGAAATAAGTATGAGTAACTCAAACAGCTACAAATCACATTCAGAGGGCTCAGATAGATATTTACACCAGCCAGTACAAGGAGTACTACACAGTGTAAAAATACAAAGACTGGCAAATGTTGCCACAAATACACCAAGGAGTGATGAAATCCTGGCACATTCTCAAAACCTTCCTCAGAGAGGAGGAAATAGTGAGATACTCTACTGGATGGCATCCACTTTCATTCAAACCTCAAATCAAAAAGATCAAGGAGTACAATGCGAAAAAGAAAGAGGCAACCAAGGAAGAAGCCCCAGTAGCTTCTACCAGAAAGCCCCAATCCAAACCACTTCCCCAAGAAATGAAGAAGAACAATAAAAATAATTGGAGAAAACCATTTTTCCAAGCTACAGAATTCCAAAAATCCAAGGAGATGCCATGGAAAAAGTCATCAACATTGCCAGAGCCTTGATGGAACTCAAGGACAAGGAGGAGCAAAGAATGAGACAGCCTCCTCTCCCAAAGAAATACCTTGTCCCCAGATTTTGTAAGTACTTTAATAGAAATGAAAATGGTATTTTACCTCTAAAAGAAATTTAAAAGCGTTTATCATCATGAAAAGCAAAGCATAGCTATCCGAAAAATTCGATTTTCACGATTCCAAAAATTCGTCTTCATCCTCGAATTTTTGGCCCACAAAATGAAAACCCAATAATTCAAATAAAAAATTATCAAAAAAGGATCCATTCCAATTTTTCAACCTCCAAATTAAAAATCAAAACGAAAATCTCGAATTTTGGTTGAAAAAATGATTTATGAGTATAATTCATTAATTATAAGAAGTGTAATATTTATGGCATCAGCCATAGAATAACCATGCCATAAATGGTATTAAATATATATATTTATGGCAGCAACAATGGCACAAATAATTCCATTTATGCCATTTATGGAACCAACAATGCCATAAATTGGGCTTTTACCAACCTAGGTAATTTGTAGCTAAACTTTAATTAGAAAACACACCTTATTTCTTTCACTAAATACTAACATAATTTTACCAATTTATGGCAAATCCGCAGAAGGGCATGCATGTTTTTGCCAAATTACTTCCATGAGTTGACCAATAACCCAGATTAATTATGAGTATTTATAGCTTATTGGAATTAATTGAAATGAATTTCAGAAGATTGAAGTTAATTGAAATTAATTGAAATAAATGAAACTTAAGAACCATTATTTCTAGCTGATTGAAACCACCAAAATTGATGAGCATTAGTTTAAACTAGTAAAAATTAATTAGAATTGTTTAAAATTTAAAATGAATTACAATAATTTCAAATAACTTCAAATATATAGAACTTTACAGAAATTATTGCAAGCTAATTGAAAGTAATAAAAAGGATGCGCATTACTTGAATTGGTGAAAAGTGAATAAAACTGCCAAAAATGAATTAAAATTAATTAAAATTAAATAAAATTAAATAAAAATTAATTGAAACTGAGTAAAATTAATTCAAATTAATTAAAATGAATTCAAATTCATTAAAATTACTTCAAATTAATTAAAATTAACTCAAACTAATTAAAATTAATTCAAATGAATCAAAATTAATTCAAAGGAATTAAAATTAATTAAAGGAATTAAAATTAATTCAAATGAATTAAAGTTAATTCAAATGAATTGAAATTAATTCAAATGAATTAAAATTAATTCAAATGAATTAAAATTAATTCAAATGAATTAAAATTAATTCAAATGAATTTAAATTAATTCAAATGAATTAAAATTAATTCAAATGAATTCAAATTGATTCAAATGAATTCAAATTAATTCAAATGAATTAAAATTACTTCAAATGAACTATAATTAATTAAAATTAATTAAAATTAATTAAAATTAATTGAAATGAATTAAAATTAATTCAAATGAATTAAAATTAATTCAAATGAATTAAAATTAATTCAGATGAATTAAAATGAATTCAAATGAATTAAACTTAATTCAAATGAATTAAAATTAACTCAAATGAATTAAAATTAATTAAAATGAATTAAAATTAATTAAAATTAATTAAAATTAATTAAAATTAATTAAAATTAATTAAAATTAATTAAAATTAATTAAAATTAATTAAAATTAATTAAAATTAATTAAAATTAATTAAAATTAATTAAAATTAATTAAAATTAATTAAAATTAATTAAAATTAATTAAAATTAATTAAAATTAATTAAAATTAATTAAAATTAATTAAAATTAATTAAAATTAATTAAAATTAATTAAAATTAATTAAAATTAATTAAAATTAATTAAAATTAATTAAAATTAATTAAAATTAATTAAAATTAATTAAAATTAATTAAAATTAATTAAAATTAATTAAAATTAATTAAAATTAATTAAAATTAATTAAAATTAATTAAAATTAATTAAAATTAATTAAAATTAATTAAAATTAATTAAAATTAATTAAAATTAATTAAAATTAATTAAAATTAATTAAAATTAATTAAAATTAATCAAAATTAATTAAAATTAATTAAAATTAATTAAAATTAATTAAAATTAATTAAAATTAATTAAAATTAATTAAAATTAATTAAAATTAATTAAAATTAATTAAAATTAATTAAAATTAATTAAAATTAATTAAAATGAATTAAAATTAATTAAAATTAATTAAAATTAATTAAAATTAATTAAAATTAATTAAAATTAATTAAAATTAATTAAAATTAATTAAAATTAATTAAAATTAATTAAAATTAATTAAAATTAATTAAAATTAATTAAAATTAATTAAAATTAATTAAAATTAATTAAACTTAATTAAAATTAATTAAAATTAATTAAAATTAATTAAAATTAATTAAAATTAATTAAAATTAATTAAAATTAATTAAAATTAATTAAAATTAATTAAAATTAATTAAAATTAATTAAAATTAATTAAAATTAATTAAAATTAATTAAAATTAATTAAAATTAATTAAAATTAATTAAAATTAATTAAAATTAATTAAAATTAATTAAAATTAATTAAAATTAATTAAAATTAATTAAAATTAATTAAAATTAATTAAAATTAATTAAAATTAATTAAAATTAATTAAAATTAATTAAAATTAATTAAAATTAATTAAAATTAATTAAAATTAATTAAAATTAATTAAAATTAATTAAAATTAATTAAAATTAATTAAAATTAATTAAAATTAATTAAAATTAATTAAAATTAATTAAAATTAATCAAAATTAATTAAAATTAATTAAAATTAATTAAAATTAATTAAAATTAATTAAAATTAATTAAAATTAATTAAAATTAATTAAAATTAATTAAAATTAATTAAAATTAATTAAAATTAATTAAAATTAATTAAAATTAATTAAAATTAATTAAAATTAATTAAAATTAATTAAAATTAATTAAAATTAATTAAAGTTAATTAAAATTAATTAAAATTAATTAAAATTAATTAAAATTAATTAAAATTAATTAAAATTAATTAAAATTAATTAAAATTAATTAAAATTAATTAAAATTAATTAAAATTAATTACAATTAATTAAAATTAATTAAAATTAATTAAAATTAATTAAAATTAATTAAAATTAATTACAATTAATTAAAATTCATTAAAATTAATTAAAAATTGATGCTCCAAATCAGGGCTATGCAATGGTACTAGCCAAACTGTTCTAGCATCACAATTACAGAAGTTTCGGCCAAAATAAGGTCAAATGGAAGTGACCAAAATATTCACCTCTCATCTAACTTCTATAATTTTAGTGTGAGATACTTAAAGTGAGGTCTTTTTGGAAGAGCATAAGGAGGTCTATCTGATGGTGCCATCGATTTCCCCATACCTCATCTAGAACAGATGTTATGAAGCAAAGAAGCTCCATACAGCTATTTGCCATACCACACATATGTACAAAAACTCTTGTACATGGCATATGTCAGCCTGTGACTCAAAACCAGAGCACGAGCATGACAGCCAATACACCATAAATCAATGGTATAGCCAAGATACCACCAAAACATGGAGCTGAGCCAAATTAGCTCAAAAGGTATCAAAAGAAAGAGGAAACTCACCTCTTTCTGAAAATACAAGTCCCATCACCATAGGACAAGAAATAACAAAGTTATTCCTGCTCAAAGTCATTGCTGAGCATAAACCTTAATTTTCACCTCTCATCTAAAATCTAGAAGGAGAGGCTTAACCCCATCAAATGGGTATTCAAAATGAAGCTCTAAGCCAGGGCTATCCAATGGTACCAGCCAAACTGAGCTAGCACCAGTATTACTTGAGTTATGGTCAAATTCAGACCAAATAAGGGTGAACAAAACATTCACCTCTCATCTAACTTTTACAGTTTTAGTGTGAGATACTTAAAGTGGGGTCTTTTTGGAAAGAGCACAATCAGGGCTATCTGATGGTGCCATCCATTTCCCCATAACTCAACTACAACAGAAGTTATTGGCCAAACAAGCTTAATACAGCTTTTTGCCCAAACCACGCCAATGTACAAAAATACTTGTACATGGGATAACTTTGTCATATTTAATGATAACTATGTCAAGTTGGGTACCATTGTGTAGAGCCCATATAGAGCTATTCAATGAACCAACTTTGAGCTTGATATCTCAAAAACTGACAGAGTTATGACCATTTCAAGGTCAAAATCCCACCAGCTGTCATATACAGCCTTACCATGGGATAACACCCCATAACCATGAATGTGAGGTGTCAAATAGACGAAGAAGCATGTTTTTACTTCAATACCTCATATGTCAGTCAATACTGGGGTCCCATACAGCTTCTGTACAGCATTCTACGCGTCATACACGTCAGAATCAGGCTGTGAGGTCCCCAGATGAAAATTTTCACCCTGTATTGGTGAAAACTGCCCAGATGTGGTTTCAAAACCACATCTGAGCCCAATACAGGGTATACAGGCTGTTTGCAAACCACAAGCCTGTCCTAGAGAGTGAAAAATCTTCACTTCCTCTACGTGGAAAGGACTAGCAGCCTTTCCACCCCAATTTCAGGATAAAAGGAGGGCTTTTCACAGCCAAAGACCTTTCCTCATCCTGCTCTTGAATACCCTACGTAGTAAACTGTCAAAAAAAGTTTTACTCTTGGGTAATAATCAGGTATTATTATAATCTTAATAATTGTAGTCTTTATTATTGTAACCCAACAGGTAAAGCTGCACCCAGGGCTTTCAACAGCGCTCACCACCACTATATCCACTATAGTAAAGCCCTTTTATTATTAAATTAAAACCATCTTCAACTCTTATAAAACCTTTTTAACCTTTATATACCGTGTCACAGTCATAGTTAAAAGTTGTAAATACACTTTATTACTCTTATCATAGACTCAGCCTGACATTTTGGGGGCCTGGCCGTGTTTTTTTACTTATTTTGGACCTTACAAGTAAGTTTTTCTCTTTTTTATCATTTATTGACACCTGTTTTTTATTTTTAGGCGTCATTTTCTTTTGAAAAATATATTTTATATATATTCTTCTTTTAAAATTTAATAATACTCATATTTTTAAAGAGTATTTGTCTAGTGGCTAATAACCACAAGACCAGTATTTTTGGCGTGTTTTGCATATAAAAACACTTTTAAGCCATTTATACAGTCTCAATTCTTAATTGAATTAAGACAGCTCATACTGATAAACCAACAGTTGAGGCGTGTTTGGGCACATTGTTAACTCAATTGCCCTGTAATACACCATTTTTGACAGATTATACTTGCTAATAACAAGTATTCTGTAAGATATTGGTATACAAACAGTATACCAATAATCAATAAGCTGTATTTTTGACGTGGAATTGTTAATTCAATTACACTGTCACTATACAAGGGCATACTGTAGTAGCATACAAGCCCAGAGGCCATTCTTAGACGTGCAAAACCAGCCTTGTAAGAAGTCTTAACTGACATAAGCCCTCTTTTTCCTGCTTTGATTCAGTGGAAGGAAACTTCATACCACTTGAGACCCAGTCACAGGCCAACATACCAGTGACACCCTCAGAACCAGAGGGCAGCAAGGGCAAAGGAAAAAGGCTTAGTGAAGGCCTCATCACAGCCAAAAAGTGGACACCAATAGCCACTCAGAGGAGTAGAAAACCACGAAACTCTGCTTCAATACAAGGTAAACCAACCTTAACCACTTGTGCAGGGAAACCTCCAAAGGCAAACTGCCCAAATCAGCAGATAGCAAATTTGTACAAGGCACAGTCAAAGGTAAATACCCTAAGAACATAAAGTTTTTGACTGCTTGCAAACACTGATATGTCCCCTGCATACCTCAGAGACCTTGGCTTCCAAAGGAACCAGCCAGAGGATAGAGCAGGAATGTCTAGAACCAGAAGACCTGAAAGAAGACACATTGGACACAGTGGTGGATGGCAAAACAATGAGGGAGATAATATCAACCTTGCCATTCACACTCCAATTCAACAGAAACCTCAAACCAGAGGACTGGAAAGATATGGATCAAGTTCTTCAAATCCACCAACTCCTCAAAGATTTGTTTCAATGGAGTATGGACAACAAGAGGTTCAACCTAGCAACTCACTGGGCAGAACTGGGATCAAGTTGCCAGAAGATCTGTCTCAAAGAGATAGACTTCAAAGACCTTATGGTAATCACCAAGGGTTGGAATCCTACCAGGCAGCACAGACTCCTGGAGGCAAGGGCACAGAGGATAAGGGAGAATCAAGCCACTATCCAAGCTATAGAAGAACAGTTAACCCAGACAGGGCCTACTCAGATTCCTTCAGGTTCACAAGGAGCATGCCAAATCAGCTCTCCAGTGGCTTCACACCATTCAGAAACCAGCAGATCAGTGGCCAAGAGTCACCATTCTTCACAATTCCAGGAAGTTTCCAGGAGAAGACAAGGCAACAAGGGCAAAAACAAAGCCTCCTTCAACCAGAGGAGGAAGGAGTCAGAACCCATGATCCAGAAGCTGTTAGATTTGGTAAAAGAAGTACACAAGAACCAGAAGTAGTTTTAAACCACTCTAGAATCAGTAGTCCTAGTAATAGAAACATTACCCCCACTCAGACTGAAAATAACATTATCACATCTGAGAGTAACATCAACAGTGACACACTGTGGTTACAAATGTCCCAATATGCTGAGCAATCTGCAAAGCAGGCTACAGAATTTGCAGCTGCCCAAGAAAGGATGAGAAAAACTCAAGCCTCATTGGAGCAGATAGTTAAAAACCTTCAGGAAGGATATGCTCAACTGAGCAAAGCCTCTGAAGAAACCAACAAGAGACTGAATCAAGTCTCTGAAGAACAACACCATAGTAGCAGGGACAGGGAGTGTCTGAACCAAGACATCAACAAATTGTTTGATGCCTACCATAGCTTAAAGCCCCAACCACAAGGCCAAGCTATGGAGAATCCATATCAACCAGATGACATCAAACCAGATGCCATGTTGTTGAATAAGGCAAGATCTCCATCACAATACCAGGATGGAGATGGCATGTCTTATTCAGAGAAGGAAGCCTTGAAACAGCTTCCTGAGGCCTCAAACTGGCCCAAATTCTCTGGATCAGGAGAATATGATCATATGGAACTCATAGATTATATTGATGGACTCTTCATTGATGTACCAAGCATACCAGATTACTGGATTACTGCTAGACTGAATACTGCATTTAAAGGTCATGCAAGTATATGGTACACTGAAATGAAAGAAATCCATGGCAGAAGAAATTGGCCATGGTGGAAGAGTCAAATAATCCAAAAGTACAGTAATGGAACTTGGATATGGCAAAAGACCATGTCATTTGAGAATGACAAATACTCTGTGGACAAAGATCTATATGAGTGGTGTCTTAGACAGTCTAAAAGACTTAAAGCCATTGATCCTCAGATGAACATCCAAATGAGGAATCACAAACTCCTGACACAACTGCCAGGAGAACTAGAGCATGCAGTAAAGTGCAGATGCAACCAAAATTGCACTCTAGATGATATAGCCAATACCTTACAAGACATAAGGAAAAGGACTAATATAGGGAAATTCACCCCATATAGAAGCAGTAGTTTCAAAGAGAAACAACCTTTCAGGGTGGAGTTTAAAGACAAACCCAGAGAAAAAGTGGCAGAAGTGGCAAAGAAGAAGAATTCTTGTCACAATTGTGGTTCAACAGACCACTATGCTAACAACTGTCCAAAGGCAAAGAAAAAAGTCTATGCCATAGAGAAAGTCCCTGAGGAAGAACCTCCAACAGAGGAATCTGAATCAGACTCTATGGGTGATGCCATCAGAGAACCATCTGATGAGGATCAAGACCCAAGAGAGGAATTTCTAGTGGAATACCAAGAGGAAACCCCACTAGAAATCCAGGATATACAGTTGGAAGCAGGCATGCCACAAGACACTACCAACAAAAACTTGTGTAAACATACACAAAATGCACAAACATTCCTGGTTACACCAACCAAAGGAATGGCATATATACATGGAACAGCCACAAAAATGACTGTATGTATTGACAATGCTCAGCACCCACTGATCATTGACAGTGGAGCACACTGCTCCATAGTGGCCAGAAATTATCTGGATAAACACTTCCCAAACTGGGAAAAAGAACTCTTACCCACCAGGGCAAAGAACTTTAATAGTGCATCTGGAAAGATGACCTCTATTGGGACAATTATCAAAGAGATAATTATACCCCACAGAAAAGGTAATATCAGACTCAACCCAGAGTTTGTAGTGCTTGAAGATGCCCACATCCAAGGGTTTTTACTGGGGACAGATTACCAGAGGATGTATGGCATAGATATTTACAATAGTAAAAATAGGCATATTACCATTGGTACTAACAAGGAAAAGAAATTTTCTCTTGATATATACCAGATATCTTCTCAGGACCCACTGGAAGAACTTCTGAAAGAATTCAGAGAGGGACAGTTTAGCACTACCCTCACCAGTAAACAAAAGTTAAGTTTACTGAAGATGCTGAGGAAGAATAGACCAGCATTTGCCATTGGTGAAGAACCATTAGGCAAGATCAAAGGCCATGATATAGAACTATATCTGGATGTGGAAAGGCCTTATCCACCCATGTTAAGGAGACCTCCTTACCCAGCAAGTCTGGAGACCAGGAAAGAGATTGAGAAACATATCAATGAACTCCTGGACATGGATGTCATTAGGAAGATTGGACATAATGAAATAGTGGAAATTACCACCCCTGTCCTAATCACCTGGCATGATGGCAAGTCTAGATTGTGTGGAGACTTCAGAGGCCTGAATAACTACACAAAAGCAGACAGGTACCCTATACCAAGGATACCTCATGCCTTGGATAAACTGGCTAAAGCCAAATACATAACCAAGATGGATTGTATGAAGGGTTTCCACCAAAATGGAGTTAAACCAAACTCCATGAAGTTGCTCAGAATAATATGCCATATGGGCATATATGAGTACACCAGGATGCCATTTGGCATCAAAAATGCACCAGCCCACTTCCAAAGGATGATGGACACCATATTTCAGGAAGAAATAATGGAAGGCTGGATGGTAGTATATATTGATGATATCATTATATACTCAGAGACATGGGAAGATCATGTACAATACATAGACAGAGTGCTAAGTAAATGTACACCCATCAAACTAAAAATTTCACTTAAAAAGTGTAATTTTGGCCAACAGGAGCTACTAGCTCTAGGACACAAAGTCTCAGGCCTTAGTCTGGCAATTGACCAGAACAAAGTAGCAGCAGTACTGCAAAAGCCAGTACCAAAGAACATTAAAGAAATGCAATCTTTCCTTGGGTTTGCTAGCTACTATAGAAACCACATCAAAAACTTTGCCCACATAACTAGTAGCTTATACAAGTTATGCTCAAAGGATGTAGTTTTTGAAATAACCAAGGAAAGGAGGGATGCATATGAGAGGATCAAATATGAACTCACAAATGCACCTGTGCTCATCTTGCCTGACTTTGAACTACCATTCAAGTTATACATAGATGCAGCATGCAGCCAAGGCTTAGGAGCAGCCCTTCACCAAAGACAAATCGTGGATGGTGAACCAAGAGAAGGTGTAATATGTTACATCTCCAGGCAGCTGAAAGATTCAGAAGCCAGGTATGGGGCCACCCACACAGAATGTCTATGTCTAGTCTGGGCTCTAGAAAAACTCCATTACTATTTGGAGGGTGCAGTCTTTGAAGTCTACACAGACTGCACAGCCTTGAAGTCTTTACTAAACATGAAGACTACTAATAGACATATGCTGAGATGGCAAATAGCCATCCAGGAGTATAGAGGGAACATGACCATCATATACAAGGAAGGCAAAAGCCATACCAATGCAGATGGCCTTAGCAGATGGCCACTGGACAATGTCAAAAGCAATCCAGCTTATGACCCTGAAGTTGCTGCCAAAATTCCTATCCATTTTATGGAGATCAATAGGAAAAAGAACTTCAGATTCTCTGAATGGGCACCAGAGAGTGGTACCCTTGACAGTGGAAACACTGATTCAGAAGGGACAGAAACTCCCATACTGGGAATAAGTTCCTCAGAACTGCACAATGAATTTTTCAATGCAGTCCTGAAATCTTATGCTAAGCACAAACAGTGTAGCATATTACTCCAACTCCTTCAACAAAAATACAGGAGCCCAGAACTGGAAACCCAGCTGGAGGAACCCTGGTTGAGGGCCTATAAGGACAATAAATTCTTCCTTATAGATGGCCTGATTTATCACAGAGAAAAGCACACCAGTGCACTCACAGTGATAGACAGAGACCACATCTCTCTAATCCTGCAGGAATGCCATGACTGCCCCTATATGGGACACATGAGTGAAGACAGGACCAAAGAGAGGGTAGCAAGCACAGCTTGGTGGCCCAAGTGGGAACAAGAGTTGAGTGAATACACCAACACTTGTGAAAGATGCCAAAAGGCAAATAGAAAACATGGGAAGAAATATGGGTTACTTCAACACATTGAAGAACCCAAGCACCCATGGGAAACCATTAACATGGACTGGGTCACAGGACTTGTCCCAGGAGGCAAAGAAAACTACAATGCCTGCTTAATCATAGTTGATAGGTTCAGCAAAAGCATGAGATGTCTACCATGCCATAAAGAGGACACAGCCATGGACACTGCTCTGTTATTTTGGAATAACATCATATCCACCTGTGGAATCCCCAAGATCATAATTAGTGACAGGGACCCGAAATTCACATCTGAATTTTGGACCAACTTATATGACATGCTTGGCACCAAACTTGCTTTTTCCACAGCTTACCATCCCCAAACAGATGGCCTGGCTGAGAGAATGATCCAAACAATGGAGGACATTCTCAGGAGGTTCTGTGCCTATGGCATGGAATACAAGGACCATGAGGGATACACCCATGATTGGGTTACCCTCTTACCAGCAGTCCAGCTGGCTTATAACACAAGCCAGCACTCTACCACAGGAAAATCACCTGCACTGGTAGAGAAAGGGTGGAATCCCCTGTTACCTGTGGATCACTTGAAGAGAAATCTTCTGACCATCCACCCCACAGCCAAAGACTTCCATGATATGTGGAAGAAAGCCTGTGATACTGCAGCCAAATGCATAGCTGAGGCCAAAGAGTATAACAAGCAGAGGTGGGACAAATCACATATGGAACCTGACTTCAAGGAAGGGGACCAGGTGTTAGTGTCTACACTGAACTTCAACAATCTCAAAGGACCTAAGAAAATGAGAGACTCATTTGTAGGGCCCTTCACTATCATTAAGTTGATAGGGAAAAATGCAGTAGAGGTCAAGCTCACTGAGGAGTTTTCTAGGAAACACCCAGTCTTTCCAGTGAGCCTGGTCAAGCCATACTTCCAAACAGAGGAGGAAAAATTCCCCTCCAGGAAGAAGAACATCACTCCACCAGAAATAGTGGAAGTAGAAGACTCTCCTGGACCTGTGAGTAAAATCATCAGGGCCAGAAAAATCAGACTTAATGGAAAGGATCAAAGACAATACCTAGTCAGATTCAAAAACCAGACAGCTGATAAAGACAAATGGTTGGCAGAGGATGCCATACCAGATGGGAACCTTCATTTAAGGAGATTCAGAGCCTCTAGGAGGACTGAACAGTCTCATCAATGATGAGCCTTTTTTAGAGGGAGGGTATGTCAGCCTGTGACTCAAAACCAGAGCACAAGCATGACAGCCAATACACCATAAATCAATGGTATAGCCAAGATACCACCAAAACATGGAACTGAGCCAAATTAGCTCAAAAGGTATCAAAAGAAAGAGGAAACTCACCTCTTTCTGAAAATACAAGTCCCATCACCATAGGACAAGAAATAACAAAGTTATTCCTGCTCAAAGTCATTGCTGAGCATAAACCTTAATTTTCACCTCTCATCTAAAATCTAGAAGGAGAGGCTTAACCCCATCAAATGGGTATTCAAAATGAAGCTCTAAGCCAGGGCTATCCAATGGTACCAGCCAAACTGAGCTAGCACCAGTATTACTTGAGTTATGGTCAAATTCAGACCAAATAAGGGTGAACAAAACATTCACCTCTCATCTAACTTTTACAGTTTTAGTGTGAGATACTTAAAGTGGGGTCTTTTTGGAAAGAGCACAATCAGGGCTATCTGATGGTGCCATCCATTTCCCCATAACTCAACTACAACAGAAGTTATTGGCCAAACAAGCTTAATACAGCTTTTTGCCCAAACCACGCCAATGTACAAAAATACTTGTACATGGGATAACTTTGTCATATTTAATGATAACCATGTCAAGTTGGGTACCATTGTGTAGAGCTCATATAGAGCTATTCAATGAACCAACTTTGAGCTTGATATCTCAAAAACTGACAGAGTTATGACCATTTTAAGGTCAAAATCCCACCAGCTGTCATATACAGCCTTACCATGGGATAACACCCCATAACCATGAATGTGAGGTGTCAAATAGACAAAGAAGCATGTTTTTACTTCAATACCTCATATGTCAGTCAATACTGGGGTCCCATACAGCTTCTGTACAGCATTCTACGCGTCATACACGTCAGAATCAGGCTGTGAGGTCCCCAGATGAAAATTTTCACCCTGTATTGGTGAAAACTGCCCAGATGTGGTTTCAAAACCACATCTGAGCCCAATACAGGGTATACAGGCTGTTTGCAAACCACAAGCCTGTCCTAGAGAGTGAAAAATCTTCACTTCCTCTACGTGGAAAGGACTAGCAGCCTTTCCACCCCAATTTCAGGATAAAAGGAGGGCTTTTCACAGCCAAAGACCTTTCCTCATCCTGCTCTTGAATACCCTACGTAGTAAACTGTCAAAAACAGTTTTACTCTTGGGTAATAATCAGGTATTATTATAATCTTAATAATTGTAGTCTTTATTATTGTAACCCAACAGGTAAAGCTGCACCCAGGGCTTTCAACAGCGCTCACCACCACTATATCCACTATAGTAAAGCCCTTTTATTATTAAATTAAAACCATCTTCAACTCTTATAAAACCTTTTTAACCTTTATATACCGTGTCACAGTCATAGTTAAAAGTTGTAAATACACTTTATTACTCTTATCATAGACTCAGCCTGACAGCATAACTTTGCCATACTTTATGATAGCCATATCAAATGAGGTACTATTATGTAGAGCACAGCCAGGGCTACACACGGAACCCATCTTCATGTTGATATCTCAAAAATTGACAAAGTTATGGCAGTTTTAAGGTCAATATCCCACACCTTGACCCATACACCCTCAATAAGGGATAATATCCCACAACCATGATTATGAGATGTCAAAAAGACAAAGAATCATGTTTATGCTTTAATAACTCATAATTAATTCAATACTGGGGTCCCAGACAGTTTCTGTACAGCATTCTATGGGTCATACAAGTCAGAAGGAGGCTATGTTGTCCCCAGATGAAAATCTTCACCCTGTATTGGTGAAAATAGCCCAGATGTGGTTTCAAAATCACAACTGAGCTCAATACAGAGTCTACAGGGTTTGTGAAAACCACAAGCCAGTACTCTGAAGTGAAAAAAATTTCACTTCCTCTATGTGGATGGTCAAGAGGACTATTCCACCCATTTTAGGATAAAAGGAGGTGTTTTCTCCACCAGAAAAGGCTTCCTCATCCTGTTCTTAAATTCTCATATGAAAACGTTTCAAGTATTTTATACAATAATTTCATTAATAATCTCAATGGATAATAGGAATAATTCTTAACCACATAGAAATAACTACTTAATTCAAAAAAGATTGAAAGATAGACAAAGAAAGAATAAAAACAGAACAAATATTATTGATAATGTTATGTCAAGTAGTCAAGATTATTATTACCATGAAGTCAGAGACCTTGAAGTACCAATAATATTTAGCCATGATTTTTTTACTAGTCAAAATCAATTAGCCTTTCATAATTTCAAACTTTTTGGTGGAAATAATTTTATTTTTGTTGACTCTTCCATGAAACACAATATTGTTGCCATTGTTACATTCAACCCCTTTTAAGAAGAAGCAAATTTGGACTTGATTGAAGATTTTCAGAAGGTGGCTCATTGGCTGAAGAACATCTCTAGTGTGTATGGGAATGTAACTGGTCATGGAGCTCAAGGTGGCAAAACAATAGCTGACGGAGGGAGGAAATCTCAAGACAAAGAGGCATTTGGAAGATACAAACCCATCAAAATTGACCTCAAAGTCCCAGAGAATAGAGTCAAATATAATGAAAGGAATGAGGAGGTAAAATCCATATATTTATTTGTAGGCAACAGGTTTCAATTAATTGCAAACAAGGATTTTGAAGAATCCCACAGACAATTGAAAGCCATTGGGGCTAGTAGCTTTGGAGAAATGACACATAAAGAGTCCATCAAGTGTCATCAATTTTCAAGCAATATAACATTTACCTTTGGGGACTTTCATAATAATTATCACAAGGATGAAGATTCCTCAAATTATTCCTATTGAATATGGATGCCAGTAGAATTAGAAAGATTTGATTTAGTCAAAACCAAAGAATCATATGGGGTTAAAGGAGGGCCTTTTGTGTTTCCAAGCTACAAATATGAAATTTATTTCTCAAAGTTACAAGGGGTTTAGGAGATAATTTGGCAACCAAGGGAGCATGGACACCGAACATTGAGGAATTTTGTGGAAGAGGGATTTGAAAACAATACTAGGCTAGCATTATCATGCCAGATTGCAAATAAATTAGCTTTTGCTTATAACAAGTATAATCAGGGCTTGGGAAAGTTCAAAAATGTTACTGATAAATGTGTTCATTTGGAAGAGAGTAGTAATTGATATGACAGAAGCTCATTTGTATAGAGCTTCTTATTATTTCACCTAGTAAACAAACTCATAATTCAAGGTGGTTTATTCTGATTATTTCACCTACCAAACAAACTAAATAATTAGTATCAATTGAAATTAATTAAAACATGTTAAAGTTAAGAAAAATTAATCAAAATTAATCTGAATTAATTAAAAAAAATGCAAATTAATTGCAAATAATAAAATAAATGGAAAATAAACCAAAATTAAAAAAAATAAAAATAATGAAAATAAATTAGAATAAATTCAAATTAATTAAAATTAATAAAATAAATGCAAAATAAGCCAAATTAAAAAAATAAATAACACTAATCAAAATTAATTATAATTAATTTTAAAATTAATCAAAATGAATTACAAGTAATTAAATTTAATTCAAACTAATTAAAATTATTTAAAATCAATTAAACTCAATCAATATTAATTAATATTAATTAAAATTAACCAATATCAATCAAGATTAATCAAAATTAATTAAAATTAATTAATTCAATTGAAATTATTCAAAAGTAATTAGCTTTAGTTAAATTTAATTCACATTAATTAAGATTAATTAAAATCAATTAAAATTAATTAAAATCAATCAAACTCAATTAAAATTAATTAAAATTAAGTGAGCTTAAATAAAATTAGTCAAAATTATTACAACTAAGTAAAATTAATTAACATTACTTAATTCACTTAAAATTAATAATTTAAATACAATTGATTGCAATTACTTGCACATAATCAAAATTAATTGAAATTACTTAAAATTAATTTTAGAATTCATCAAAATTCATTAAAATTAAGTAAAATAAATCAAAATTAATTTGAAAATGAATGCAAATTCATGAAAATTAATTAAAATAAATTCAATTTAAGTAAAATTCATTAAAATTGTTCAAAATTAATTAAAATTAGTTCATATTAATTAATATTAATAAGAATTCAAAACAATTAATTACAATTACTTAAAATGAATTAAATTTAATCAAAATCCATTACAATTAGGCAAAAGGCATTAAATTTAATTATAATTAATTAAGATTAATTAAAATAAATAAACTTAAGAAAAATTACTTACAATTAAATAAATTCAATAAAAATTCAGTAAAATTAATTCAAAGTATTTAAAAATACTTCATTACTTATTTATTTCCATTAATTATGTTTTATATTTTATTTATTCTTATTATTTATATATTCTCTATTTTTATTATGCATTATTATTCAGTATGATTTATATTTTCGATATTAGTTATTTTTATTAAATTACTCTTATATTATTTATAGTCAAAATAACTGATAAATAAAATATTAAATATATATATTCCATAAATATTTATTTTTATTAATTTTATTTTATATTTTATATTTCAATCAGTTCAATTTAATATTAAATATAAGTATTCACTAAGAAAAATTACCAACAAATATCACATATTAAATATATATATTTCTTATGCTTTGTTTTGATTAGTTATATTTGATATTTTATTTATTATTTATTCTTTTTTTATTAATTATATTTTATATTTGGTATATTTATTTTTCTTATTAGTGATTGTTTTTATATATTTTTTTTATATCTTATTTATTCATTTATGCATTATTTTTATATATATCTCTTATTACGTATTTTTATTAATTATATTTTACATTTTATTTATTATTTATTCTTTTTTTTATGAATTATATTTCATATTTCATATATTTATTTTTCTTATTATTGATCATTTGTATTTTGTTGTTTTGATTCTCCGAAGAATCAAAAAGATAGGCGGGGAAGGTTGCAAAACCTAACACCTGAAACCTAACTAAATGATGCATAACCCTTCTCAAATACCTACAAAATGTAACACCTCTCGGAGAAGAATCTTTTCCTCAGGGGAGATCCTTCTTTGATAGATATCAATTTTTTTTTTACTAATCGTCTCGATATCTCTTCCCTCAAAATCTCCAACTTGATCATTTATTACAATGCTGGACAACTTGTTGCACCATCTTCTCACTGAAATGGCTATGGATGGGGAAGAAGGTAATTTTCGTTAATTCTCCTTTGGATGTTCATTATTGACAATATTTCTGCTTACGATTTATCTTTGCAGGATGTTCGGTGGCTCATATTGACGGCTGTATAGAGTGGTTTTATTCTCTTAGAAGGTCCCATCATCGATCTGAACCTGCTCAACCCATTGATGCATCGTAAAAGAACTAAAATCAATCAAGAAGCTCAAGATAATAACATAAGATGGATGTGTATATTTCGATTTCGCTTCAAGAAAGGAGGAAAGATTGTATTGCAAGTAAAGCTTTCAAAGAATTTGTGGATCATCTTGAAATTAATCAAGTTGCACTCGAACCTTCATTTTAGGCTCATCATCTTGGACCTTTCTGCTAATCGCTCAGGTAAAACCGATTGGTCTAATAACACAACCCGGCTTGCTCTAGCTTGCTTAAAATTATTAGGCATATCTATCATAGCAACTGCTGATTTATCAAATCATTTGAATCTCTTAACTATCTATGGCAAGCTTTTACCATCTAATTCACCTAAATCAGACAAATCAAACTTTTGGCCAAACACTAATTCAGATAATCAATATTCCTTCAACCTTGAAATCGCTCAAGAATCGCTCAAGATTTTAGCAAATACTTTATTCTTACATCCTTTAGCTAGATCCTCAAATGATTTATTACCTACCTTAAATTCTTTGGTTCAATTAGCCTTATCATCTTCGTTTAATAATCTTAATTCAAATTCCTTCCCAATCTCATCAAACTGTTCCTTTTAGAACCTATCCCCACCCGCCAAACATTAAACCGCCGCTAAGCTCCTACATCCACACCTTTCTAAACTTTTCACGTCTTTGAATTAGCTTCCCCATGCTCTTTGTGGCATGATTGTTGTAAGTTTACGACGGGTTATTATTGTGTTCCTTGAGGAAGGAATATGCTGTTATTGCTCTGCATGGTTAATCTGTTCATTATGACAGTTGATCACGGTGTATTTTGGTTAGTATTATACTCAGAGGTTTGAGTATTATGGAGACCAGGAGTGATTTCTTACTATGTGCATTCTTCAGGGCTAATCATAGGATATTTTTCATCCCTCCTCACTCCTAGCTGAGTACTACCTAATTTCAACCTCATCACTGCCAACAAGAATGCCGCTCCTTCCAAGGCTGGCGCTGTTGCCCCATTGGACGTTTATGTCTGTGCCGGAAGCACTGGGATGGACCCTGGCAAGACATATTACTTCCAAGCTTTAGGAATTCACACCAAGGTTTGTTATCTTGCTTTGATTTTTTTTCAAAAACAACTACTCTCGGTTGATGCATAAGCACTTTTAGATTTCTTGTGGAACCATTGAAATGGTATCTGACATTAAAATTGAGACGTCTGGAAGTCATGTGGGAGCCTCTGAGGCCACTCTTCTCAACTTGCTCAAGATTTGTAAGGTGTGGATATGAAACTTTGATTAAAAATTCAAGTACTTTTCCTGTCCTCAAAATTTGTATAAGGTAAAAATCAATTAAAAATAGTAAGAGATATTATTTTTAAGAGAAAACACGCCAAATTTATTGTTTATAACTTTATTAGTATAAAAAAAAATATTATAAAGATTTATTGTTTTACCAACAATAAAAGTTTATCCCAAAAATACTCTACAAGAGATATTTTAAGGCTACAAAAGAAATTTCTTCAAGAGCAATTTCAATTGGAATTAATTGAGAAAAGAACTGCAAGCAATTAATTAAAGAACAAAGTCTTTAAAAGGAATATTAAAGAGAAAACACGCCCAAAAGTGACCAGAGTGAATTTGGAAACAAAGTGACAAAGTTTACAGTGATGAAAGATGATTTAATTCACTTTTGGGGTGGTTCAATGGTAAAAATGATTATAAGAGTTACAAACAATGATTATAATGATTTTTTCACGTGGTTAAAAGGTTTAAAATGATTTAAAAATGGTGGTTGGAATCTTTTATTGATTGGTTTAACAGTGTTTAAACTAATTAATAAAAGGAAAAAGATTCTAACATGAAGAGAAAAGTGGGGCAAAGAAGACATTCTTTTATAGCCATCAATTCTCTTACTCCAAAAGTAAAATTTACTCTTGTCAGTCGTGAAAAACAGTCTGACAACAGAAAAGCCAATTATGGCATCATTGAACCCTGGTTGAGACCAAAAAGGGCTGGTCTAAGCCATTTTTAGCCATTTTAGACCCTTAAATCAGCCATTACTATAGCAATACCAGGCCTATAGCCTTGAAAACATGTCAGAATGTGTGTCAGAGGCGTAGAAACCAGTTAAAGCTGTTTTTACTATGATTGTTTTATCTTGAGGGTAGTTTTACCCTCTTGGCAACAGCTAAAACTACCCCAGTTGGTATCAAAACCTCATCATCAAATGAGTCCACAGACCCTGTAACTCAATTCCAGGCCAAAAGTGATGAACTTTTGCGTGAATTTTGACATCCCACGCCTGTCAGAAAGGATTTTGGGGGTCTAGCACCCCCTTAGAGTTGGAGTTCCTTTTCCCCCCCAAATTTAATCTTTCCAATTTATTTTTCCTTTAATTCCTCATCATGTATTATACTTATAATTTACATATGTAATTCAATTCAATTGTACAGTACAATACTGTAATAATTGATACCTCATATGTAAATCAAAGTTCACTTATGTAATACATGCGCACATTTTGACATTTCAATTGAATTCAATTGAAAATAGTTCAATTCCTCATAACTTCTAAACTAAACACAACACCTCAATTTTAACACAAAAATTGATGGTTAACACCACATGTGGTGTGAATTAAATTAAAGTTTTGAGGATTCTTAATTTTTTTATTGAAAATACTAAAAACTTAATTTAAGCTTAGTTAGAGTTGAGTTACAAGAATTTCACTCAGAGGTGACCCCACCTGATTTTTTATGAGGAATCCAATGGTGAAAAAATTTTCATATGTTTATTTAGTGGATAAAAAGTTATAATAATTTTTATTTAACTTTTTTCCAAATTTATTTATTTTTTTACAATTTTGTTGAAATTTCATTTTTACTTAATTTTTTCAAGTATAAATGTAATTTTATAATTCCAAAATTTAATGTAATTTTATTTTTAAATTGTAATTAAATTTTTTATTTTGAATATAATTTTACATTTATATTTTGATTCTTATTTTAATAATATAAATAAATTTATTTTATTTATATTCATATGTTAATTTTGTATTTGTGGTCTTTTGGGTATATGAAATTACCTCTAAGGCTCACATTCCCTCCCCCTAAAAAAATGAATATTACTTTGTAATATTGGTATTTCTAGTGTGTCTGAATCTCCTGAGGAGTTTGGTAGCTTCTGGTATATCTTTTTCTTCTAACCATTCCTCTTCACAAGTTGGGTCACTGTACCTAACAAGGTAGTCCCTTACTTTCTTGTTTCTTAAGTTTCTTTCTTTAAGAACTTTGGTAATTTTCTTAGTACCAGATTTTTCAATAGGAGGTATAACTTGGGGAATCTTATTCCTCAAGGGAAATTTCTCAGCATCACTAGATTGATATGGCTTTATCAAGCTTACTGGAAATGTAGGATGCTTATTGCTAAGTTCTTCAGATAACTCTACTTCAACAGCATTTTCTCCATGGAGGGCCTTAATCACAAAAGGTCCTTCAAAGGAATCTTTCAACTTTTTACATCCTTTGATGTTATTGAAGTTAGTGGTGGATACAAGAACTAGGTCCCCCACTTTGAAAGCTGGAGTTGCATGTGATTTATCCCATTCGTCTTTAGCATATGCAAAAGGGTCCTCCATGCACCTTACTGCATGCTTTCTAGCTTTGTCTAGCATTCCTTTGAAGCTAGTAGCTGTGGGATGTATTTCAATTAAGTCTTTTCTCAAGGAATCTTGGGGTAACTTGGGGTTCCATCCTTTTTCTAGAATAGCAGGAGTCTGATTGGTACTGGCATGGATTGATGTTTTATATGCTAATTCCAGTGCTGGCAACAGAGTACACCAATCATGGGTAAATCCATCACAATCTTTGAGCTCAAGGCCATATGCACAAAATCTTCTCACCATGTCCTCTAAGGTTTGGATCATTCTTTCCGCCAGGCCATCAGTTTGTGGGTGGTAGGCTGTAGAGAAAGACAGTTTAGTGCCAAATAATTGGTGAAGATTTGTCCATAGTGCTGAAGTGAATTTGGGATCCCTATCACTAATGATATTTGTAAATATCCCAGTCCATGACACTACTCTATTCCATATCAGAAGAGCTGTATCCATGGCTGTATCATCTTTGTGACATGGTAAAAAGATTGGAGTTTTACTGAATCTTTCCACAATTACTAGGCAAGCATTATAGCTTCTGTCACCTCCTGGTGGTAGGCCAGTTACCCAATCCATATGGACAATTTCCCAAGGTCTGCTTGGTTCTTGGATTTTTATCATATTTCCAAGTCTTCTTCCAGTGGATTTATTTGCCTTTTGACATCTGTCACAGGTTTTGCAATACTCTGCAACATCTTTCTGCCACATTGGCCACCATATGAAGGTATTTACTCTCTCTATTGTTCTGTCTTCAGACAGATGTCCTGAAAAGGGACTATCATGGCATTCTTTCAGTACAAGATTGATTAATGATCTGTCTACAACTGTCATCACACATGTGTGCTTGGTTCTGTGGTAAATTATACCATCCAGTAGGTGAAATCTTCCTTCATCATAAGATTTTCTCCATACTTCATCCAAGGTATGTATTAGAGAGTTGTCTTCACAGTCTTTGTTAAGTAATTGGCATAAGATGCTACAATTCTTATCCTGAGTATAACTGTTTCTGACTTCTTCAAAGAAGGTGGTGTTTAAGTCTGTAACACTTATTCCTTCTATTGGAATTTGTGGTGAAGCTTCTTCTGGCACATAAGCAGGGTTATCAATATTATTTGGTAATGGCCATCTGGTTAGTCCATCTGCATTCTTATGAATATTCCCATCCTTATGAACAAGAATCATATTGCCTCTGTATTCTTGTATGGCTATTTGCCATCTGAGCAGATGTCTGTTGGGTGTTTTCAGGTTTACAAGTGATTTGACAGCTGTACAATCTGTTATCACCTCAAAAACACATCCCTCTAAGAAGTAGTTCAATTTTTCCAAGGCCCAGACAAGGCATAGACATTCTATTTGACTTGCCCCATATCTGGCTTAAGTTGGTTTTGTAAGATGTGACTATGAAACTGATGATAATATTACTATTAATCAACAGTACTATGTCTGTTCTTATGAAATATAATAATAAAAATTATTATAACCACAATTAAATAATTATAAAATTATTTCTTTCACGTGTTATACACTACTAGTGATTATAACAGTGAGCAGTAATTGTCTACAAGAATCAATTACAAGAAGAATTTAATAATAAAAACTTCTTTTATTAAAATAATAAAATTATTTTAATATATAATTATCTTTTGCAAGAATAATTATAAAGATAATTCTTGAAGAAAACTATTACTAGAGAAAAACTTTAAGAATTAAAGATAAATCACTCACTATTATTCCAAAGAGCTTATTGAAAGATAATATAGAGAGATTTGACGTAGAATTGTGGGTTTAAGGGATCAAAATGAATTTATAAGATGATTACAACAATATATAGTTGGATTCTATGATTTCACGTCTTTCTGAATGATTCTGAAAGAATTAAAACACTTAAGAATAGCTGTAACTAATACTTACTTGTTGGTAACAATGATATAAAATGATAATAAGATGATGATGATCTGGAAAAAACAGCAAGAGGAGGCCTCTTTTAAGTCAACAACAGCTCACAGAGGCGTGCCATGGAGCAAACTGAAAAACCAGTGAGTGAGAAAACAATAAACCATTTTGGTTTATTGATTGCATCATTATTTGTCACGTAACATTATCATAATTACTTATTTGATGCTTTTACGTGACTACCAACCCCAATATGGTTAAGAATAAAAGGAGTAACATCTGTAAATCTTCTTTAATTCCAAAATAATCATTGATTTCTCAAAGTTATCAATGTTATTGCCAATTTCATCACAAGTTGTAATTACTGTGAATTTTTGAAGATTCAGTGTTTCACGTAGAATAGCCAAAAATGGACTGTAAGTAAAACTTTTAATTTTACTGATAAAACTGTAATTATTTTTGGTTATACCATAGATAATACAGTTCTCCTTTAGTCCTGAAAGTTTCAGAAGGATTCATTAAGAATTGTATTTTTAATGAATTTTCGAAGTTTTTACCTCATTTCTACGTAGAATTGCAAATAGCAGTGTTTTGCTGGTTGCTATGAGGTAAATCAATGAATATGGGTCCCAAAAGGGTTTTAATTACTCTTTTGGGGCTTATCCATGGAAAGTCATTAGTAATTGACATGGTTACAGGAGTGTAAGTAGCTCATTACCTCCTTGGCACGTCAAAATAGCAGGTTATTTGCTATTTTCTTATGATTTACAGTATATGTAACTTGGTAACCAAGTTCCCAAAGAGGTTTAGTTTACCAATTAGGTTAAGATGAGCCATGGAACCAAGCTTTGGAGCTATCCACGCCTCTGGGGCCTCAGAAGTCGGGTACCCTGGCTCTCTTTGATGTCTTTTGTCCCCCTTGCCTATTTTTCACGTCAAAATAGAAATTTAAGCTTAAAGTGAGATATCCACTATGGGTGTACCAAAAGTGCATGTAAGAATACCATAATATTAAGTGCTCAAAACATGCATAACACTATTCTTAGTGTATATGTAACATGGGATTCCTCACATTCCCATTATTTTGGCATGAAATTAAGAAAAACAAAAATTTTCACGGATCTTTTATGTGGTATTGATGATGTGGTGTTGAAGTATTTTCCATTTTACCACCTCAAAGAGTTAATTTGAGCTTATTCACTCTATGGAGCTACCCTAGGTGAATTTTTGTGTAGAATCCAAATCTGGCCTTAAATCCATGGATTTACTTACTCAATAAAAAGTTATTCAACTTTTCTGAAATCAAAAATAATGAAATTTGAATATATGCATGACTTATGAGGTATGCATTATTCAGAATTTATTTTTAAGATGATTGTGGCCTATTTGGGTATGTAAAATATACCTCAAGGCTCACATTCCCTCCCACCAAAAAATAAAATTTTACTACAATTTTATCAGATGATAGAATAATAAAAAGCCCCAAAGGGGGTAATGTCCACTGTCCAACCTCTTCACACTACTCAGATCAAGTAATTTAAAGCACATTTTATAGACATATTCAGGCTTGTGGCCTTCTTTAATGTCTAAATCTTCTCAGGAGTTTATCTGATTCAGGTATATCTGATTCTGCCAGCCATTCATCTTCATGTACTGGATTTCTATATCTGACAAGATATTCTCTCTGATTTTTACCCCTAAGTCTCCTTTCTTTAATGACTTTCTTTATCTTTTTGTCTTCATTGTGTTCCACTGGTGGTACAGTCAAAGGAGTTGGGTTCCTTAAAGGAAACAATTCTTTATCAGCCGGTTGATAAGGTTTTACCAAGCTGACTGGAAAAGTGGGATGTTTATTTTCCAATTCACCACTCAATTCCACTTGAACTGCATTTGTTCCATGTAAGGCAACAATAACAAAAGGTCCTACATAAGAATCTTTAAGTTTCTTTGGGCCTTTGATATTATTAAAATTCAAGGTTGAAACTAGAACTAAGTCCCCTACTTTGAAGTCTGGTACTTTGTGACTCTTGTACCACTTCTGTTTTGCATAATCAAAAGCATCATTCATACTTTGCTTTGCATGCTGTTTTACTTTATCAAGCATTGATTTGAAGCTGGAAGCTGTAGGATGAATGTCAATCAAGTCTTTCCTCAGTGTGTCTGCTGGGAGTCTTGGATTCCATCCTTTTTCTAACATAGCAGGAGTTTGTCCTGTGTAAGAATGGACTGATGTCTTATATGCCAATTCTAGTGCAGGTATCAGAGTGCACCAGTCATGGGTAAAGCCATCTGAGTCTTTGAATTCTAACCCATAAGCACAAAATCTCCTGATCACGTCTTCTAAAGTTTGAATCATCCTTTCTGCTAGCCCATCTGTTTGAGGGTGATATGCTGTAGAGAATGATAACTTGGTCTCAAACAATCTATGAAGATTGGTCCAAAGTGCAGATGTGAACTTGGGATCTCTATCACTTATTATATTCTTGAATAATCCTGTATGGGAAATAACTCTATTCCATAAAAGAAGAGCTGTATCCATAGCTGTGTCATCTTTATGACATGGTAAGAATATGGGAGTTTTGCTATATCTGTCTACAATGACTAAACAAGCATTATAACTTTTGTCACCACTTGGAGGAAGTGCTGTGACCCAATCCATGTGAACAACTTCCCAAGGGGATTTTGGTTCTTGAATATGGATCATAAGTCCAAATTTCTTGCCTGTACTCCTGTTTGCTTTCTGGCATCTATCACAGGTATGGCAATACTCAATGGTTTCCTTTCTCCAAGATGGCCACCATGCACAGTTCTTCACTTTTTCAAGTGTTCTGTCTTCTGACAGGTGTCCAGAGTAAATGCTATCATGGCATTCATGAAGAATGGTATTGATAAGCAATCTACTACACAGTGTCATCACACAAGAATGTTTTGTTCTATGGTAAATAATCCCATCAAACAAGTGAAATCTTCCTTCAGAATAGGAATTTTTCCAAACTTCATCTAATGCATTAACCAAAGATGTGTCTTTGCAGTCTTTATCCAATAAAGAAGTCAAGATATGGCAATTCTTGTCTTGCTTATAAGATTCTCTGACTTCCTCAAAGAATTCAGTCCCAATATCAGTTATGTTGATGCCTTCAATTGGAATCTGTGGTTCTGCTTCCAAAGGTACATAAGCTGGGTTATCAGGAGTGTTGGCTAATGCCCACCTACTAAGTCCATCAGCATTCTTGTGAATGTTTCCTGCTTTATGAACTATTGTCATGTTTCCTCTATACTCCTGAATCACTATTTGCCATCTCAACATATGTCTGTTGGGAGTTTTCATGTTAAGAAGTGATTTCACGGCATTACAGTCAGTTATCACCTCAAAAACACTGCCATCAAGATAATAGTGCAATTTCTCAAGTGCCCATACCAAACATAAGCACTCCATTTGGCTTGCACCATATCTGGCTTCTGTTGGTTTGATTTGCCTTGAGATAAAACAAACTGGTCCTTCTGTAGGTTTGTCATTAACAATTTGGACTTGATGTAGGGCTGCCCCTAATCCATCTCCACATGCATCAATGTATAGTTTAAAAGGAATATTCCAGTCAGGCATGAGGAGTAAAGGTGCTTCTGTAAGAGCTTTCTTTATCTTCTCATAAGCTTTGATCCTCTCTTGTGTCATCTCAAGTACAGTTTGTTGATCACAGATTCTGTAAAGTGATTTGGCTAGAATTGCAAAGTCCTTCAGGTGTTGCCTGTAGTAACTAGCAAATCCAAGAAAAGACATCATTTCTTTTTTATTCTGGGGTATTGGCTTAAGTAACACTGCTGCCACTTTATTTTTGTCAATTCCCAGGCTTAAACCAGAAACAAAATGTCCTAATGCTTTGAGTTCTTCAAATCCAAAATTGCATTTTTTAAGTGAAATTTTCATATTCACTTCTGCAACTTTGTGAAGTACTCTTGCAAGTCTTTCAAGGTGTAAAGACCATGAGTCAGAACATATAATAATATCATCAATATAAATGATAAGCCATCCTTCAGACAATTCTGTGGGGAAGATGGTATTCATCATTCTTTGATAATGAGATGGAGCATTTTTAATGCCAAATGGCATTCTAAGATACTCATAAATACCACAGTGAGTGATAATTCTAAGTAATTTCCTAGCTTTACGCGTCAAAACATTTTGATGAAAACCTTTCAATGCATCCATTGATGTTATATACTTGGCTTTAGACAATTGAGTCAGGGTTTCTTGAATTCTTGGAATTGGATACCTATCTGGAACTGTGTAGGTATTCAATGCTCTGAAATCTCCAACTATTTTTGACTTATCATTGTGCCAAGCAATAATAACAGGTGTTGTCACTTCAACTTCCTCATTATGGCCTACTTTCCTTAGTATACCAAGTTGGATTAACTCTTGGATATGTTTTTCCAAGGCCTCTCTAGCTCTGGGACTGGCTGGATAAGCTGGTCTTCTAAGTACTGGAGAATATGGTCTATCAATATTAAGACTAATATCAATTTCATGTCCTTTGATAGCACCTAATGGTTCATTATCAGAGGCAAATGCATTATTGTATGTATATAACACATCAATAAGTTCATTCTTCATTTTTGGTGACAATGATGGATTAATTGTGCTTCAACAAGTTGATTAGACACAAATTCATCCTTGTAAGTATCTTTGACAGAAGATACCATAGATATTTGTTTTGGCAAATTGGAAAAAGCAAATTTCTGTCTTTTGTTATCTCCAATTGTGAAATATCTATCTTTATGGTTATTGATATCAATACCATAAATATTCAAGTAGTCATTTCCAAGAATGATGTGCTGTGATGTGCAATTATCCATCACCACAATCTCAGTTTTCATTCTTACACTTCCTGCAGGATTTGGGAACACGATATTAGTGTCCAATATGCCTAATGGGTACATATTGTTACTAGCACTACTAAATTGTACACCTTCTATTGGTAATAGATGGTTTTTCCATTCTGGAAGTATAATTTGGATATAATCTTTGCCTACACAAGTGCAGAATGCCCCTGTATCCAAATTTACTTTGGCTTCAATATCATTCATCAAAATTGATGTGATACAGGAGGCTCCAGCAGTGTAGCCTTTGCCTTTAGCAGGTTTTGTCTTACACATTCTGGCATCTTGTATATTGATCAGGTTACAGCAGTCTTCACTATATTGTGGCAAGTGGGTATGGACTTCTGTGACTTCAAAGAAAGCTGTGATGTTTTCAATGGGATAGTCCTCCACTGGTGTATCCTCAGAGATTGCAGAGTCTTGATCAGATTCTTCTTTCTCTTCAGTACACTGAATTTCTTCAATGACTTGGACTTCATTGATTTTTGTCTTCTTAGGGCAAGTGTTGGCTAAATGTGAAGTACTTCCACATTTATGACACTTCAAGACAGGTCTTTCTGGTCTTTTGTCCTCTCTAGGAATGTTTGAGACCATTCTTGACTCTATTGGGTTTTTAATCCAAGTCTTACCAATTCTTGTTCTGGTAATGATATCTTCCATAGCATTAATGTAGTCCTCTGTTGAACAGGGCTCTACACATCTGCTTTTGATAGCATGTTCCAGTTCTCCTCCACACTTCCTTAATATTTTCATATTAATCATAGTGTCAGACATATCTGGATGTAAAGCAGATAATCTGTCTTTTTGTTTGAAGAACCAAGTAAGTGGTTTATCTTTTTCTGAGTTAAAATTGGCACTTTCAAAAGCATTTTCCATTTTAAACCTCCAAGAATTGTTGGCCCATTTGGTAATCACTTCAGATTTCCCCCAAGACCAGTCATGTTTACCATGATCAATTCTCATCTTGTAATACCATTTCTTTGCAGTCTTGGTAAACAGACAATGTAATTTACCCACTATGATTTCATCAGGTATATTAAAGTCTTCTTGCAACATATCAATAGTCCTGATGAATTCAATATGGTTATATTCTCCTTCACCAGAGAATGTTGGCCATTCTTCTAATTTGGGAATATCTCTTGTAGAGTAGTTATTTTCTCCTAAAATTGGGGTCAAACTTTCTTTTACAGAACGTTTTTCTTCAGTTAAAGGTGTAGAATGTCTTGGCATATGTGGTTCATGATTCTTATGAGTTTGTTCCACACTTGCAATTATTTCATTCTTCAGTTTCTGCCTTTCACTGTCACTTTTTGCTAAATGTATAGCAAATTGATTGGTATTCTCAACTATTTGTAAGACATGGTCTTCAAGAGTTTTAATTTTATCACTCATTTTAAAAATGGAAAGATCTTCTACATCATTATTCTGAGCTTGACATTGGTTCTCAATTCTTGTACAAGTATTGTCAATTGACTCAAGGGTGACAGATGTCAATTGATGCCAATCAGAATGTTTCTTGTCATTTCTTTTTAACTCAATTATGTCTGATGTAATTTGCTTTAACTTTGACTCAAGTTTGCCAATTTCTACACTAATGCTTCTATGTACATCAGTTATTTGCATGGAAAAGTCCTGTTCATCCTTTCCTGCTCCTTGGCTGTGAATTCCATGAGAGTTCTGGCCATATTGAACACACTGTCTACAGCTGAAGGCTCCGATTTGGGGATCCTGTACCCCTGTGGGTAAGGTCTGTGCCAATTGGCTTTGCCTTTGCCCTTTCCTTGATGGTTCTTGGGACCTCTCTGTTTCTTTTGAGGTCCTTTGGGCTTGTCCTTGGATGCTTCTGGAGCTGGTTTGGAGCTGGTAGAGGCCACTGGTGCCTCTGTCTCCAAAGCTGGAGGCATTTCCAACTCTTTCTTCTGGTCTATGGATAAAAGACTTTGGTTCTTCAACCAATTCTTTATCTTTTTGACCTTGTCTTTGCAAGACAGGGGGCTCCAACCTCCTAAGAGTTCTATGGTCTTCTCCTGACCCAGAAAGCTCTTGATGTGTAAGTAAGAGTTCATGGCCCCCTGCCAAAGGCTTGGGCAGATTTCCCACTCCTCCTCTTTGGCTGCTCTGAACCAATTTCTGTATTGGCTCTGATATATCACAAGGGCGAATCTCGCGTCAATCGTCGGCGATTGACTTCACGTCGCACCGCGGTCAGTATAAAATCTTGCTTCAGTCTCATTAGTGTCACTTTATAGTCACTGGATTTAGTGGGTCACGTCACGTCAGCGTCAACACAACGTCAATCGTCACATGTGTCACATGAGAATGTCACTCAAAGCCCAAACCCGTTTCAACACTATTGGCAACATTCGGGTAATTGGACCTAATAGCTTCCGCCTCCCCGACACTTAGCATGCTTACGCGCCCGCACCACCCTCCAGATAAGACTCTGACACTGCCTGCCCCCCCATCTCCGTCCTCACCACTCCTTACGCTTTCACACCCCCACCCTTACCATCCTTACGCTCATTGTGTGCCCTCCCGACATGCTCCCGACACTGCTGACCATCCTTACACTCATTGTGTGCCCTACCGACATGCTCGCGACACTGCTCACGATCCTTACGCTCGCCTAGTAAGTACCCTCCTGACATGCCTCCGACACTGCTTACGATCCTTACGCTCATGAAGTGCCCTCCCAACATGCTCCCGACACTGCTCACGATCCTTACGCTCGCCTAGTAAGTACCCTCCCGACATGCCTCCGACACTGCTTACGATCCTTACGCTCATGAAGTGCCCTCCCGACATGCCTCCGACACTGCTTACGATCCTTACGCTCATGAAGTGCCCTCCCGACATGCTCCCGACACTGCTCACGATCCTTACGCTCACGGAGTGACCTCCCGACATGCTCCCGACACTGCTTACGATCCTTACGCTCACGGAGTGCCCTCCCGACAAGCCTCCGACACTGCTTACGATCCTTACGCTCATGAAGTGCCCTCCCGACATGCTCCTGACACTGCTTACGATCCTTACGCTCACGGAGTGCCCTCCCGACAAGCCTCCGACACTGCTTACGATCCTTACGCTCACGGAGTGCCCTCCCAACAAGCCTCCGACACTGCTTACAATCCTTACGCTCATGAAGTGCCCTCCCAACATGCTCCCGACACTGCTTATCCTTACGCTTGTGTAGTGCCCTCCCGACACTGCTTACCATCCTTACGCTCGCGGAGTGCCCTCCCGACATGCCTCCGACACTGCTTACAAATCCTCACGTTTCCGTATTACATCCACAGTGTACGGTGGCTTGTTGGCGTACACAATGGACGCCATCACCGAAATATGCTGAGTGGCCTTCTCTGCCAACAGGACCTCAGGGGAAATTGGTCAGTATATTCACAATGTTGTGGTTAGGGTTTAAATCATGAGACTCACAAATTAAAACCTAATAAGTGGACTATTTAAGACAAGAATTGTGTCTCCTGTTTCGCCGACAAAACCATTTTATTTCATATCAATCAAATGGAACACTTTGCTTAGTCCTTACCTCATGAGCGTTGAATAGTTCAAAAGTTGACTTTAGTAGGTTTCTCACTAGTCAACTTTATTCAATGTCTCACAGGGAAGTGATTTCATTTGCATGATATGAAATAATTTGCAAAACATCGCCTCCTGCAATTTCCCGACAAATCGCATTTTGCAAATGCGATTATTTTACTTGCACCTTTTTTCTTGAATTTGGATCTTTTATCCAAAAATTTTCAAACAAGTTATCAATCAACTCGTCACCATCTATTTGCTTACTAAACTACCTCCGCTATGGCCCGAACCCCGGGAAATTCAACTCAATTCAATGAACGACCAACTTCAGCCCCAGAGAGTGGAAGTGAAATCTCTGATATTGCCAGTAGTCGTGAATTAGGCATTGAAGTAGAGAGCCAGTCACATGAAGATAATCAAGATCCACCAGTTCTTCCGGAATGTGAGTATGCATCCATCTTGAATATTTCAAATCTCTCAAAACCTGATATTGTGTCATAGCCTTTATTTCAGGGCAGCCTCCAAGCTCTCAGAAACCGAATTTTAAAAGTTATGAGAAGGAAAAGACTGTTGAACCTTGTGCACCGACAGAAGATGATGGGCAAGATGATGTAATTTTCAGTGGGGAGGTGGAAATTATATCCAAGGAACAATTTGTCTCCAACATTGCTCAAACAATCCCAAGGCTCGAAAAAATCCAAAATGATAGTAAAATTCCTGATTATGTGCGTCAAAAGATTGCTGAAGCCATGAGCCTCCTCAAAATGGATTTGAACCGTAAGTCCATTAATAACTCAAATCAAAATTGATAAAAATAGCTGCTTACAATATATGGGCAGGTGTGGAGGTGGGAGAATCTCTACCTGAAGGATCTCGAGTCGTCATTGGATTTCCAGGCAAAGGATTAGGAAAAAGACCAAATATACATGCGACCAAAAAAACAAACAAAAAACGCCGTACCTTTGAAGCCGCAAACGATTCTCGCGATCAAGGTCATGAAATTATCAATGTTGAACTGGACCATATTGATAATGAACCTCTGCATACTGAACCCCCCCCATACTCAATGAAACAATCCATGATGAAGCTCCACATACTGAAAGCCCCCCGATACCCAATGAAACAATGCATGATGCAACCCCTCCCGCCTCTCCTCGGAATATTCAAGCCTTTCAAGAAAGGGAAACAATTAAACATGATACAATGGGACGAGATATGACTGATATAATTCCCAACGCTGAGCCCGAAGTGTCATCCACTGCGAATTTTCATGGAATATTTTTATCCCGCATGGAAGAGTTTGCAGGCATTTTGAATTATCATTCCAATATTTCTCAACAATCATGGAAAAGGGGGCTTGATAATATCAATAGGATTTACAAAAATAGATGGGACAATTTACCAACAAAGGATGCTCATACATTCCTGCCCGTTGGTATTAAGGTGATCAGTAACCAAGAGCTTAAAATGTCGGCTTGGCTGGAGAACCTTGAGATGGCAGGTGAGTTTTTTTTAATCTTTGTGCATGATACTTGATTATTGGCTTTTGACTGGTGATATAAATTGCAATATACAGGGTTAGATTTTTTTAAGCCAACCGAAACAGAAGCGTTTTTTGATCACAACATTTGGAATCTCAAATTGATGAAGGAATCAGCTAAACCTCCAGATAATCTCCCCAAATCTGAACACTCCTTCTTCAAAATGGTTCAGAGCCTTCTTTACCCCGCGAATCCAGTTAAACATTTTTGGGCAAATGTTATGTTTGAATCCATTAGTTTAGTCTCATACGATGTGATTGCACCCAAACCATTTGTTGCACCAACATCAAATTCGACCGATCCTCTTGGACTCGAACGCGGAGCAGTTGAATACCTTGCCTCCTGCTTGAGTAAATCGAAGCAACGTGCAACCCAACTCAGCATTGAAGGTGGCGGCGCTGACAATGAGATATCCACAAAGCCGCAGAAGAACCTGGAGGATCTAATGGATACAGTTATCCATTTGATGATTGCGTACAACATGGTACGTGCACATACAAAGGTCGAAGTGAATGGCATCAAAGGCAAACTCACGAACTCCAAAAAAAATGAGGCCATCAAAGATCTTTTGGCGTGTCACAAGAATCTCGGAATAAATCGAATTTGCTATGGTATATTAGCGGCATTCTGTGCGGCGGGAGTTCGTGGTTTGATGGTATGCTCAGATGACTGGAGAACAAGCTCAGTTAAAGGGGCTTTATCACTAATTGACATTTCCGCAAAACTTTCAGGGGGTAAAAATCTAGTGGAGCCAGTGTGGCTACGTACTAATAAGTATATATGTAATTTACTGAATAAAAGTTTCTTCTCATCAGAGTCTTTTAACCCCACTGTACCTCTTAGATTTGAATTTGCACGATGCTTGGTATTAGACTTTGGTGATGCCTGGGTGGCGAAGCGTGGTCTTGGTTTGAGTGATGAGGTCACCTTGACTGTACCCAGGTCAGCTAAACTCACAACCAGGATTGACCCGTTTTAGATTAGCTTTGTACTAGATAGATTGTAATTTAATTTTGCAAAGTGATTTATGAATTTAATAATCATGACTTCCTATCCTACTACTGCCCGGATACCACAGTCTGAGTACCAATAGTAATTGTACGGCGGCATGCCTCCGTACATCATTGCAAAGACTCCAACAAGACGCAAGCTGAGTCAGGCGTTGTGTGCGCGAGTAGCACATGCGGGGGCATTGCGGGAGGTCGCGTTTATCACTTCCCGCCAGCCCCATAATAGGCCAAATGTTCCTGTGTCTGTCAAGAGGACTAGGATAACTAGGGATCCACAGCAGGATGCATATTGCATTTGCGTGAGCTTGTGATATTCTAGAAGGTTGGATTGGAAAGTGATTGCATGGGAACATCAATGTCAAATTGAATAATGCACTATCCACTGCAATTTTCAGGTTCAGGTATTTGAGATCGTGAATTTGCCAAGGTCAGGCGTGAGCTTTCTTTTTAGCCGCAATTAAAAAAGATTCATCCACCGCAATCCAATTTAGGTGATATTAACAAATCAGTAATCATTTGGTTTCATTTCAATTTCTGCTGAAAGCATGCCATTCACCAAAAAAGGAAAAGAGCGTAAAAGGGAACTCGCGAGAAAGCGTCGTGCTGAGGAGGGAAAGTGTGAGTTACTCGCTTAATCTCAGTGTATATATGCTTCCACATTTATGTGGCACCCTCATTGGGCCCCACGGAAGAACATTGGCTTTAGTCGGTTCAGATTGTGCCAATGTCATGTGGGCTCCAACAGGGAAGTTCAAGGATGTGTGCCGAAGAAAGCTCCTTGGCAGTATCTGATATCTTGTGTGCTTCAACACATAGTGATCCCTCAACCACTCGGGAATAGAAGCAGATCCCAAAAGACAAATGAGCGCAAAACGAGCCGAATGAATAGGTTGTTTTCCTCCTCTCGCCCAACAGCACAAATATCAATGCCAGTATCAGCAAATATGACCCCAAGTGAAATTCGGAGGGTTGTGGATGTCAATCAGATCAAACGCATTCACTTTGGCCGTGTGGCAATTTTCTCTTCAACCGGATTACTCATTGCCCTTGTCGAATTCCGACCATTCACAACAATGAGTGAAGTCGAGGTCAATCAATGGGATGAATTATCACAATTCTTATTTCGCGAAAAGAGGTTCACTGACCCTATTGCAACAAATGGAGCATTACTGGAGGGATTTATGTTCGCGATTGGGTGGCGCAAATGCACCACGAAGAATGAACAATTTGCTCTGTATGGTAGTGCTGGCAAAATTGAAAATCCAAAAGATGAATGGCGGGACCGAGGTGCCAATCTTAGCTCGGTGGGTCGCATTCTAGGTCAATCCTTACGATATGTTGGGGATAATTTATTTCAGAAGATTCAAAATTGCTACAACTCATTGGGGGTTCCGTCTTTTGATCAAGTCAAGTATGAAGGCAATAATCCCGCAAATCAGGGTGCATGTGAGTTTGCTTCGGCACTCACTTTCACCATGAATGGATTCAAAAACGCACCTCATGTTGATAAGGATGCATCGCTGTATGCTTTGGGATGGTGGTTTCAAGCTGATAAGGAGACCGCCCAAATTCAAAGAGATGCATCAAAGCGGTGTACAGGGGGCAAATTGATTTTCCCAAATGAGCATTTTTGGATTGATCTATCCGATTGTCATGGGCTCATTCAGGTAGTGTGGGCCAGCAGTACATTTCTTCATTATACCGATCCAGCACAGGACAACGAAAGCAAGACACTAGTGGGTATGTCCGCACAATGCTCAAGGAGGTTGGCAAAAACAATGTGCCGAAAAAGCCACGGCTATTATGAGATTGGCGAGGGAGCGGCCTATCAAATCAGGGATGGTAATACAATCTCAGCCCAATTCAAAGAATGAGGAGATTTGCATGTGTGTTGGGTAAGGCAGAGGACAATATACACCAGGATTGGATGGATTTGAGTGCGGCAGATGGGGTGTCTCACATGAAAAAGGGGTGAAGTGGATTATGTACGGTGGCATGCCATCGTACATCTGTCCTAGTTTGTTGCTATTGTCCAGGATGCCAATGCTTCACACGCAAATCCTTATGCTTGTGCAGGTTCCGCCAATGCTAAAAGTTCCTTACGCCTATGCGGGCTGCCGACGCTTCACACGCCAATCCTTACGCCTCTGCAGGTTCCCGACAGCTCACACGCCAATCCTTACGCCTGTGCAGGTTCCCAACGATTCACACGCCAATCCTTACGCCTGTGCAGGTTCCCAACGATTCACCCGCCAATCCTTACGCCTGTGCAGGCTCCCGACAATTCACACGCCCAATCCTTACGCTTGTGAAGGCTCCAGACAGCTCACACGCCAATCCTTAGGCTTGTGAAGGTTGCCAACAATGCTGACAATTTCTTACGCCTGTGCAGGCTCCCGAAAGCTCACACGCCAATCCTTACGCCTGTGCAGGCTCCCGACAGCTCACACGCGAATCCTTAGGCTTGTGAAGGCTGCCAACAATGCTGACAATTTCTTACGCCTGTGCAGGCTCCCGACAATTCACACGCCAATCCTTTCGCCTGTGCAGGCTCCCGAAAGCTCACACGCCAATCCTTACGCCTGTGCAGGTTCCCGACAGCTCACACGCCAATCCTTACGCCTTTGCAGGCTCCCGACAGCTCACACGCCAATCCTTACGCTTGTGAAGGTTCCCGATAATTTAAACAATTCAATACATGACTAAGATTAATAGCGTGTGACCATAGGAACGGCAATTTCTCATGAATCTGGAGTGTATTGCTCACATGCCGGAACCTCCCACTTTTTTACAGTTAAGATTTGATATGGCTCAAAACAATGGAGGAAGAAAATATAGGAGGCAGGAATGGTGACTATTGGCGCATTTTTGGCAAAAGAGTTTCTCACATACAAATACTAACTCAAACTTTTGGTGGGGCACTTACGAAAATTATTCTCACACAATAGTAAATATGAATCATTGAGGAATTATAATAAATTCACGTGAACAAAGAACGTAAGAGAAATTGAAAATATCTTTCATTGAATACAAAAAATTTATCTAAAGGAGTGTGATACAAAAGGTAAAAAGTGGAAAGAATACGATTTTTTTTGTGGATTTTATTTTTCTAAGAATTTTGAGACTATCCCGGTGATGTCCTCCATTGGATAAGCCTCCATCGCCGCGCCAAGGAGGGAGTTTAGTTCCTCCCGGAATTCCCGGTGCATCTCATTTCGATGAGTGGCATCCACAAAAGGAATCATGTGGAGCAACCGACGATGCTCCAACAAGATTCGATTGATCGATCCGTGGACGATGGCTCGAGGGATCATCAAAGTCAGTTGTAAGTTGGTAAATTCCTGGCGAGCGTCATCGTAGGAATGAGAGGCCGTTGGCACCGGGGGGGAGGAGGCGGTTGGGTTGTCGGCGGCAATGGGAGGGATATCCGGGGAAGGAACCGGGGTAGGAGTGGAGGGAGGGGGTACAGGAGGGGAAGGTGGTGGAGGCGGTGAAGAAGGGGGAGGGGGGGAACCGACTGGCGTATCGTCAATGATGATAATCGAGCGGGGAGTGGCGGGACGAGCTGGAGATGGTCGAAGGAAGGGTGAGGAAAAGTTGAGTAGAGTTAAAAAAGTGAAATAGGGACTTACCAAAAGGTTCCTCCGTTGATTGCGTAGGAGCCACCTCAGGTTGAGGCTCACAAGTTGCAATGTCCTCAGGTGGTTCGGAGGATGGACTCGCGCCAGGAATAGGTGGCTCATCGTGCTGGGAGGCTTCTACAAAAGGAGGAAGAGTCAGTTAACTTGATGCAAAAGTGAAAATGAGAAAAGAGAAAGTTGGCTGCTTACCGCGGAATAAGTCCTCAGACCATCGGGTGCCACTCGGGCCTGGGGTGGGTTGCCGCGGGGTTTGCTCGCGAGGCAAACTGGGAACGGGAGAGTCTTGTCGGGGGGGATTCGGAGGGTTTTGTTCTATGAGTAATGGAAAAAAGGGAGTATTATTGCGTGAAGATAAAAGAGATAAGGAGGAGAAAGAAAACTTACTGTGGCGTTTGAATCCCATCGGTGACAAGACATGGTGACGATCGGCCCAAGCTCGAATGTCCTCTCGCCATCGCCATCCTTCATCGGCCGGATAATCACTTCGCTCCGGTCGAGGAGTGAAGTGACCATCGGATGGTGGCCTAGGAGGGGGGGTGGACAAATCGATGCTTGAGGGCACTGGGCTAATCGTCCGGAATTGTTCCCGTCGGCCTTCTTGAGGTCCCGGTGTCCATTCGCGCTCGGAAATGGTCTCATCATCGTCGACCACAAAGGAGTCCTCGCGAGGTCGTCTTGGGCGAGAACTCCTCTGGCCGCGTGGTCGGAAGGGTCGGACAACAAACGAGCATTTCTTGTGTGCTTGTCGGCAAGCATCACAAGCGTCTGTCGTTGTCAAAGAGCGGATGCAGGGGATACCCCGCTTGGTGCATAACGTGCACGACATCTAAAAAGAAAAAAATTGGGGTTAGTAAGTGAATAGAAAGTAAGCAATCAAGAAAGAAAAGGATGACGTACGATGAATTATATAAATTTAAAACGGAATCAATTTAAAAACGCTCTAGTCGGAAGTTTTTAAAAGTCTGGAAGGAAGTCGTGAAGATAGAAAAATATTAATATCGGATAATAACGTGGAAAAAACTTTATTTGAATGGAACGCACGAAGTAGATAGACGGGGGGTTCTGGAAGTATAAGCGGGAAAAAAACAAAGCAGAAGGATATGATAGTGGTTAGTGGAGGGCGAAAGAAAAGAGTGGAAAAGCAGGAAGACCTAGGGTAATACGCACAAAAAGGAGAACAGCGGGTGAGGTGGAGCGAAGTGGAGCGGGTGAGAAAGAAAGTGAAGGGCTTGTCGTGTGAAGATGGTCTTTTATACCATGGTGAAGCTGAGACGCTCTCAGCAGTTGCAGCACCCGCAAATGGCTCAGCTTCAAGGCGTGTGGGCAAAATTAAAGCTGAGTCTCAGCGAATGCAGCACCCAACAAAGGCTCAGCTTCAAGGTGTGTGGGCAAAATTGAAGCTCAGTCACAGCAGTTGCAGCACCCGACAAAGGCTCAGCTTCAAGGCGTGTGGGCAAAATTGAATCTCAGTCACAGCAGTTGCAGCACCCGACAAAGGCTCAGCTTCAAGGCGTGTGGGCAAAATTGAAGCTCAGTCGCAGCGAATGCTGCAACTGAGCTTCAATGTTGGCGTGAGGCAGAAGAACAATGGCGTTCTGGCTGAGTATTGCTATTGATTGAATTGGCAAACTCAGTCAAATCCCCTTTGTTTCCTTACATAGCCACCCGATACCCCAGGAGGGTGGTCGTGAGGCCCTTGTTGAATGTGCATTGTGGGTGCAATGCACAAGTGACCCATGCAGAAATGCGCCCGGTGCATTTGGTCACAAGTGACCGCGGCGAGATTACCGGCCATATGGCCTGGTAATAGTGTTTGAACAAAGGGGGGGGCTGTAAGCCAAGTGAATACAGCGTGAGCTTGCCTCGACCCATTGCTCAGGTTTGCTTTTGGGTCATAATTGAAATGCTCAGTGGCTGAACATTTTAATGGCACAGTGATTGAACTATTGATATAACAATATCAAATGCACCATGCTGAGCCATTGCTCAGTCGTTTTTGTATGCCCACAATCTGAGCATTTGGCACAGCATCGGGTGACATTTCAGCCAGCTGCAGCATTTCACATGCTTTGGTGAAGTGCTCCAAACTGAGCCTTCCAATGTGCTATTGCAAAAATAGTTCATTCCATGGCTTTGCTGAGCACTTTCAAACGGTCCTTTTGACCATGACATGCTCAGCTTGCGTGTGCAAATTGGGTGAAACACAATGCTGAGAATGTGGCACATGAGATACGTATATGAAAACGATTGCATTGGCTATATGCATGCAGGCTGAAGTAGTATTACACCTTCCTAATCTGTACAGCCGACACTGTAGTACGCAGCAGGGCTGGATATGCGGTCCCAAATCGGTCTGAAGTACAACTTCATTAAAAAAATATTCGGTCGTACTGGAACTTGCGAGATATGTAATCACTATGTCCTCATTAAGTACCATACCTGATAAGGTCATTGTCAGTTCCAGTCTAACCGGGATTTAATTCAATAAAAATTGTATTCAAAATATTTTGTTATCATCTCTTTTTCTCACGGCTCAAAACAAAATCTTATCAATTTTAAATTTTTTTTGTTAGAATTTCAAATGAACATCCTTTATTGTAGTTTGCAAAGGACATGTATTAAGCAACAATGAATTGTAAGTGGGATTGAGGAACCTATGAGTCATTGTAGCTATAATTGATGAATTAAATAGTCGTTTAATTGGAATGAGTTTTTGGAAAGATTGTATATTTGTGCTCATTATAAACAAATGAGAATTAAAGAAAATGATTGAAAAATTATAAATAAAAATGATAAAACATTTGAGATAAGTGAGATGTTGTGCGAAATAATTAGTTGGGATTTATTCAGTGCGTAGTTGCTATTTGATTGGTCAGTTTCAGTTCCGCGCGAAAAAAAACAAAACGCGTTGGAACTGTTAATTCTGGTAGAATTAACAACCTAAATCAGTTTAGCCGAACTGCACGGAATAACCAACATGACAGCCTTGGTACGCAGTACACCTTTGTAAATGTATGCTGCAGGGCAGAGAAAAAGCTGTTCAGCAATGTAACATGCAATCACGTCAAGCCATCAAGTCATATATCTCAACTGCATCCCTTTGATGCACCTTGTTGGACAGCTCTGCCTAACTCCGGCACCGATGCGCGTGTAATCCAAGTTAATGTAAGTGGGTGATATCAGGGCAAACTTTGACTGGCCGCGCGTGCTCATTGGCGGGCAGCCACCCACTTTCTCATATGCACCACCCGACGGGTCATACACAGGCAAATTTCACACGCCTGGAAGACATTTCACTGCCAGTCTTCCGACCGGCTATTTTCTTGGTCGGGTGGTCAGCTGCACTGCAGACGCTCACCCACTTGCGCATGGAAACCTGAGGTCCATCAGTATGGATTTTCTTCAGCCTCATCCGCATTAGAATAACCCCGGCCTATGATTGTGTCGGGATCTCCCACTCCGGGTCATTTTCTGCTCGTTCTCAAGCGCCTGACACAATCAAACTCATGTTCGGTGGCACGCCACCGAACATATCTTACCCGCCCACACACACACATCTCTACAGTGAGTTTGCCCTTTGAAACCGCCAACATTGCCCAGTAGGTCCCTGTGCGAAAATTAACCTGGGGATGATACGCTCATTGTTCGCTGTCACACCAGCGAACATGACTGCATGCCTCTAATATGCCCTCCACAATAACTTCCTCCAACCCACCCAATTTCGGATATGCTAATGTCAACCTTGATCCACCAAAGGTTTTGTACCCTGCTGCAGATGCAGCAAAATATCGGTGCACCCACATTTTGGCCACCTTGCCTTGATATATGCCCCAAATTGGATATGAAAATTGTCAGCCCAAGACGCCCACCCCCATCAAGACCATGCACGTAACCACAGGCGATCCCCCTTTTGGCCTGTTGCTGCCACTCATATAAGTTCCCCACCTGCGCTTATTCCTCTTCATTCCCTTTAGCTAACCCTTCCCGATCATATAATTCTCAACTGTCCCCAAATAATTGAACATAGCCATAATGTCAACCCCTTCACAACCACTTTGCATTGGGATGATTAATATTTGTATTCAAATAAATAGTGATATAACCTTAAAGCCTGAGAATTCCCACTTAGGTTCTTGGATTATCCTATGGCACAATCAACACAACATATTTGTTTATCTCCCCAATCACCAGCATGCTATTGGCTCTCTACCTGGAACCCTTTCCAAAACGTTGATACCATTCCTTGGGGCACCAAAAACGTTCATGCACTGTGGTCCTGGTGGCACATGGATTGAAAATTGCCAATCCAATCCTTCTCAAATATTATTCGTTGAGGGAGTATTTATGACTGATGCAAATGATCCCTCATCATCTCAGAAACCCAATCTAGCATTGATGTTCTTCACAAGGTATCCAAACATTTTATTCATAATGGAAAGCTTTCGAACACAAGATTTCAAGCTTAGAATGCCCAAAGAATATGACTGTGATACTCATAGTCAATGTCAACTCTTCACTCCGACATTTCCCGCTTCAAGCTCGACGCCAGTTTCATATCCTGCTGTTTCATCATTGGTTTCCAAGCAGAAACTGATACAATTACCCAGTGGATCAGACCTCCCCATGATGACCCCGCCCCATGCCATTATTCAAACCCCCCTCCTCCCTCATCAAAAGACCGGACTAGCTTTTCTCTGGGATCGAGAAATCCCCAATGGCCAATCAGCCCGTAACCTTTGGGCCACCTCACCCCCAGGATCCACTTTCAATGCCAGGCACATCATTACAAACAGGGTCGTTAGCTCATTTGAGTCCCTTTTGACCAATACCCCTCTTGGGGGACTGCTTGCGGATGATATGGGATTAGGTAAAACCATTCAGGCCATTGCTCTAATTGGTACCTCCAAAGAGCGGATGATTGCAAACCCCCATCGCCCCATGCCCACCATGATCATCTGCCCCCCTCGCTTAATTACCAACTGGCAATCAGAAATATCCAAGCATGCTCAGGCTGGAGCGCTGCATTCCAAAATCTACCATGGTCCCACTCGTCACTCATTATCCAAAGACGACATCTTAAAATATGATATCATCATCACTTCTTACAATACTATCACCCAAGAATATAAGCAAACCAATCCCTCTACATCATTCATTTTTCAAATCAATTGGCATTGTATAATCTTGGATGAAGCACAGTGAGTGGCTGAGATTGAATGATTCAAATTACCTTTTATATCCAATAACCCTTGCCCCCTCTTATAGCTATATTCGCTCTCAATACACTTCCACTCACCGTGCCATTAATAGCCTCCTTTCATCCCGTTGAATATGTTTAACGGGCACACCTATTCACAACACCATTTATGACCTTTTGGGCATAATATCCTTCATCACTCAACCCCAGAGCGCCGATCAAGATAACTGGTCACCATTCATCCTGAGTAGTCTTTCAAAAGGTTGCAATGATATTTTGCATTTGGCATTGCGGCATTTAAGTTTGCGCCGCACCAAAACCACACATCTCGAATCTCTCCCCACTATTAGCCATCATTATGAGCTGCTCCCACTCAACCCGACCATGCAGCAAGAATATTCAACATTATATGAAGAATTCCTATCATCCAAAAGCAAAGGACCAGGAGGGTTTTTCAGAAATATTAATAAGCTGCGGATATGTTGTAACCATCACATCATGCTTAACACAATTGCGGAGGCGGAGCTGGAAGACCCCGAGGGCAGGAGCACTCAGGATAACTCCCAAAGAATCACACGAACTATTGTGGATGTGGAAACATGCATGATGAGTAGTAAAATTGCACACCTCCTACAAAGCTTAATGAAGAACAAACAAACAAGGTGTGGTCCAACGAAATCGGTGGTTTATACCCAATGGACCCAATTTCTAGATTTGTGCGTTAATTCTAATATGCATCCATTACCAATTGACTCCATCTGACTTTTTTATATTGTAGAATTGGTATTGCTCTTGCCCATCACTCTATCCTTTCAGCACGAATTGATGGAACAATTACACCACGAGCGCAGGACAAGGCGCTTGAGAATTTCTTCAATAATCCTGAATGTGAAGTACTCATTGCATCCATTGCCGCGGCTGGAACTGGCCTCAATATAACTTGTGCTAATATAGTCTATTTAATGGTGAGGGGCCCCCCAAAATTCTCCCCTGATTTTCAGACCCTGACATCCACATTTCCAGGAGCCCAATTGGAACCCAGCCATTGAGGCTCAGGCTGTTGATCGTCTACATCGTATTGGCCAACAACGACCTGTACAGGTCATCCACTATATCACTCCTCATTCAGTTGAGGTCAACATGTGGAAGGTACCTTTCAAGCTCATCTTTCACTTGATTGTATTACTATTCTGAAATCCTTCCTTATGGGAATGCCATATTCCAATCACCAATAGGTCCAAGAAAAGAAAAAATCATTAACTGCGTGAGCCTTACTGATATTATATAATTTGTGATTGACAAAGTTGATAACTCCTGTTGACTCTGGCACAGGTCCACAATTATGAACACCATGAGCTGGATCAAACTTCTTCAATATTTCCTCAATGAAAATGAGCAATAGAGTATTATTGCAAGGGAGACGGTGCTACATTTCAATTCATATTGTCTATATTCTAACATATTTAGCAAGTTGTTGCATCCTTAAGAGATAATAATCAGATTTTATTACACCTGCACAAATAATTCACAAAATTTTAATTTGTCACAGTGCTATACCGTGACAAATTACTAAGTTATTGCAGAGCATCACCATTAGGCCTAATAACTGGCATGTCAAGTATCTTGAGGGCGCTAGTCTGCATCTTACTACAGCCTTTGAGCCAATCTTGATCAAATACCTGAAATGATAGGCCTTCCGGAATATCACCATCATCTGTCGATCGTAATTCTGGCAATCTATCAATAGTTTTTTTACCCTTTTTTTAATGTGATTACAAAACTCTATGTCTCTATCCATTTTCAATACCAAATCATTAAATAACTGGGAGCGCCAGCGTAATCCCACTTTGCGGTAAACTTGACGGCCATTTTCCAGTACCTCCTCAGTATCTGAGCATACTCGAGGGTCATTGAATTGTGATGCTAGGATGGGAAATTTAGCCGTATCACACCATTCACGACGGCGCTCACAGGTCTGCACATAATCAAGTAGATCATCATCAGACTTGGTCCACAATGAAGAAGAGATACAGTATCTAACTCTTTGACGAATCTTTGCGAGCTTTTGATTCTCTTTCTTTTTTACCAAATACTCCGCATCCTTTTGAATAGACTTCCATTCTCTTTTCAAATAAGTGAAATATCGCTCCATTAAAGCCGCCACGACCCCATAGTTGTTATGATCCTTGTTCCAACAGTAGTGATGATACTCAGTGCTGACAAGTGCGAGACGGAATGTACGGTAAAACACCATAGACATCAGCTCGTTGAACGGATGTTGCCATGAGCTCTCCCAGTCCCAAGTGAATCGCTTTAGTCCTAGCTTGTGGAGCTCATTTTCGCAGTAGCTTTGGAAACCCTGAGACTGAACCTGTGTTGATGGCTCATTGAACACATCCTCGGGGACATAACCGAGATGACCAGCCACTTGAATTGCAATTTCACGCTCTTCTGTGCTGGGTGGTGCTGGTAGTGAGGAAAAATCCTTATCCCTAACTTTGAGTAGGAACAGGCAATGTGCGTGTACTGCTGATCTCATTCCATGGACATTCTCTGGAAGTTCTGCCTTCAGCCATTTTTGTTGCTCCTTCTGGCTTGCACGTTTCGCCACATTGTGAGCTTTGCGGGCCTGGTTCCTTTGCTGTCTGACCTCGGATTGTTCAAGCATACTCTGGGCAAGGGGCATTTGAGGATGGGTGAACTCATTATTTGACTGAGTGCCATGCTCATGCGCTGTGAAATTGTCCCTCCTTGGTTCGTCATTTCTTTCACTTTGAGTCGGAGACATGTTCTCATCCTCATCATCCACCATTGTTTCTCTTGATGTACTGGCATGACCCGTTCTTGGTTTGGAGGCATATGGATGATGACGTCCAGTGACTTTCTCTTTATGTACCAGAGGTGAAGACGCATAAAGTTCATCCCCTGCTATGCAAATCATCAGTTAACACATCAAAACATTAATGAAGACTGGTCATCCTCACGATCTTCAATTGGCTCCTGAGATCGGACTGACTTGCCTTTAGGTGCCATATCTAACCCATGAAACAAACATATCAAATTGTGAATAAGTTTCTACTCCAAAATTCAAATGACTTACTTTGATGAAGCGTCAATACTGGATTTCCCTCCGACAGACCGCTCCAAGATACATTTTCCAAAGGTCTTTTTCGTCGCCCCCCATCCATGCGCCTTTCATCACCCACATGAACCTGCGATCCTGATGGAATATTGAGGGTTGGCTGTTTACTTTGGCCAAAGGGATCCTGGGATGCGACTGGATTCCGACCGGGATTAAGGAGGAACTTACGTGGAAATTTTGATTGGGGATTAGCGTGTGAGGAGATTTGAGGTGTGCCTTCTGGCCCCTGAGACACATGAATTTGTGTATTAGTGGGATTCGGGGGAATTGGAGTGACGGAAATATTTGGGATCGACCAAGTGCTTGAAGTTGGAGCCTTTGGATTGCCCACATCAATGTTAAGACCTGATACATTCATTGAGGATGCGATAGGGGTTGTGAGAGGAATGTTGGGACTCAATGGTGACTGTGTTTGAACATATTCTATGCTAGATTCACTATTTGAGTCATGAACAGAACCTGAACGGGATTTATGTGACTTGAAAGATGACATAAGGGCCGAAAAAGTACAGTAATATTTTTAACTAGATAAAACACCTCAGTATTATGATAAAATAGAGTGATATGATATGAAATCTTTTCAAATTTAGAATAGAGAAATTCTTTGAATAGTTGGAACTAAGTGTTGTGTGGAAGTCGGATAAGACTCTTTTGAGGAGAATCCTCCCTGCCTCCTCTTGAGCTCCTCCGCTTTTGTCGGAAACCACCCTGCACGGCCTACCAGCATATAATGTGATATTTCCTTGATCTGAAAGGGGACCCATCATCCATAGGTAATCATATTTGGTAACATTTCCGCCTTCTCATTGTCACATTTTGTGAATTATCCAAACTGCCAATATATGCATTGAAATTCCCCAACATTGTACATCTGTAAAGGGGTATATTCATGAAGGATTTACCCACAAAAGAGACATCACCTTTTCACGAAAGGCAAGACAATCCAAATCACATTCCAACTGATTCAAAGCCCGCCGTACTCAAACCAAATACCAAGACTTTAGCTGCACTCCAACCCCTTATGTAATAGAGTTATATAGTTATGTCTGTAATAAGGTTTAAACCATGTACGATGGCGTGCCAGCGTACATGGATTAAATGTTAATCCCCTCAATTCAATGGTAACACTTCACTAATGGAACCCCCTCAATGGTCAAACCCGCACTATCACAATGTGTAAATAAACTAGAATATGTATGAGCATTGAGCAGCATGGCAGTTTACCCAATTAAACGCCTAACCAATTCCGCCATCCAGATGAGACATGTTAAACTTTATCCACTGCAGCTCATGCACCATTACAAATGGGATAAAATCCTCAGCTGGCTCAAATCATCTCCCCCTTCATAAATAATCACTGAATTTTATTTCCAATTAATAACACTCCTAAACACTTTCACATCAACCATAGATATTTATACACAAACCAACCGTACTCCCAATTCCTGCAACAATGACAACCCGGCCCTATTCCTCAATGCGTATATGCATGTGTCAACACTGCTCAACTCAAACACACTCTTCCCCTGAGGGTGATAGGCCTGGAGTTGCCTTCACACCTTTCCAATATAAACAGCACATTAAAAAGCTCAAATCAACCATTGCACCCAAATCTCTTCCAAACATCCCTACTTCTGCATCAGGATCTGGGTGCCCACAAATTCTATTGGATCAAATCTTCCCAGCTGATTATTCACGTTTGACCCAAAGCACTTTCCCAACTCCAGCGGGTCTCAATTCAACTGCACAGAAACTATATAGTGGCAGTCAAACCCTTCCCCCACAAGACCTAGGAATGATAATATCTGCCATTCTATCATTAAGGTATAATTTACCCCACAGGGCTTCACGCATACTCAACCCCGCCCTGAACCTGCTGATCAAGTCCAGTATCTCAAGCTCAGCTGGTCCCCCCGCTCCTGCATTCCATATACCTCAAGATCTGAGTACCATATTTGAACATCTCCAATTGGAGCCAGTGATTCAAAACTATATATGTTGTCCTCAATGTTTCTCTCTTAATGGCCTTACTGAATCAGTCACAACTGACCAACCCCACTGTCAACGCCATAATGACCCAAATGATCATGATCCCCCTTGCACACAATCATTAGGCAAATTCATCTATTCATCTGAACCCCACACCCAAAACACAACCAACATGAAGCAAAAATTTATACCAACAAAACATTTCATTTATCAACCATTCAAAAATTGGCTTTCTAGATTTCTCCAGCGGGCTGGAATTATGGACATTCTGCATCAACATCAACAATCCCAAACTCCCAAAGATTCCCCAAAACGTGACATCTGGGATGGATTGGTCTGGAGACGCTTCACTGGCACTAGAAATATCCATGACCCCCCATTCATGTCCATTCCTGGTGCATTGGCCTTCTCCATATATGTGGACTGGTTTAATGCACATGGAAAGTCAACCCGGTTGGCTAGCATTGGACCTATCATGCTTATTTGTCTTAATCTCCCCCCAAGTGAAAGATTGAAGCCCGAGAATGTCTATGTTGCAGGAATCATCCCTGATTCGAAGGAGCCAACTGCGCTTCAATTGAATTATCTATTAATGCCACTCATCAACGAGCTCAAAGAGCTATGGCAAGGTTACCATTTTTCACCCACCTCAACAGGTCCATCAGGATCCTTTATCCGTGTTGCCATCCTCACAGCCATTGCGGATGTGGTTGCCATGCGCAAGCTTACTGGATTTATTTCCCATTCAGGAAACCACTTTTGTAATTTTTGCACCATTCACAAAGCTCAAATTGAAGAAATTGGTCCTCAATTTCACTACACGCGCTCATACCAAAGTCATAAATCAACCATTGCCAAATGGCTTCGGGCAACCCCACAACAAAGACAAGCAATTTTCTCTGAGTATGGAGTGCGATATTCAATTTTGGAAGACCTTCCGTATTGGGATGCAACCAGAATGGTTAATCTTGACATAATGCATAATTTAATACTTGGAATTTTGAAGGATCATGCAACTTTCAAATTGTGCATTCCAGAGTCCAAATCAAAAATTTACTTCAGGTCCCGCAGGAAATCCAATGACACCAACAGTTCAGACTCAGATTCCAAGACCTCCAACAGCTCTCTTGATAAAATCACATTGAGAGAGGCCCGCTCCCTGAGAAGAGACGCAGCAAAAATAATAAATGAGCCACTCCCCACTACTTCCACCCTAAAAACTACTTCCCAATGCCCACCCCTAACACAGAACATCCATCTAGTGGTTCTGCGGAGATTCCTTCATTTGATGCCGATTACATCCCCACTTCTGAAATCCCCTCTGAATTGGATATCACTGCACTGAGTGATCACCAGATCAAGGGTGAGGCTCTGGAGCATCTCCGTCAAATCATATCTGAGACAATAATTCCCTCATCATGGACAAGAGTACCGCGCAACATGGGTTCCCCCTCTCATGGTAGCTTAAAAGCCGCTGAATGGGCTCTCTTATATAAGGTCTATATTCCATTTCTAATGCTCAGTCAACAGATGTCATTAGATGCACACCAATCTGCCAACACTCAAAGAAAAATGGGTCAGTCAGAAGAACTTGCAAATGAACTAGCCAAGAATACATTCCATTTGATTAGTTCTATCAACATTGCCACAAGCTGGACTGTTTCAATAGATGATGCGACTGCATTTGCTGAACATTGGAAAAAATTCCGCCTTTCCAATCAACACCTGTTCCCAAAACAGAAAAGTAAACCAAATCATCATTTTGCTGATCATATTCCCGAACTCTTCCAACGTTGGGGCCCAGCACAAGCCTCAGCCACATGGGGTTATGAGCGCTTGATTGGAGTATTTGCAAAGATGCCAACAAATAACAAGATATGTACGTCAATTAATAAGATCAATATATTCACATTGATTAAACACCTGAACTGAATAAGACTAACTTTTTGCAACTCTGAATAGATGATATAGATAAAACCTTACTTCAACATCTCTGTCGATGTTCCAACCTTTCCGTTCTCCTGAAATCCCCATCTGTGCCATGTGAAATAAAACAGCTTTTCGAATCACAGCCACCTGCCGTGTTCAATCACCATAAATATAACAAGCCATCCCGCCATGACCAACAAAATTATGATTGCCTGGTTGAGTACTTACAGACTTTTCATGCAACAAGGGAAATGGTTGATTGGATCAGCTTAGACAATACCGTGCAATCCACAAGTCATCCCACTTCAAGGATTGTCTCACCTTGGTATTTTCCAGTTTCAAACATTAATATGGGGGACAATATATTTTCAACTGAATCCAAAAATGTCAGCAACAGTGTGATATGTTTTCTGAGGGGCAACTCCCGACGCTTTGGTATTATTAATAGCATTTTTAAAGTCTCTGAGCCATCTAGCATACTGAACAATAACTTTCTGATCTTAAAAACTTTGAAGATTGATGTGAATTTCTTACCAGATTGGCCGCATCTGAATATTTATAAAGCTGTTGGTTTTGATGATGGACACTTGATTATATCAGAAGAAGAAATAGAAGGTAACTGTGGATTGTATGATAACAAAGCTCTGTCATGTGGACTGCTTGTAATGATAAAGCCGTTATTTCATGATATTTAGTCTACCAAAATGCAAATCTCTCAGATTCATTAGCAATTTTGCTATTGAAATAACTGCCTCAAAATTTAGTGACAGAGACATGCCATTGTGACAAGCAGAGCCCATTATTTCACATTGCCACAAAGAACTTACTATTTTGACATTGGGTACAGTGTGAATAAGCCAAGTCCAATGATCAAATGAACCCACACACTCACCTTTCACAGCATCCAAAATTTCTAACTGCGCCATCATCATGTTGGAAGCGGAATCGGCTTTGGCGTACCCACACCCGCATGTGCACCCGCACGCGCCAATGCACACGCCCACGCACCCGCACACGCTCCCGCACACGCCAATGCACACGCAAACCCACCCGCACACGCCAATGCACACGCCCACCCACCCACACACGCCAATGCACACGCAAACGCACCCGCCCCCGCGCATGCACATGCACACTTCATGGATGACCTGGTGAAGTCAAACCCCCCGCCTACATCAAGACTGGCTGAAGGACATCTTTGATGTGTGTGTGTGCAAACAGGTGGGTCTGGTGTAATTTTTACCAATCATCGGACGGTTGTGGGATGATCAGGTGGTGAGGAATCTGAGTTGAAGGCACAGGGGAACGAATATTATTGGATGTCACAGGATTTGGTGTAAGACAAGAGTAGGACGTGTGCTTGACGTTCGCTTGATTTTTGCTTGACGTGAGCTCGACTTTTATCCTGCTTGACGTTTGCTTGACGTGAAGTCAATCGCCGACGATTGACACGAGATTCGCCCCGGTGTATTTCTATTGCTGCCACTTGAAAATGGTTCAGCCCTGGAAATATTGTCATAAATTACTTCAGGCTCAGAATTCACGTCAAAATCTGTTGGTACAGACCTTGGGGAATGGGGGGCAACTCTGGCATCCTCCAGATGTGTCTTTCTTGTGGAAGACTTGGTACTTCTGGATTTGGTCTTTCCTCTTCCTTGTCCACATCCATCTGGTTGGACTGAATAGTTGCTTCCATTTCTGGTATGCACCATTTTCACGTCAATTTAAGGATAAAAGGTGAAAATAAAGATAAAAACACACCTTTTGGTGGTAATTTATTCTTTTCAGAATTGAATAAGGTGCCTCTTTTAGCAATTTGCACCTCAATACTTTCTTCAGATTCTGCTTCTGAAGATTCTGGGCTAGTGATATATCTTTTACTGAGTCTGTTGCCAGCTGCACAGTATTTGATTAAAGACACTAGAATTTTATAAAAAAAGGAAGAAAAATTATTTTTATACTTTAAAATATTTTTAAAAAGATTTTTTATAAGTTTTTATTTTTTTTTATATTGAAAAAAATTATTCTTCTTAAAGAAAGAAAAATCAAAATTTAAGATCTTGAATCAAGATTAATTCAGAGTAACTCAAAGAATAATTTTATAAGTTTTTGGATGTGAAAAAGCCACGTGTAAAAACAGTATAAAATTAAACCAAATTCCTCAATGAAAAAGATTTTAAGACAATTTCAAAAATAAAACTTATTTTAACTTTAAAATGAAAGAAAAAATTATTAAATCAATATATTAATTATTTGCAAAAAGGTTCAAAAACACGCCAAAACCTCCAAATATGAGATATTGGTAGGTATGGTAGTTTAAGATGAAGTCTAGAATATGATTAAAGCCAAGTCTATGGTTAAAATCACGGCCAGGCCCCCAAATGTAAGATGTGACTATGAAACTGATGATAATATTACTATTAATCAACAGTACTATGTCTGTTCTTATGAAATATAATAATAAAAATTATTATAACCACAATTAAATAATTATAAAATTATTTCTTTCACGTGTTATACACTACTAGTGATTATAACAGTGAGCAGTAATTGTCTACAAGAATCAATTACAAGAAGAATTTAATAATAAAAACTTCTTTTATTAAAATAAGAAATTATTTTAATATATAATTATCTTTTGCAAGAATAATTATAAAGATAATTCTTGAAGAAAACTATTACTAGAGAAAAACTTTAAGAATTAAAGATAAATCACTCACTATTATTCCAAAGAGCTTATTGAAAGATAATATAGAGAGATTTGATGTAGAATTGTGGATTCAAGGGATCAAAATGAATTTATAAGATGATTACAACAATATATAGTTGGATTCTATGATTTCACGTCTTTCTGAATGATTCTGAAAGAATTAAAACACTTAAGAATAGCTGTAACTAATACTTACTTGTTGGTAACAATGATATAAAATGATAATAAGATGATGATGATCTGGAAAAAACAGCAAGAGGAGGCCTCTTTTAAGTCAACAACAGCTCACAGAGGCGTGCCATGGAGCAAACTGAAAAACCAGTGAGTGAGAAAACAATAAACCCTTTTGGTTTATTGATTGCATCATTATTTGTCACGTAACATTATCATAATTACTTATTTGATGCTTTTACGTGACTACCAACCCCAATATGGTTAAGAATAAAAGGAGTAACATCTGTAAATCTTCTTTAATTCCAAAATAATCATTGATTTCTCAAAGTTATCAATGTTATTGCCAATTTCATCACAGGTTGTAATTACTGTGAATTTTTGAAGATTCAGTGTTTCACGTAGAATAGCCAAAAATGGACTGTAAGTAAAGCTTTTAATTTTACTAGTAAAACTGTAATTCTTTTTGGTTGTACCATAGCTAATACAAGTCTCCTTTAGTCCTGAAAGCTTCAGAAGGATTCATGAAGAATTGTATTTTTAATGAATTTTTGAAGTTTTTACCTCATTTCTACGTAGAATTGGAAATAGCAGTGTTTTGCTGGTTGCTATGAGGTAAATCAATGAATATGGGTCCCAAAAGGGTTTTAATTACTCTTTTGGGGTTTATCCATGGAAAGTCATTAGTAATTGACATGGTTACAGGAGTGTAAGTAGCTCATTACCTCCTTGGCACATCAAAATAGCAGGTTATTTGCTATTTTCTTATGATTTACAGTATATGTAACTTGGTAACCAAGTTCCCAAAGAGGTTTAGTTTACCAATTGGGCTAAGATGAGCCATGGAACCAAGCTTTGGAGCTATCCACGCCTCTGGGGCCTCAGAAGTTGGGTACCCTGGCTCTCTTTGATGTCTTTTGTCCCCCTTGCCTATTTTTCACGTCAAAATAGAAATTTAAGCTTAAAGTGAGATATCCACTATGGGTGTACCAAAAGTGCATGTAAGAATACCATAATATTAAGTGCTCAAAACATGCATAACACTATTCTTAGTGTATATGTAACATGGGATTCCTCACATTCCCATTATTTTGGCGTGAAATTAAGAAAAACAAAAGTTTTCACGGATCTTTTATGTGGTATTGATGACGTGGTGTTGAAGTATTTTCCATTTTACCACCTCAAAGAGTTAATTTGAGCTTATTCACTCTATGGAGCTACCCTAGGTGAAATTTTGTGTAGAATCCAAATCTGGCCTCAAATCCATGGATTTACTTACTTAATAAACAGTTATTCAACTTTTCTGAAATCAAAAATAATGAAATTTGAATATATGCATGACTTATGAGGTATGCATTATTCAGAATTTATTTTTAAGATGATTGTGGCCTATTTGGGTATGTAAAATATACCTCAAGGCTCACAGGTTTGATCTGCCTGGATATGAAACATATGGGTCCTTCTACAGGTTTGTCATTTATTATCTGAACTTGGTGAAGTGCAGCACCCAGTCCATCCCCTGATGACTCAATATACAATTTAAAAGGCAATTTAAAGCCTGGCATCAGTAAGAGTAGAGCAGTGGTCAAGGCTTCTCTTAGAGACTCAAAAGCTTTGACTCTGTCAACAGTCATTTCAAATACTGTGTCTTTGTCACACAATTTATAAAGTGGTCTTGCTATGGATGCAAAATCTTTAATGTGTTGCCTGTAATATCCTGCAAAACCTAAGAATGACTGAATTTCCTTTTTCTTCTGAGGCATGGGGTTTAGTAATACTTCTGTAACTTTGTTTTTGTCAATTCCAAGGGATAAACCAGATACAACATGTCCTAGTGCCTTCAGTTCTTTAAATCCAAAATGGCATTTCTTCAAGGAGATTTTCATGTTGAATGATTGAATTTTTGTCAAAACTCTGGAAAATCTGTACATGTGCTCCTCCCAAGTCTTGGAAGAGACAATAATGTCATCAATGTAAATGATTAACCATCCTTCTGAGAGTTCTTCAGGGAAGATTTCATTCATCATTCTTTGGAAGTGTGAAGGTGCATTTTTGATACCAAAGGGCATCCTCAAGTATTCATACACTCCACAATGAACAATAATTCTCAAGTATTTTCTTGCTCTTGGTGTCACCACATTCTGATGGAATCCTTTAAGGGCATCCATAGTGGTTATATACACTGCTTGAGATATTTGAGTAAGGGAAATTTGGATTTTTGGTATTGGGTATCTGTCTGGAACAGTGTAAGTGTTCAGAGCTCTAAAGTCCCCAACCATTCTGGATTTTCCATTATGCCATGCCACTATGACTGGTGTAGTTATTTCTACGTCTTCATTGTGGCCTACTTTTCTTATTACACCAAGGTCCAGAAGTTCTTTGATATGAATTTCTAGAGCTTCTCTTGATTTTGGACTTGCTGGATAAGCAGGTCTTCTCAAGAGTGGTGGATAAGGTCTCTCAATATTAAGAATTATGTCGACTTCATGACCAATAATTGCTCCTAGAGGTTCTTTGTCTGAAGCAAATGCTCCTCTGTGGTCATACAAAAGGGAAGAAAGTTCATTTTCCTGTTTATCAGTCAGATGAAGGCTTATTTCAACTTCATTTAACTGCTCAGACTTGAAATTCTCCAACTCTAAGTTGACTGGTGATACTTTATTTACTGTACATTGTCTTTGAAATGGTAAAAAGGCAAATTTTTGGCTCTTGTTGTCTCCAATAGTAAAGTATCTGTCTTTGTTATTATGAAAATCTATCCCATACATGCTGAAATAGTCATTTCCCAATATAAAATGGGTACTAGAGCAATTTTCCATAACAACAAATTCAACTGTGATTCTTAAATTCCCATTTATGTGTGGGAATATGACATTGGTCTCAAGGATTCCTAATTATTTCATTGGATTACTTGCACTGTTGAATTTTATACCATCAATTGGTAACAATTGGTCTTCAAAATTTGGTACACAAGTCTTAAGAAAAGATTTTCCAACACAAGAGCAGAAGGCTCCTGGGTCAAGCAAAAGTTTGGTGGGCTTGTTGTCAATCACCACTTCTGTTATACAGGAGTTACCAGCTGTATGAACTTTCCCTCTATTTGGTTTTGTCTTCATAAGTTGTGCATCTTGAACTTTTGATAAATCAATTTTACTATTGCTCAATTGTGGCAAGTGGGAATAAGATTCCATGATGTCAAAAGTGGCATTGATATTTTCTATATATTTTGAAGATTCAGAAAATATGGATGACTTATCATCTGAATTGTTTTCAATTATGTCTTCTTTTTCAACATCTGGTTCCTTTTCAATGTCAATTTCATTGATTTTCCCCCTTTTTGGACATGTATTGGATAAATGGGTGGTGCTTTGGCAAATATGGCACTTTCTGACTGTATTTTCAGATTTATACTTCATATTACTAGAATTTTCTTTAGGGTTTTTGTCCACAGAATCTTTCCAAGGTGTATTAAACCTTGTTTTGAGATTCACCTTACTAGAACCAATTTTGGTTCGGGTGGCTACTTCTTCCAATATATTGATAATATCTTCTGCTGAAGATTTTTCAGTAGTCCTGCTTTTGAAGGAATGCTCTAATTCACCTCCACATTGTCTCAGAATATTTCTATGGATCATAAATTCTGACATGTCAGGATATAATGCTGTTAATCTGTCTTTTTGTTGGAAAAACCATGGTAAAGCTTTGTCTTTATCAGCATTAAATTTGGCAGATTCAAAGGCTGTTTCAGCTTTAAACCTCCAAGCATCATTTTCCCATTTGTTGATTATTTGGGTTTTCCACCAAGTCCAACTCTGGTGTCCATGTGCTTGTCTTATTTTGATGTACCATCTGTGAGCTGATTTGGTAAACAAGGTGTTAAATCTTGCTGTTACCAATCTGTCTGATAATTCAAAATCCTCTTTGGTCAAGTCAATACCTCTGATGAATTCCATATGGTCATACTCTCCTTTACCACTGAAGTGAGGCCATTATTTAAGTTTTGGAACTTCTTTCAAAAGTTCTTGGCCCATTGATGGCTCCAAGTTATGAAAAGAAGTGGATAATTCATTTTTAGCTGTGAATTAACAGGATCCAATACTTGTGGATTTGGAATTCTTGTGCCCTCATTTTGAGTCAGAGGTGTAGACATTCTTGGTAAGGTGTTCAGTACTTGTTCAATATCATTAATTTTAGTGTTGCTACACCTTTGGGAATTTCTGTATTCAATCTGGAAGCCTTGTATTAAATTTATTACTTCAATTTTATACATGTCTTCTTTATGTGTCAGTTCTTGCCATAATTCTGTCTGTCTAGTATTATCAGCAGTGACTTGATTCAATTTCATTGATAATTTTGATACTTCTTCTGGTGAAGCATCAAAAGACTTTTTCAAGGAAATGGTATATGTCTTTACTTCAGTAAATTAATTTGAAATGTCATCAAGGACTTTCTTGTTATCTGTTTTTATAATATTTATGGCTTGTTTAATTCTTGTTTCAATTATGTCATCAATATTGAATTTAGAATATTTATCTGTTGATTCTTTAATAATGGCAGATTGTTCATTGAATTTATTGCCAAAAGAATTATCATTATTAGAAATTTTAATTGTTCTTAAAACTTTTTCAAAACACATAAGTGTTTCATTAATTTGGCACAGACTCAGGTTTTTTGTTTTAATGTTGTTACAAAGGGTTTCGTTGTTATCATAAAGATGTTTTTTCACGTCATTTATAGCATCATACAACTCTGGGATGGAATCAAATATATCAGAAATCATTTCTGGAATCTTAATCTGGCTTCCTCATTCTTCTGTAATTCCATCATGGTTCTGGCCATCTGAAAAACATTTTCCATGGCATCCTGTTTAATCTTTGGTATTCTCTAGCCCTGGCTGTAAAGTTTTGGGGCTGGTGCCTCCCCTTTGCCCTTGTTTGGAACTTGTGGCTGTTTTTTCACGTTGGAATTGCTGGTGCTGGCCACTGGGGCTGTTTTTGGCACTGGTTTGGGTGGTGGAGGGTTGTTTTTCCTCCATTATAGTGTTGACAGCATCATGGTTTTCTTCTCCATCAATGGATGCCATCCATTGAGCAATTTGAAAATGTTGGGATGGCCCAGGAATTTCCTTACTGTCAGGTAAGAATTCATGCAATTCTTCCACAGGTCTGCAAGGATCTGGTACTCTTTGAATTGAAGTGCATTGTTGTATGCACTGTGGCTGGCTTTGTATATGTCCACAGAGGTTTGTTGTGGCGGTGTCAGCTCCTTTTGAAGGTAAAATGGTGTTATCAGCTTCAGAATGACCCATTTTAGTTGTTTGGAAGTCATCAACTGACCCTTTTCCTTCTGTACCTGATTGGCCTCTGCCATAATCACGTCTATTACCTTTTTGGGAGCTGCTTGAGGGGTTATAGCTGGCTCCTGATCTGGTTGAAGGCATAATTATGGTTAAAAAGGCTTAAAATAGTAATTTTACATCAAAAAACTTACTATTGGCCAAATCTTTGGCTTTCTGAAGAGTATTACTTATGTCCAAGTTAATTAATTCAGAAGATATTGGTTCAGGTTGGTTATTATGAGTCACAATAACAGTACTATTATGGTCTGAATTAATAGTACTAGCAGGAATAATGCTGGTGACGGTTGAGGCTGTTTCAATGTTTTCTTGTCTTACCACGTTGTCAGACACTAAAATTAATGAAAAAAAACCAATTATTTAAGTAAAAAAAAGGATATTTCAAAAAAGAAATAAAAATTTAAGCCTCACTTATAATATGAAAAAAATTATTTTTTATGGGTTTTTTGAATTATAAGTATTTTTTATATGTTTTTAAATTTTTCAATATAAGAAAAAAGATTTAAAAAGAGTAAAAAAATAGGTCACAAGTAAAATATCCTGGCTGGGCCCCCAAATGTAAGGTGTGGATATGAAACTTTGAGTAAAAAATCAAGTACTTTTCCTGTCCTCAAAATTTGTATAAGGTAAAAATCAATTAAAAATAGTAAGAAATATTATTTTTAAGAAAAAACACGCCAAATTTATTGTTTATAACTTTATTAGTATAAAAAAATAATATTATAAAGATTTATTGTTTTACCAACAATAAAAATGTATCCCAAAAATACTCTACAAGTGATATCTTAAGGCTACAAAAGAAATTTCTTCAAGAGCAATTTCAATTGGAATTAATTGAGCAAAGAACTGAACGAAATGAATTAAAGAACAAAGTCTTTAAAAGGAATATTAAAGAGAAAACACGCCCAAAAGTGACCAGAGTGAATTTGGAAACAAAGTGACAAAGTTTACAGTGATGAAAGATGATTTAATTCACTTTTGGGGTGGTTCAGGGGTAGAAATGATTATAAGAGTTACAAACAATGATTATAATGATTTTTTCACGTAGTTAAAAGGTTTAAAATGATTTAAAAATGGTGGTTGGAATTTTTTATTGATTGGTTTAACAGTGTTTAAACTAATTAATAAAAGGAAAAAGATTCTAACATGAAGAGAAAAGTGGGGCAAAGAAGAAATTCTTTTATAGCCATCAATTCTCTTACTCCAAAAGTAAAATTTACTCTTTTCAGTCTTGAAAAACAGTCTGACAAGAGAAAAGCCAATTATGGCATCATTGAACCCTGGTTTAGACCAAAAAGGGCTAGTTTAAGCCATTTTTAGCCATTTTAGACCCTTAAATCAGCCATTACTATAGCAATACCAGGCCTAGAGCCTTCAAAACACGTCAAGATGTGTGTCAGAGGCGTAGAAACCAGTTAAAACTGTTTTTAATATGATTGTTTTATCTTAAGGGTAGTTTTACCCTCTTGGCAACAGCTAAAACTACCCCAGTTGGTATCAAAACCTCATCATCAATTGAGTCCACAGACCCTGTAACTCAATTCCAGGCCAAAAGTGATGAACTTTTGCGTGAATTTTGACATCCCACGCCTGTCAGCAAGGATTTTGGGGGTCTAGCTCCCCCTTAGAGCTGGAGTTCCTTTTCCCCCCCAAATTTAATCTTTCCAATTTATTTTTACTTTACTTCCTCATCATGTATTATACTTATAATTTATGTAAGGTTTGACTATGAAACAATAAGTAAAAATTACTAATATTTTACTTATTGTACTATTAATGTACTTATAAATGAAATAGATAAGATAATAAATAATTATAAGAATAAAGAATTCTTATAATTATGGCGTAAAAATAATTATATTATTACTAAAATATAATAATATAATAAAATAAATATATTAATATAAAATAATTAATATATTTGAAAGCACTTTATTATTGCTACAAACAAATATAAAGGCGTAAAAAATTGTTTTTTTTTAATAAAAAACAATTAATAACAAGAATATTACTAATATTAAAGTTATAAATCAATATAAATACTATTTATATCAATTATGGAATTATTAAAAAGTAATAATAGAGAAAAATTATTATAATAAGAGAAATAACCTACTTTTAATGCTTAATATAATAATTTTGGATAAAGTTACGCCAAATAATGTAAATACAACTTAAACAAATTGTATTTACAATAAAAAATAGAGAAATTACAAATATTCTTGATTTTTTACATGGAAATGAGTTTTAGAGAGACTTTTAACAAAAACAGTTAAACAAATGATTTAATCATGTCAAAATTGGTGATTATAATAAAGAGGAACTTTGGTCTTTAATAATATAAAAGTTTTATATAGAAAGAATAAAGATTTTACCTTTTTGTTTGTATTTAGTTATGTTTTTGATGCGTCTGAGGGGAAAACAGAGTAAAAAGAGCTCTATTTATAGTAAATACCTCCCTCCTAGAGTCCAACAGGCTTCTAGTAGACGTGTACTGATCATATCCACTGGAATTGATCAATATTTTAAGGTTTTGAGATGATTACATCATGATCAAACCATATTACATCATTATTACACCATTATTTAGAGTTATCACTATAACTCCAAGGTTGATGACATCAGAGGCTTGGCAGAACCCCAATTTTCGTGTATTTTATTAGTTTTAATCATAAACTAATAGTATTCACCAATTTTATCACTCATATGACGGTTAAACTTAAATTAAGGTTACAGTGAGTGATCATAACAGCTCAAATTAAGCTCAAACTTTAATTTTTAATAACTTTTGGGTTTTACACACTACAGTAATTCAGAGAGTGAATTATGATAGCCTGACATAACCTTATTATGCTGCCAAGAGGTTTTCATTATATCATCAAAACTCTAATTGTGATTATTTTTCTTGTAACTCATCTTTTCTGTCAAAATTCAATATTTTAAACTTCAAATCATGATTTCAGGGGGTTTTACCCTGAATTTAATAATATAAACTACATCATTTTTCACAAATGAACTAGTAGAATACAACTGTGTACTTCATTTTAAGTTTGGACCACTTTCACAACAAAGTGGTCAACAGCTCTGTTGATTTTTATCAATATTTCATCATAGGTTTTAACCTTGTTTATAAATTGTAAAATAAAGTTCATATCTGTGCTCTTACAGTAATTACGTGGTACCTTTATTTTTGGTTCATCATTCTATCTTGTATAGTTTAAGAGATATTGGCTATGATCCTTGAATATATGCGTTGACCAAAAAAGTGCATATATTCAGGTTAATTCCTTAAGTATTAACTTTGGTAATTAGCTCATTAGTTGTTTTATGTGTGGACTTTCATGGGGAATCCAATGGTACAATTTATTTCACATTTTGCTTCAATGGGTCTTGAAATAAATAAGGATTTATAGTTTTTATAAGGTATTATTCCTTATAACTCATTAAATATTGGCTTTAAAGATATGCCATAAAAATGTTATATGTGTATTTTACCATGGGGAATCCAATGGTATAAGTTTTTTACATGTTGATTCATTGGTTTTTAAGTTAAACCAAGTTTTGTACCAATTTATGGTATTTTTGTATTTTTAAAGTAATTATTTTTAATGTATAATTATTCTAAGTAATTTTAATATAATTATCTTAAAGATATAATTGTTCTAAGTCTTTTTTGTGACCTTATTGGGTTTGTGGTCATATCTCAAAGGCTCACATTCCCTACCACCAAAAAAGATTGTACCACAATCTGATATGTGTGATTAGGGTATCATCCACTGCCCTACCTCTTCAGTAGACGTTATCAGTCTTGAAGCTCAATAATGCTTGATTTTATTATTCTTTAGGTTTTCTTTCATGTCTAAACCTCCTTAGTAGTTTATCAGCCTTTGTTATATCTTTCTCAAGTAGCCATTCATCTTCTTGAGTTGGATTCCTATACCTTACAAGGGATTCTCTTTCTTTTTTGTTTCTTGTCCTTCTTTCTTTAAGAACTTTCATAATTTTCTTTTATTCTCCTTCTTCCAAAGGGGGGATTTCAAGTGGGGGTTTATTTCTTTGTGGAAATAATTCCTTGTCACTTGAGCTGTAAGGTTTTATTAGACTTACAGGGAAAGTTGGGTGTTTGTTCATTAAATCACCTGTGAGTTCCAATTGTACAGCATTGGGTCCATGAAGTGCTTTTATCATAAATGGTCCTGCAAAGGAATCTTTCAATTTCTTTGGTCCTTTATGTTATTAAAATTAAGAGTTGATACTAACACCAAATCTCCTATTTTTAAGTCAGGTGGTTTATGACTTTTGTCCCATCTTTCCTTTGCATATTTGAAAGAGTCTTGCATGCATCTGTTTGCATGGTGTCTTGCTTTGTCAAGCATTATCTTAAAGCTGCTTGCTGTTGGGTGTATATCCACTAAGTCCTTTTTGAGGGTATCATAAGGAAGTCTTGGATTCCAACGTTTTTCTAGCATTGCTGGTGTTTTTCCAGTAGAAGAATGGATTGATGTTTTATATGCCAGCTCAAGTGCTGGTATTAGTGTACACCAATCATGGGTAAAACCATCGGAATCTTTGAATTCTAGCCCATAAGCACAGAATCTTCTGATCATGTCCTCTAAGGTCTGTATCATTCTTTCTGCTAAACCATCAGTTTGAGGATGATAAGCTGTTGAGAATGATAACTTTGTCCCAAACAAGTTATGGAGATTTGTCCATAATGCTGAAGTGAACTTTGGGTCTCTGTCACTTATAATGTTTTGGAATAAGCCTGTGTGGCTAATGACTTTATTCCATATCATTATGACTGTATCCATAGCTGTGGTCTCTTTGTGACATGGTAAGAACATGGGAGTTTTACTGTACCTGTCAACTAACACTAGGCATGCATTATAACTCCTGTCTCCTCCTGGAGGTAATGCTGTTACCCAATCCATATGAACTATTTCCCATGGGGATTTTGGTTCTTGGATTTGGATCATCAGTCCAAATTTCTTTCCTGTGGCTCTGTTGGACCTTTGGCATCTTTCACAGGTTTGGCAGTACTCTGCATCATCTTTCTTCCAATTTGGCCACCAAGAGCAGGTTTTCACCCTCTCTAGTGTCCTATCTTCTGAGAGATGTCCAGATGCAACACTATCATGACACTCATGTAAAATAGTGTTTATTAATGTTCTATCTGTTAAGGTCATAACACATGTGTGTTTTGTTCTATGGTAGAGGATTCCATCAAGGAGGTGGAATCTTCCTTCATCATATTTCTTTTTCCATGTTTCATCTAGTTTTGATGAAAGTGATGGGTCTTTGCAGTCTTTCATTAGAAGTTGGCTTAAGATATGGCAATTTTTGTCTGTCTTATAGCTTTCTTTAACTTGGTTAAAGAATTCTGTGCCAATGTCTGTAACACATATTCCTTTTATATGGTGTTCTTCTTGTGGTACCCATGCTGGATTGCCAGGGGTATTCGCTAAAGCCCATCTGCTAAGACCATCTGCATTTTTATGAATATTTCAAGATTTATGAACAATAGTCATATTTCCTCTATATTCTTGGATAGCAATTTGTCATCTCAGCATATGTCTATTTGGGGTTTTCATGTTTAATAGAGATTTTACAGCATTACAGTCTGTGATCACATCGAATACTGTTCCATCCAGATAGTAATGTAATTTTTATAAAGCCCACACTAAGCAGAGGCATTCCATTTGGCTTGCTCCATATCTTGCTTCTTTTGGCTTTATCTGCCTTGAAATGAAACAAATTGGCCCTTCCACTGGTTTGTCATTGATAATTTGTGTCTGGTGAAGTGCAGCACCCAGTCCTTCTCCACAAGCATCAATGTAAAGTCTAAAGGGTAGTTTCCAATCTGGCATTAGAAGAAATGGGGCATTTGTTAAGGAATTTTTCAATTCTTCATATGCCTTGACTCTTTCTTCTGTCATTTCATAGACTGTTTGTTGGTCACATAGCTTATACAAGTATTTAGCAAATTTTGCAAAGTACTTTATATGCTGTCTATAGTAACCAGCAGATCCTAGAAATGATTGCATTTCTTTTTTAATTTGGGGAATTGGTTTGGGTAGTACTGCTGCCACTTTATTTTTGTCTATGCCTAGACTAAGGCCAGATACAACATGTCCTAGTGCTTTTAGCTCACTATATGCAAAATGACACTTTTTCAAGGAAATTTTCATATTTACTTGCACTATTTTCTGAAGTACTCTTTCTAGTCTTGTAAGGTGGCTTTCCCAAGTCTCTGAGCAGACTATAATATCATCCATATAGATAATTAACCATCCTTCTGATAATTCTTCAGGGAATATGGTATTCATCATTCTTTGATAATGGGAAGGTGCATTTTTTAGCCCAAATGGCATTCTTAAGTATTCAAAAATTCCACAATGGACTATTATTCTTAGTAGTTTCTTGGCATTGTCTGTTAAGAAATTTTGATGAAAACCCTTAAGAGCATCCATAGCTGTAATGAACTTAGCTTGTGACAATTGGGTCAATGTCTCATGGATTCTAGGTATTGGATATCTGTCTGGAATGGTATAGGTGTTCAGGGCTCTGAAGTCTCCTACCATCCTTGATTTTCCATTATGCCAAGTTATAATGACAGGTGTAGTGACTTCTACCTGTTCATTATGTCCTACCTTTCTCAGTACTCCAAGGTCCATTAATTCTTTAATGTGTACCTCTAAGGCTTCCTGGCTCTTGGACTAGCTGGGTAAGCTGGTCTCCTTAGTAAGGGTGGGTAAGGCTTTTCCACATTGAGAATTATGTTGACTTCATGCCAAATTATAGCACCTAATGGCTCTTTGTCAGTTTCAAAGGCATTTTTGTACTTAAATAAGAGGTCAATTAATTTTTCTTTCATTCTTTCTGTTAATTCTTGATTGAATTCTGCCTCTTTAAGTTGTTCAGATATAAAAAGATCCTTTTCTGGAATTTTTTCTTCATTCTTAATAACTGTAATTTGTTTTTTGTTATTTAAGAAGCCAAACTTTTGTCTTTTGTTGTCTCCTATAGTAAAATATCTATCCTTCTGGTTAGAGATATCTATACCATAGATTGATAAGTAGTCATTTCCCAGGATAAAGTGATTACTGGTACAGTTGTCCATTACCACAAATTCCACTTTCATTATGACACATTGTGAAGGATGAGGAAAAATTAGTGTTAAATCAATTATTCCAAGGGGCTTCATGCTCTCACTTCACTACTGAATTTGACACCTTGTATTGGCATACGTTTTTCTTTCCAGTCTGGGACAATGGTTTTTAAATAACTTTTGCCAACACAGGTGCAATATGCTCCTGTGTCTAAGTTAACTTTTCCTTCTTGGTTATCAACCATAACAATACTTATACTTGATTTTCCAGCTGTATATCCCATTCCTCTTGCAGGTTTGGTTCTATACATTTTGGCATCTTGTATATTTGTCAGGTTTGTGTCAGATGTCCCAGCTTGTGGTAAGCTTGAGTTAACATCCAGTACCTCATAAATTATATCAATATTATTAATTTGTGCATCAATTATATTGATTTCATCACTTTCAGAGCTTTCTGACTCTTCTGTCTCTTGTTCAGAGTCAGATTACTCCTCTTTGTCATTGTGGTTTTCTGTTTCCAATATTTCATTGATCTTTGCCTTTTTGAGGCGATTATTGTCTAAGTGTCCAATACCTCCACATTTATGGCATTTTGTTTGCTCATTATTGTTGGATGTATTGGGCTTGAAGGATTCTTTTAATTTATCTTTTTTGATAAATGGCTTATTTGGGCTTTTAATGTCCAATTTCTTCCAAGTCCTGCCAATTTTGGTTCTTGTCACTATATTTTCTAGTGCATTTATATACTGTTCTGTGGAGCATGGTTCTATACACCTGCTTCTCAGGGCATGTTCTAGTTCCCCTCCACATTTCTTAAGTATTTTCATGTGCACCATTTTTTGTGACATTTCTGGGTACAGTGCATTAAGCCTTTCAACTTGTTTCAAGAACCAAGTTAAAGGTTTATCTTTCTCTGGGTCAAAGAAAGAATTTTCAAATGCATTTTCTATCTTATATCTCCAGGCATCATTTGCCCACTTGGTGATTATTTCTTGTTTCCACCAAGACCAGGTATTTTTACCATTTGTTTGTCTTATGCCATAATACCATCTTTTTGCAGATTTCTCAAACAATGAATGTAATCTTGCAGTGATTAATTCATCTGGTATGGCATAGTCTTCTTGTAACATATCAATTGTTTTAATAAATGACATGTGGTCATATTCACCTTCTCCTGTGAATGTTGGCCATTCTTTCAATTGAGGTGCTTCCTTCATTAAGACTTGGTTATTGTCTTGGTGACTCAAATCTGTTATGAAAGGATTTGTTAATTCCTCTTTTGTTTTAACAGGGCTTCTTATATGAGAAAATGGAGTTGATAGCTTTGGCATATTTGAGTTAGCCTCATTAATTTTATCCATTTTTTCAGTACTAAGCTTTATCTCACTTTGAATGTCATCTTTCAGATGAATTCTGGCTTCATCACTTTTTTCCACATGGTCCAAAAGTAATTTTTGGTGTGATGAAGTCTTTTCTTCAAATCTTTCTACAGAAATACTTAATTTGTTTAATTTTTCTGTAAGGTTGTCAATACTCACCTCATAATTGATTGTCAAAGTTTTTTCTTTGATATCACTTATGTATTTGTACAACTCTTGTTGTCCTTGTATTACACCGGGGCGAATCTCGTGTCAATCGTCGGCGATTGACTTCACGTCAAGCAAACGTCAAGCAGGATAAAAGTCGAGCTCACGTCAAGCGAAAATCAAGCGAACGTTGAGCACACGTCACACTCTGGTCTTACACCAAATCCTGTGACATCCAATAATATTGGTTCCCCTGTGCCTTCAACTCAGATTCCCCACCGCCTGATCATCCCACAACCGTCCGATGATTGGTAAAAATTACACCAGACCCGCCTGTTTGCACACACACACATCAAAGATGTCCTTCAGCCAGTCTTGATGTAGGCGGGGGGTTTGACTTCACCAGGTCATCCATGAAGTGTGCGTGTGCATGCGTGGGGGCGGGTGCGTTTGCGTGTGCATTGGCGTGTGCGGGTGGGTTTGCGTGTGCATTGGCGTGTGCGGGTGGGTGTGCGTGTGCGGCTGCGTGGGCGTGTGCATTGGCGCGTGCGGGTGCGTGTGCGTGTGCATTGGCGCGTGCGGGTACGCAAAAGCCGATTCCGCTTCCAACATGATGATGGCGCAGTTAGAAATTTTGGATGCTGTGAAAGGTGAGTGTGTGGGTCATTTGATCATTGGACTTGGCTTATTCACACTGTACCCAATGTCAAAATAGTAACTTCTTTGTGGCAATGTGAAATAATGGGCTTTGCTTGTCACAATGGCATGTCTCTGTCACTAAATTTTGAGGCAATTATTTCACTAGCAAAATTGCTAATGAATCTGAGAGATTTGCATTTTAGTAGACTAAATATCATGAAATAACGGCTTTATCATTACAAGCAGTCCACATGACAGAGCTTTGTTATCATACAATCCACAGTTACCTTCTATTTCTTCTTCAGATATAATCAAGTGTCCATCATCAAAACCAACAGCTTTATAAATATTCAGATGAGGCCAATCTGGTAGGAAATTCACATCAATCTTCAAAGGTTTTAAAATCAGAAAGTTATTGTTCAGTATGCTAGATGGCTCAGAGACTTTGAAAATGCTATCAATAATACCAAATTGTCGTGAGTTGCCCCTCAGAAAACATATCACACTGTTGCTGATATTTTTGGATTCAGTTGAAAATATATTGTTCCCAATATTAATGTTTGAAACTGGAAAATACCAAGGTGAGACAATCCTTGAAGTGGGAGGACTTGTGGATTGCACGGTAGTGTCTAAGCTGATCCAATCAACTATTTCCCTTGTTGCATGAAAAGTCTGTAAGTACTCAACCAGGCAATCATAATTTTGTTGGTCATGGCGGGATGGCTTGTTATATTTATGGTGATTGAACACGGCAGGTGGCTGTGATTCGAAAAGCTGTTTTATTTCACATGGCACAGATGGGGATTTCAGGAGAACGGAAAGGTTGGAACATCGACAGATATGTTGAAGTAAGGTTTTATCTATATCATCTATTCAGAGTTGCAAAAAGTTAGTCTTATTCAGTTCAGGTGTTTAATCAATGTGAATATATTGATCTTATTAATTGACTTACATATCTTGTTATTTGTTGGCATCTTTGCAAATACTCCAATCAAGCGCTCATAACCCCATGTGGCTGAGGCTTGTGCTGGGCCCCAACGTTGGAAGAGTTCGGGAATATGATCAGCAAAATGATGATTTGGTTTACTTTTCTGTTTTGGGAACAGGTGTTGATTGGAAAGGCGGAATTTTTTCCAATGTTCAGCAAATGCAGTCGCATCATCTATTGAAACAGTCCAGCTTGTGGCAATGTTGATAGCACTAATCAAATGGAATGTATTCTTGGCTAGTTCATTTGCAAGTTCTTCTGACTGACCCATTTTTCTTTGAGTGTTGGCAGATTGGTGTGCATCTAATGACATCTGTTGACTGAGCATTAGAAATGGAATATAGACCTTATATAAGAGAGCCCATTCAGCGGCTTTTAAGCTACCATGAGAGGGGGAACCCATTTTGCGGGGAACTCTTGTCCATGATGAGGGAATTATGGTCTCAGATATGATTTGTCGGAGATGCTCAAGAGCCTCACCCTTGATCTGGTGATCACTCAGTGCAGTGATATCCAATTCAGAGGGTATTTCAGAAGTGGGGATGTAATCGGCATCAAATGAAGGAATCTCCGCAGAACCACTAGATGGATGTTCTGTGTTAGGGGTGGGCATTGGGAAGTAGTTTTTTCGGGTGGAAGTAGTGGGGAGTGGCTCATTTATTATTTTTGCTGCGTCTCTTCTCAGGGAGCGGGCCTCTCTCAATGTGATTTTATCAAGAGAGCTGTTGGAGGTCATGGAATCTGAGTCTGAACTGTTGGTGTCATTGGATTTCCTGCGGGACCTGAAGTAAATTTTTGATTTCGCCTCTGGAATGCACAATTTGAAAGTTGCATGATCCTTCAAAATTCCAAGTATTAAATTATGCATTATGTCAAGATTAACCATTCTGGTTGCATCCCAATACGGAAGGTCTTCCAAAATTGAATATCGCACTCCATACTCAGAGAAAATTGCTTGTCTTTGTTGTGGGGTTGCCCAAAGCCATTTGGCAATGGTTGATTTATGACTTTGGTATGAGCGCGTGTAGTGAAATTGAGGACCAATTTCTTCAATTTGAGCTTTGTGAATGGTGCAAAAATTACAAAAGTGGTTTCCTGAATGGGAAATAAGTCCAGTAAGCTTGCGCATGGCAACCACATCCGCAATGGCTGTGAGGATGGCAACACGGATAAAGGATCCTGATGGACCTGTTGAGGTGGGTGCAAAATGGTAACCTTGCCATAGCTCTTTGAGCTCGTTGATGAGTGGCATTAATAGATAATTCAATTGAAGCGCAGTTGGCTCCTTCGGACCAGGGATGATTCCTGCAACATAGACATTCTCGGGCTTCAATCTTTCACTTGGGGGGAGATTAAGACAAATAAGCATGATAGGTCCAATGCTAGCCAACCGGGTTGACTTTCCATGTGCATTAAACCAGTCCACATATATGGAGAAGGCCAATGCACCAGGAATGGACATGAATGGGGGGTCATGGATATTTCTAGTGCCAGTGAAGCGTCTCCAGACCAATCCATCCCAGACGTCACGTTTTGGGGAATCTTCGGGAGTTTGGGATTGTTGATGTTGATGCAGAATGTCCATAATTCCAGCCCGCTGGAGGAATCTGGCAAGCCAATTTTTGAATGGTTGATAAATGAAATGTTTTGTTGGTATAAATGTTTGCTTCATGTTGGTTGTGTTTTGGGTTTGGGGTTCAGATGAATAGATGAATTTGCCTAATGATTGTGTGCAAGGGGGATCATGATCATTTGGGTCATTATGGCGTTGACAGTGGGGTTGGTCAGTTGTGACTGATTCAGTAAGGCCATTAAGAGAGAAACATTGAGGACAACATATATAGTTTTGAATCACTGGCTCCAATTGGAGATGTTCAAATATGGTACTCAGATCTTGAGGTATATGGAATGCAGGAGCGGGGGGACCAGCTGAGCTTGAGATACTGGACTTGATCAGCAGGTTCAGGGCGGGGTTGAGTATGCGTGAAGCCCTGCGGGGTAAATTATACCTTAATGATAGAATGGCAGATATTATCATTCCTAGGTCTTGTGGGGGAAGGGTTTGACTGCCACTATATGGTTTCTGTGCAGTTGAATTGAGACCCGCAGGAGTTGAGAAAGTGCTTTGGGTCAAACGTGAATAATCAGCTGGGAAGATTTGATCCAATAGAATTTGTGGGCACCCAGATCCTGATGCAGAAGTAGGGATGTTTGGAAGGGATTTGGGTGCAATGGTTGATTTGAGCTTTTTAATGTGCTGTTTATATTGGAAAGGTGTGAAGGCAACTCCTTGCCTATCACCCTCAGGGGAAGAATGTGTTTGAGTTGAGCAGGGTTGACACATGCATATACGCATTGAGGAATATGGCCAGGTTGTCATTGTTGCAGGAATTGGGAGTACGGTTGGTTTGTGTATAAATATCTATGGTTGATGTGAAAGTGTTTAGGAGTGTTATTAATTGGAAATAAAATTCAGTGATTATTTATGAAGCGGGAGATGATTTGAGCCAGCTGAGGATTTTATCCCATTTGTAATGGAGCATGAGCTGCAGTGGATAAAGTTTAACATGTCTCATCTGGATGGCGGAATTGGTTAGGCGTTTAATTGGGTAAAATGCCATGCTGCTCAATGCTCATACATATTCTAGTTTATTTACACATTGTGATAGTGCGGGTTTGACCATTGAGGGGGTTCCATTAGTGAAGTGTTACCATTGAATTGAGGGGATTAACATTTAATCCATGTACGCTGGCACGCCATCGTACATGGTTTAAACCTTATTACAGACATAACTATATAACTCTATTACATAAGGGGTTGGAGTGCAGCTAAAGTCTTGGTATTTGGTTTGAGTACGGCGGGCTTTGAATCAGTTGGAATGTGATTTGGATTGTCTTGCCTTTCGTGAAAAGGTGATGTCTCTTTTGTGGGTAAATCCTTCATGAATATACCCCTTTACAGATGTACAATGTTGGGGAATTTCAATGCATATATTGGCAGTTTGGATAATTCACAAAATGTGACAATGGGGAGGCGGAAATGTTACCAAATATGATTACCTATGGATGATGGGTCCCCTTTCAGATCAAGGAAATATCACATTATATGCTGGTAGGCCGTGCAGGGTGGTTTCCGACAAAAGCGGAGGAGCTCAAGAGGAGGCAGGGAGGATTCTCCTCTAAAGAGTCTTATCCGACTCCCACACAACACTTAGTTCCAACTATTCATAGAATTTCTCTATTCTAAATTTGAAACGATTTCATCTCATATCACTCTATTTTATCATAATACTGAGGTGTTTTATCTAGTTAAAAATATTACTGTACTTTTTCGGCCCTTATGTCATCTTTCAAGTCACATAAATCCCGTTCAGGTTCTGTTCATGACTCAAATAGTGAATCTAGCATAGAATATGTTCAAACACAGTCACCATTGAGTCCCAACATTCCTCTCACAACCCCTATCGCATCCTCAATGAATGTATCAGGTCTTAACATTGATGTGGGCAATCCAAAGGCTCCAACTTCAAGCACTTGGTCGATCCCAAATATTTCCGTCACTCCAATTCCCCCGAATCCCACTAATACACAAATTCATGTGTCTCAGGGGCCAGAAGGCACACCTCAAATCTCCTCACACGCTAATCCCCAATCAAAATTTCCACGTGAGTTCCTCCTTAATCCCGGTCAGAGTCCAGTCGCATCCCAGGATCCCTTTGGCCAAAGTAAACAGCCAACCCTCAATATTCCATCAGGATCGCAGGTTCATGTGGGTGATGAAAGGCGCGTGGATGGGGGGCGACGAAAAAGACCTTTGGAAAATGTAACTTGGAGCGGTCTGTCGGAGGGAAATCCAGTATTGACGCTTCATCAAAGTAAGTCATTTGAATTTTGGAGTAGAAACTTATTCATGATTTGATATGTTTGTTTCATGGGTTAGATATGGCACCTAAAGGCAAGTCAGTCCGATCTCAGGAGCCAATTGAAGATCGTGAGGATGACCAGTCTTCATTAATGTTTTAATGTGTTAACTGATGATTTGCATAGCAGGGGATGAACTTTATGCGTCTTCACCTCTGGTCCATAAAGAGAAAGTCAGTGGACGTCATCATCCATATGCCTCCAAACCAAGAACGGGTCATGCCAGTACATCAAGAGAAACAATGGTGGATGATGAGGATGAGAACATGTCTCCGACTCAAAGTGAAAGAAATGATGAACCAAGGAGGGACAATTTCACAGCGCATGAGCAAGGCACTCAATCAAATAGTGAGTTCACCCATCCTCAGCTGGGCCTCGCCCAGAGTATGCTTGAACAATCCGAGGTCAGACAGCAAAGGAACCAGGCCCGCAAAGCTCACAATGTGGCGAAACGTGCAAGCCAGAAGGAGCAACAAAAATGGCTGAAGGCAGAACTTCCAGAGAATGTCCATGGAATGAGATCAGCAGTACACGCACATTGCCTGTTCCTACTCAAAGTTAGGGATAAGGATTTTTCCTCACTACCAACACCACCCAGCACAGAAGAGCGTGAAATTGCAATTCAAGTGGCTGGTCATCTCGGTTATGTCCCCGAGGATGTGTTCAATGAGCCATCAACACAGGTTCAGTCTCAGGGTTTCCAAAGCTACTGCGAAAATGAGCTCCACAAGCTAGGACTAAAGCGATTCACTTGGGACTGGGAGAGCTCATGGCAACATCCGTTCAACGAGCTGATGTCTATGGTGTTTTACCGTACATTCCGTCTCGCACTTGTCAGCACTGAGTATCATCACTACTGTTGGAACAAGGATCATAACAACTATGGGGTCGTGGCGGCTTTAATGGAGCGATATTTCACTTATTTGAAAAGAGAATGGAAGTCTATTCAAAAGGATGCCGAGTATTTGGTAAAAAAGAAAGAGAATCAAAAGCTCGCAAAGATTCGTCAAAGAGTTAGATACTGTATCTCTTCTTCATTGTGGACCAAGTCTGATGATGATCTACTTGATTATGTGCAGACCTGTGAGCGCCGTCGTGAATGGTGTGATACGGCTAAATTTCCCATCCTAGCATCACAATTCAATGACCCTCGAGTATGCTCAGATACTGAGGAGGTACTGGAAAATGGCCGTCAAGTTTACCGCAAAGTGGGATTACGCTGGCGCTCCCAGTTATTTAATGATTTGGTATTGAAAATGGATAGAGACATAGAGTTTTGTAATTGGATTAAAAAAAAGGGTAAAAAAACTATTGATAGATTGCCAGAATTACGATTGACAGATGATGGTGATATTCCAGAAGGCTTATCATTTCAGGTATTTGATCAAGATTGGCTCAAAGGCTGTAGTAAGATGCAAACTAGCGCCCTCAAGATACTTGACATGCCAGTTATTAGGCCGAATGGTGATGCTCTGCAATAACTTAGTAATATAAATGTATAGCACCGTTACAAATTAACATTTTGTGAATTATTTGTGCAGGTGTAATAAAATCTGATTATTATCTCTTAAGGATGCAACAACTTGCTAAATATGTTAGAATATAGACAATATGAATTGAAATGTATCACCGTCTCCCTTGCAATAATACTCTATTGCTCATTTTCATTGAGGAAATATTGAAGAAGTTCAATCCAGCTCATGGTGTTCATAATTGTGGACCTGTGCCAGAGTCAACAGGAGTTATCAACTTTGTCAATCACAAATTATATAATATCAGTAAGGCTCACGCAGTTAATGATTTTTTCTTTTCTTGGACCTATTGGTAATTGGAATATGGCATTCCCATAAGGAATGATTTCAGAATAGTAATACAATCAAGTGAAAGATGAGCTTGAAAGGTACCTTCCGCATGTTGACCTCAACTGAATGAGGAGTGATATAGTGGATGACCTGTACAGGTCGTTGTTGGCCAATACGATGTAGACGATCAACAGCCTGAGCCTCAATGGCTGGGTTCCAATTGGGCTCCTGGAAATGTGGATGTCAGGGTCCGAAAATCAGGGGAGAATTTTGGGGGGCCCCTCACCATTAAATAGACTACATTAGCACAAGTTATATTGAGGCCAGTTCCAGCCGCGGCAATGGATGCAATGAGTACTTCACATTCAGGATTATTGAAGAAATTCTCAAGCGCCTTGTCCTGCGCTCGTGGTGTAATTGTTCCATCAATTCGTGCTGAAAGGATAGAGTGATGGGCAAGAGCAATACCAATTCTACAATATAAAAAAGTCAGATGGAGTCAATTGGTAATGGATGCATATTAGAATTAACGCACAAATCTAGAAATTGGGTCCATTGGGTATAAACCACCGATTTCGTTGGACCACACCTTGTTTGTTTGTTCTTCATTAAGCTTTGTAGGAGGTGTGCAATTTTACTACTCATCATGCATGTTTCCACATCCACAATAGTTTGTGTGATTCTTGGGGAGTTATCCTGAGTGCTCCTGCCCTCGGGGTCTTCCAGCTCCGCCTCCGCAATTGTGTTAAGCATGATGTGATGGTTACAACATATTCGCAGCTTATTAATATTTCTGAAAAACTCTCCTGGTCCTTTGCTTTTGGATGATAGGAATTCTTCATATAATGTGGAATATTCTTGCTGCATGGTCGGGTTGAGTGGGAGCAGCTCATAATGATGGCTAATAGTGGGGAGGGATTCGAGATGTGTGGTTTTGGTGCGGCGCAAACTTAAATGCCGCAATGCCAAATGCAAAATATCATTGCAACCTTTTGAAAGACTACTCAGGATGAATGGTGACCAGTTATCTTGATCGGCGCTCTGGGGTTGAGTGATGAAGGATATTATGCCCAAAAGGTCATAAATGGTGTTGTGAATAGGTGTGCCCGTTAAACATATTCGACGGGATGAAAGGAGGCTATTAATGGCACGGTGAGTGGCAGTGTATTGAGAGCGAATATAGCTATAAGAGGGGGCAAGGGTTATTGGATATAAAAGGTAATTTGAATCATTTAAGCTCAGCCACTCACTGTGCTTCATCCAAGATTATACGATGCCAATTGATTTGAAAAATGAATGATGTAGAGGGATTGGTTTGCTTAAATTCTTGGGTGATAGTATTGTAAGAAGTGATGATGATATCATATTTTAAGATGTCGGCTTGGGATAATGAGTGACGAGTGGGACCATGGTAGATTTTGGCATGCAGTGCTCCAGCCTGAGCATGCTTGGATATTTCTGATTGCCAGTTGGTAATTAAGCGAGGGGGGCAGATGATCATGGTGGGCGTGGAGCGATGGGGGTTTGCAATCATCCGCTCCTTGGAGGTACCAATTAGAGCAATGGCCTGAATGGTTTTACCTAATCCCATATCATCCGCAAGCAGTCCTCCAAGAGGGGTATTGGTCGAAAGGGATTCAAATGAGCTAACGACCTTGTTTGTAATGATGTGCCTGGCATTAAAAGTGGATCCTGGGGGTGAGGTTGCCCAAAGGTTACGGGCTGATTGGCCATTGGGGATTTCTCGATCCCAGAGAAAAGCTAGTCCGGTCTTTTGATGAGGGAGGAGGGGGGTTTGAATAATGGCATGGGGCGGGGTCATCATGGGGAGGTCTGATCCACTGGGTAATTGTATCAGTTTTTGCTTGGAAATCAATGATGAAACAGCAGGATATGAAGCAGGCGTCGAGTTTGAAGCGGGAAATGTCGGAGTAAAGAGTTGACATTGACAATGAGTAGTACAGTCATATTCTTTGGGCATTTTAAGCTTGAAATCTTGTGTTCGAAAGCTTTCCATTATGAATAGAACGTTTGGATACCATGTGAAGAACATCAATGCTAGATTGGGTTTCTGAGATGAGGAGGGATCATTGGCATCAGTCATAAATACTCCCTCAACAAATAATATTTGAGTAGGATTGGATTGGCAATTTTCAATCCATGCCCCACCAGGACCACAGTGCATGAACGTTTTGGGTGCCCCAAGGAATGGTATCAACGTTTGGGAAAGGGTTCCCGGGAGAGAGCCAATAGCATGCTGGTGATTGGGGAGATATACGAATATGTTGTGTTGATTGTGCCATAGGATAATCCAAGAACCTAAGTGGGAATTCTCAGGCTTTAAGGTTATATCACTATTTATTTGAATACGAATATTAATCATCCCAATGCAAAGTGGTTGTGAAGGGGTTGACATGATGGCTATTTTGAATTATTTGGGGACAGTTGGGAATTATATGATCGGGAAGGGTTAGCTAAAGGGAATGAAGAGGAATAAGCGCAGGTGGGGAACTTATATGAGTGGCAGCAACAGGCCAAAAGGGGGATGGCCTGTGGTTACGTGCATGGTCTTGATGGAGGTGGGCCTCTTGGGCTCATAATTTTCATATCCGATTTGGGGCATATATCAAGGCAAGGTGGCCAAAATGTGGGTGCACCATTTGACTGCTGGATCTGCAGCGAGTTACGAAACCTTTGGTGGAACAAGGCTGACATTAGCACATCCGAAATTGGGTGGGTTGTAGCAGCTTATTGTGGAGGGCATATTAGAGGCATGCAGTCATGTTCGCTGGTGTGACAGCGAACAATGAGCGTATCCTCCCCAGGTTAATTGTTCACAGGGAGCTACTGGGCAATGTTGGCAGTTTCAAAGGGCAATCTCACTGTGGGGATGTTTGTGTGTGGGCGGGTGAGATATGTTCGGTGGCATGCCACCGAACATGACTTTGGTTTGGCCTGAAGTTTTTTGCTGACTGATGCATACTGGGCTTTCAGGGGGGAATGTCTGGGATGATCAAAGGGGGCGCCAGCCGTGAGCCGTGATCCACATATACATTCACCCCTATGGCGTTTGAGGCGAGTACTAATCCACCGAGATTGGCATTGGCCTCTTTGCCTCACGCGCGTACAGAACTCCGGAGAAAGAGGCCACACGCCCGAGGAATTTTTTGGCTGCAAGCCAGGTGCCACAACTTGCGCGGGGCGTGTGAGAACGTGAAGAAAATGACCCGCGGTGGGAGATACCCACGCGAACATGACCAGCCTCAGCAATCATAGGCTGGGATTGTTATTCTAATGTGGATGAGGCTGAAGCGAATCCACACTGATTGGCCTCAGGTTTCCACGCGCAAGCGGGTGAGCGTCTGCAGTCAAGCTGACAACCCGACCAAGAAAATAGGCAGCTGGAAGACTGGCAGTAAAATGTCTTCCAGGCGTGTGAAAGTTGCCTGTGTATGACCCATCGGGGGTGCGTATGAAAGCGTGTGGCTGCCCGACAATGAACAAGCGGGCCAGTCATTGTTTGCCCCAACAATGGCACCGGAGTGAATCAACTCTTTGTGTTAGACCCAAATATTAAGTCATCCCATTAAGACCCACTTACATTAATTTGGATTACATGCGCATCTGTGCCGTAGTTAGGCAGAGCTGTCCAACAAGGTGCATCAAAGGGATGCAGGTGAGAGATATGACTCGATGGCTTGACGTTATTGCATGTTACATTGTTGAACAGCTTTTTGCTCTGCCCCGCAGTACATTTACAAAGGTGTACTGCGTACTACAGTGTCGACTGTACTGTACAGATCAGGAAGGTGTAATACTACTTGAGCCTGCATCCATCTAGCAAATGTGCATGCACCTTCCGATCGTTTGCATTTACGTAGCTCATGTGCCACATGCTCAGAATTGCGTTTCACCCGATTTGCACACGCAAGCTGAGCATGTCATGGTCAAACGCACCATGAGAAAGTGCTCAGTAAAGCCATGGAATGAACTCTTTTGCAATAGTTCATTGGAAGGCTCAGTTTGGAGCACTTCACCAAAGCGTGTGAAATGCTGCACCTGGCTGAAATGTCATCCGATGCTGTGCCAAATGCTCAGAGTGCGCGCATACAAAAACGACTGAGCAATGGCTCAGCATGGTGCATTTGATATTGTTATATCTATAGTTCAATCACTGTGCAATTCCAATGTTCAGCCACTGAGCATTTCAATTATGACCCGAAAGCAAACCTGAGCAATGGGTCGAGGCAAGCTCACGCTGTATTCACTTGTCTTGCAGCCCCCCCCTTTGTTCACATACTATTACCAGGCCATATGGCCGGTAATCTCGCCGCGGTCACTTGTGACCAAATGCACCGGGTGCTTTTCTGCATGGGTCACTTGTGGATTGCACCCACAATGCACATTCAACATGGGCCTCATGACCACCCTCCTGGGTGATCGGGTGGCTATTTAAGGAAACAAAGGGGATTTGACTCAGCTTGACAATTCAATAAATTGCAATACTCAGCGGTGCATTTGATATTGTTATATCAATTGTTCAATTACTGTGCAATTAAAATGTTCAGCCACTGAGCATTTCAATTATGACCCGAAAGCAAACCTGAGCAATGGGTCGAGGCAAGCTCACGCTGTATTCACTTGTCTTACAGCCCCCCCCTTTGTTCAAAGACTATCACCAGGCCATAAGGCCGGTGATCTTGCCGCGGTCACTTGTGCATTGCACCCACAATGCACAATCAACAAGGGCCTCACGACCACCCTCCTGGGTGATCGGGTGGCAATTTAAGGAAACAAAGGGGATTTGACTCAGCATGACAATTCAATAAATTGCAATACTCAGCTTGACAATTCAATAAATTGAAATACTCAGCCAGACCCCCATTGTTCTTCTGCCTCACGCGAGCATTTCACTTCTCAGTTGCAGCATTCGCTGAGACTCAGCTTCAATTTTGCCCACACGCCTTGAAGCTGAGACTTTTGCGGGTGCTGCAACTGCTGAGATCGTCTCAGCTTCCCCTTGGTATAAAAGACCATCTTCACACGACACGCACTTCACTTTCTTTCTCACCCGCTCCACTTCGCTCAACCTCACCCGCGTTTGTCCTTCTTGTGCGTATTCCCCCTCGTCTTCCTGCCTTTCCAGTCTTTTCTTTCGCACTCGACTAACCCCACTCCCCTTCCTGCTCGCTTTTTGTTTTTCCTGCTAATACTTTCAGAACCCCACTTCTATCTACTTTGTACGTTTTCTCCAATTAAACTTTAGTCAACATTATGTACCGATATTAATATTTTTCTTTCTTCACGACTTCCTTCCAGACTTTTAAAAACTTCTGACTAGAGCGTTTTTATATTGATTCCGTTTTAAATTTATATAAATCATCGTATGTCTTCCTTTTCTTTCTTGATTGCTTACTTTCTATTCAGTTACTAACCTGTTTTGTTTTGTTTTTAGATGTCGTGCACGTTATGCACCAAGCGGGATATCCCCTGCATTCGCTCCTCGACGACGAACAACGCTTGTGATGCTTGCCGACAAGCACACAAGAAATGTTCGTTCGTTGTCCGCCCCTTCCGACCACGAGGCCAGACGAGTTCTCGCCCAAGACGCCCTCACGAGGACTCCTTTGTGGTCGACGATGATGAAACCATTTCCGAGCGTGAATGGACGCCGGGCCCCCAAACAGGCCAATGGGAACGATTCCGGACGATTAGCCCTGTCCCCTCCAGTATCGATTTGTCCACTCCCCCTCCTAGGCCACCATCCAATGGTCACTTCACTCCTCGACCGGAGCGAAGTGATTATCCGGCCGATGAAGGATGGCGATGGCGAGAGGACATTCGAGCTTGGGCTGATCGTCACCATGTCTTGTCACCGATGGGATTCAAACGCCAAAGTAAGTTTTATTTCTCCTCTTTATCTCATTTCTCTTCACGCAATAATACTGACTTTTTTCCATTACTCATAGAACCAAACCCCCCGAATCCCCCCCGACACGACTCTCCCGTTCCCAGTTTGCCTCGCGAGCAAACCCCCCGGCAACCCACTCCAGGCCCGAGTGGCACCCGATGGTCTGAGGAATTATTCCGTGGTAAGCAGCCAAAGTTTCATTTCATTTTCACTTTCACTTTCGAGTCGAGTGAACTGACTCTTACTCCTTTTTTAGAACCCTCCCGAACCAAAGAGCCACCTATTCCTGGCCCGAGTCCATCGTCCCAACCACCTGAGGACGATACGACTCGTTAGCCAGAACCTGAGGTGGCTCCTACGCAATCCACGGAGGAACCTTATGGTAAGTCACCCCTTCTTTCTCTTCGATCCATATTCACCTTTCCTCATTTTTTCTTCGACCGTCTCCAGATCGTCCCGCCACTCCTCGCTCGATCATCATCATCGACGATACGCCCGTGGGATCACCCCATCCCCCTCCCCCTTCTTCTTCACCGACTCCACCATCTTCCCCTTCCACTCCAACCCCGGTTCCCTCCCCAGAGATCCCTTCCAGTGCCCCCGAGAACCCCAACGCCTCCTCCCCCCCGGTGCCAAGCTCGTCTCATTCTCACGATGACGCTCGCCAGGAATTCACCGACCTGCGACCGACCCTAATGATTCCTCGAGCCATCGTCCACGATTCGATCAACCGAATCTTGTTGGAGCATCGTCGCTTGCTCCACATGATTCCTTTCGTGGATGCAACTCATCGAAATGAGATGCACCGGGAATTCCGGGAGGAACTAAACTCCCTCCTTGGCAAGGCAATGGAGGCTTATCCAAAAGAGGACATCACCGGGATAGTCTCGAAATACTTAGAAAAATAAAAAAATTTAAAAAAAAAATCATTATTTCCTCTATTTATTATTTGTAATACTTTCTTTCATATAAATTTTTTGTATTGAATGATTGTTATTTTCCATTTCTATTACATTCTTTGCTCACGTTAAGTTATATTTTGTTCAATGGTTCAAATATCCTATTGCATGAGAAAACGTTTTATAAGTGCCCTACCAAAGGTTTGAGTGAGTATTTGTTTGTGTGACCCTCTTTTTCTCAAAATGCCCCAATAGTTGCCGTTATCCTCTCCTATATTTTCTTCTCCCATGGTTTAGAGCCATACCCATTCTTAACTGTAAAAAAGCGGGAGGTTCCCGTATGTGAGCAATCGAGTCCAGATTCGTGAAACATGGCCTTTCCTATGGTCACACGCTATTAGTCTTACTCATGTATTGAATTGTTTAAATTGGCTAGAACCTTCACAAGCGTAAGGATTGGCGTGTGACTTGTCGGGAGGCTGCACAGGCGTAAGGATTGGCGTGTGAATTGTTGGGAGCCTGCACAGGCATAAGGATTGGCGTGTGAATTGTTGGGAGCCTGCACAGGCATAAGCATTGGCGTGTGAATTGTTGGGAGCCTGCACAGGCGTAAGAATTTGTCAGCATTGTTGGCAACCCTCCCATGCGTAAGGATTGGCGTGTGAATCGTCGGAAGCCTGTACAGGCGTAAGGAATTTTAGCACTTTTGGGACCCTCCCCAAGCATAAGGATTAGCGTGTGAATTGTTGGGAGCCTGCACAGGCGTAAGAATTGGCGTGTGAATTGTTGGGATCCTGCACAGGCTAAAGAAAATTTCAGCATTGTGGGGAAGCTTCACAAGCGTAAGAATTGGCGTGTGAATCGTCGAAAGCCTGTAAAGGCGTAAGGATTGGCGTGTAAACTTTCGGGAGCCTGCACAGGCATAAGGATTGGCGTGTGTAGCGATGGCCCCCCGCATAGGCGTAAGGAACTTTTAGCATTGTCAGAACCTGCACAAGCATGAGGATTCGCGTGTGAAGCATTGGCATCCTGGACAATAGCAACAAACCAGGACCGAGGTACGATGGCATGCCACCGTACATAATCCACTTCACCCCTTTTTCATGTGAGACACCCCATCTCCCGCACTCGAATCCATCCAATCCTGGTGTATATTGTCCTCTGCCTTACCTCACCATTACTTACCCAACCCACTTGCAAATCTCCTCATTCTTTGAATCGGCATGAGATTGTATTACCATCCCTGATTTGATAGCCCGCTCTCTCGCCAATCTCATAATAGCCATTGCTTTTTTGCCGCATTGTTTTTGCTAACCTGCTTGAGCATTGTGCGGACATACCCACTAGTGTCGTGCTTTCGTTGTCCTGTGCTGGATCAGTATAATGAACAAATGTACTACTGGCCCACACTACCTGAATGAGCCCATGACATGTGGATAGATCAATCCAAAAATGCTCATTTGGGAAAATCAATTTTCCCCCTGTACACCGCTTTGACGCATCTCTTTGAATTTGGCCGGTCCGCTTATCAGCTTGAAACCACCATCCCGAAGCATACAGCGATGCATCCTTATCAACATGAGGTGCATTTTTGAATCCATTCATGGTGAAAGTGAGTGCGGAAGCGAACTCGAATGCACCCTGATTTGCCGGAATATCGCCTTCATAGTTGACTTGATCAAAAGACGGAACCCCCAATGAGTTGTAGCAATTTTGAATCTTCTGAAATAAATTATCCCCAACATATCGTAAGGATTGACCTAGAATGCGACCCACCGAGCTAAGATTGGCACCTCGGTCCCGCCATTCATCTTTTGCATTTTCAATTTTGCCAGCACTACCATACAGACCAAATTGTTCATTCTTCGTGGTGCATTTGCGCCACCCAATCGCGAACATAAATCCCTCCAGTAATGCTCCATTTGTTGCAATAGGGTCAGTGAACCTCTTTTCGCGAAATAAGAATTGTGATAATTCATCCCATTGATTGACCTCGACTTCACTCATTGTTGTGAATGGTCGGAATTCAACAAGGGCAATGAGTAATCCGGTTGAAGAGAAAATTGCCACACGGCCAAAGTGAATGCGTTTGATCTGATTGACATCCACAACCCTCCGAATTTCACTTGGGGTGATATTTGCTGATACTGGCATTGATATTTGTGCTGTTGGGCGAGAGGAGGAAAAAAACCTATTCATTCGGGTCGTTTTGCGCTCATTTGTCTTTTGGGATCTGCTACTATTCCCGAGTGGTTGCGGGATCACTATGTGTTGAAGCACACAAGATATCAGATACTGCCAAGGAGCTTTCTTCGGCACACATCCTTTGACTTCCCTGTTGGAGCCCACATGACATTGGCACAATCTGAACCGACTAAAGCCCATGTTCTGCAGTGGGGCCCAATGAGGGTGCCACATAAATGTGGAAGCATATATATATATCTATATATATACACTGAGATTAAGCGAGTAACTCACACTTTCCTTCCTCAGCCTGACGCTTTCTCGCGAGTTCCCTTTTACGCTCTTTTCCTTTTTTCGTGAATGGCATGCTTTCAGCAGAAAATGAAATGAAACCGAATGATTACTGATTTCTTAATATCACCTAAATTGGATTGCGATGGATGAATCTTTTTTAATTGCGGCTAAAAAGAAAGCTCACGCCTGACCTTGGCAAATTCACGATCTCAAATACCTGAACCTGAAAATTGCAGTGGATAGTGCATTATTCAATTTTACACATTGATGTTCCCATGCAATCACTTTCCAATCCAGCAATTTGGAATATTGCAAGCACACGCAAATGCAATATGCATCCTGCTGCGGATCCCTAGTTATCCCACTCCTCTTGAAAGACACAGGAACCTTTTGCCTATTATGGGCTGGCGTGAAGTGATACACGCGACCTCCCGCAATGCCCCCGCGTGTGCTACTCGCGGGCACAATGCCTGACTCAGCTTGCGTCTTGTCGGAGTCTTCGCAATGATGTACGGAGGCATGCCGCCGTACAATTACTATTGGTACTCAGACTGTGGCATCCGGGCAGTAGTAGGATAGGAAGTCATGATTATTAAATTCATAAATCACTTTGCAAAATTAAATTACAATCTATCTAGTACAAAGCTAATCTAAAACGGGTCAATCCTGGTTGTGAGTTTAGCTGACCTGGGTACCGTCAAGGTGACCTCATCACTTGAACCAAGCCCGCGATTCGCCACCCAGGCATCACCAAAGTCTAATACTAAGCATCGTGCAAAATCAAATCTAAGAGGTACAGTGGGGTTAAAAGACTCTGATGAGAAGAAACTTTTATTCAGTAAATTACATATATACTTATTAGTACGTAGCCACACTGGCTCCACTAGATTTTTACCCTCTGAAAGTTTTGCGGAAATGTCAATTAGTGCTAAAGCCCCTTTAACTGAGCTTGTTCTCCAGTCATCTGAGCATACCATCAAACCACGAACCCCCGCCGCACAGAATGCTGCTAATATACCATAGCAAATTCGATTGATTCCAAGATTCTTGTGACACGCCAAAAGATCTTTGATGGCCTCATTTTTTTTTGAGTTTGTGAGTTTGCCTTTGATGCCATTAACTTCGACCTTTGTATGTGCACGTACCATGTTGTATGCAATCATCAAATGGATAACTGTATCCATTAGATCCTCCAGGTTCTTGTGCGGCTTTGTGGATATCTCATTGTCAGCCCCGCCACCTTCAATGCTGAGTTGGGTTGCACGTTGCTTCGATTTACTCAAGCAGGAGGCAAGGTATTCAACTGCTCCCCGTTCAAGTCCAAGAGGATCGGTCGAATTTGATGTTGGTGCAACATATGGTTTGGGTGCAATCACATCGTATGAGACTAAACTAATGGATTCAAACATAACATTTGCCCAAAAATGTTTAACTGGATTGGCGGGGTAAAGAAGGCTCTGAACCATTTTGAAGAAGGAGTGTTCAGATTTTGCGAGATTATCTGGAGGTTTAGCTGATTCCTTCATCAATTTGAGATTCCAAATGTTGTGATCAAAAAACGCTTCTGTTTCGGTTGGCTTAAAAAAATCTAACCCTGTATATTGCAATTTATATCACCAGTCAACAGCCAATAATCAAGTATCATGCACAAAGATAAAAAAAACTCACCTGCCATCTCAAGGTCCTGCAGCCAAGCCGACATTTTAAGATCTCGGTTACTGATCACCTTAATACCAACGGGCAGGAATGTATGAGCATCCTTTGTTGGTAAATTGTCCCATCTATTTTTGTAAATCCTATTGATATTATCAAGCCCCCTTTTCCATGATTGTTGAGTAATATTGGAATGATAATTCAAAACGCCTGCAAACTCTTCCATGCGGGATAAAAATATTCCTTGAAAATTCGCAGCGGATGACACTTCGGGCTCAGCGTTGGGAATTATATCAGTCATATCTCGTCCCATTGTATCATGTTTAATTGTTTCCCTTTCTTGAAAGGCTTGAATATTCCGAGGAGAGGCGGGAGGGGTTGCATCATGCATTGTTTCATTGGGTATCGGGGGACTTTCAGTATGTGGAGCTTCATCATGGATTGTTTCATTGAGTATTGGGGGGGGTTCAGTATGCGGAGGTTCATTATCAATATGGTCCCCTTCAACATTGATAATTTCATCACCTTGATCGCGAGAATCGTTTGCGGCTTCAAAGGTACGGCGTTTTTTGTTTGTTTTTTTGGTCGCATGTATATTTGGTCTTTTTCCTAATCCTTTGCCTGGAAATCCAATGACGACTCGAGATCCTTCAGGTAGAGATTCTCCCACCTCCACACCTGCCCATATATTGTAAGCAGCTATTTTTATCAATTTTGTTTTGAATTAGTAATGGACTTACGGTTCAAATCCATTTTGAGCAGGCTCATGGCTTCAGCAATCTTTTGACGCACATAATCAGGAATTTTACTATCATTTTGGATTTTTTCGAGCCTTGGGATTGTTTGAGCAATGTTGGAGACAAATTGTTCCTTGGATATAATTTCCACCTCCCCACTGAAAATTACATCATCTTGCCCATCATCTTCTGTCGGTGCACAAGGTTCAACAGTCTTTTCCTTCTCATAACTTTTAAAATTCGGTTTCTGAGAGCTTGGAGGCTGCCCTGAAATAAAGGCTATGACACAATATCAGGTTTTGAGAGATTTGAAATATTCAAGATGGATGCATACTCACATTCCGGAAGAACTGGTGGATCTTGATTATCTTCATGTGACTGGCTCTCTACTTCAATGCCTAATTCACGACTACTGGCGATATCAGAGATTTCACTTCCACTCTCTGGGGCTGAAGTTGGTCGTTCATTGAATTCTGTTGAATTTCCCGGGGTTCGGGCCATAGCGGAGGTAGTTTATTAAGCAAATAGATGGTGACGAGTTGATTGCTAACTTGTTTGAAAATTTTTTGATAAAAGATCCAAATTCAAGAAAAAAGGTGCAAATGCGATTTGTCGGGAAATTGAAGGAGGCGATGTTTTGCAAATTATTTCATATCATGCAAATGAAATCACTTCCCTGTGAGACATTGAATAAAGTTGACTAGTGAGAAACCTACTAAAGTCAACTTTTGAACTATTCAATGCTCATGAGGTAAGGACTAAGCAAAGTGTTCATTTGATTGATATGAAATAAAATGGTTTTGTCGGCGAAACAGGAGACACAATTCTTGTCTTAAATAGTCCACTTATTAGGTTTTAATTTGTGAGTCTCATGATTTAAACCCTAGCCACAACATGGTGAATATACTGACCAATATCCCCTTAGGTCCTGTTGGCAGAGAAGGCCACTCAGCATATTTCGGCAATTGCGTTCATCGTGTACGCCAACAAGCCACCGTACTGTACACTGTGGATGTAATACGGAAGCGTGAGGAGGGTAAGCGTTGTCGGAGGCATGTCGGGAGGGCACTACATGAGCGTAAGGATGGTAAGCAGTGTCGGGAGAATGTCGGGAGGGAGGGTAAGTGTTGTCGGAGGCATGTCGTGAGGGCACTACATGAGCGTAAGGATGGTAAGCGTTGTCGGAGGCATGTCGGGAGGGTACTACACAAGCGTGAGGATGGTAGGGGCGGGGGTGTGAAAGCGTAAGGAGTGGTGAGGACGGAGAGGGGCGGGCAGTGTCGGAGTCTCATCCGGATGGAGGGCGGTGCGGGTGCGTAAGCATGCTAAGCGTCGGGGAGGCGGAAGCCAATGAGGTGAAATTACACGAACGTTGCGCATAGTGTTGAAATGGGTTTGGGCTTTGAGTGACATTCTCATGTGACACATGTGACGATTGACGTTGTCTTGACGCTGACGTGACGTGACCCACTAAATCCAGTGACTATAAAGTGACACTAATGCGACTGAAGCAAGATTTTATACTGACCGCGGTGCGACGTGAAGTCAATCGCCGACGATTGACGCGAGATTCGCCCTGGTGTTAATTTCTGAGTATTGTCAATTAATACTTTTGGTTTATTATTTTCACTCATATATTTTATGTTATCAATTTCTTTCTTATTTTGTACAACAAGTTTGGTTAAAGATGATAAGCTATTATTTATTTCTTGGAAAGATAAGAAACTATTTTTAATGTCTTTAAGAGGTAAAATACTATTTTTAAGCTCTGTTAAAGTATTTACAACATCAGGAGACAAGGTTATTTCTTTGGGAAATGGAGTTGTCTCATTCTTTGTGCCTCTTTGTCTTTGAATTCCATCAAAGTTCTGGCCATGTTGAAAACATTGTCCATGACATCCTTTTGGATTTTTGGGATCCTGTAGCTTGCGGAATATGGTTTCCTCCAATTATTTTTCTTGTTCTTCTTCCCTTCTTGGGGAAGTGGGTTGGCTTGGGGCTTGCTGGTAGAAGCTACTGGGGCTTCTTCCTTGGTTGCCTCCCTCTTTTTGGTGTGGTAATCCTTGATTTTTTTGATTTGAGGTTTGGATGACAGTGGATTCCATCCATTGGAGTATTTCACTATCTCCTCCTCTTTGAGGAACTTTTTCAGGATGTGCCAGGAGCTCATCACTCCTTGGTGTATTTGAGGCAGCATTTCCCAATCTTTGTCGTTGTACACTGTGTAATACTGCTTGTACTGGCTCATGTAGATGTCTATTTGAGCCCTCTGAATGTGATTTGTACCTATTTGAGTTACTCTTACTTAGTTCCAATTCAGGTTCAGATATCATGGGCATTTCTGGGACTTGCCTTTGGGATAAGGCACTTCCTTGTGTGGATTCTGTTCCACTGGGGATATTGCCCTTTCTTTTCCCTTTTGAGGGATCAGTTCTACCTCTGAGTCCAGCTCCATCTGATTGGATGGAGTATTGGGAACCTCTTCTGGTAGTCATAATTTAAGAAATAAAAAAATAAAAGTATTTTAGAATAAAAATTCTTTTTATGGCAATTATAAAAGAGGTGCTCACCTTCAGAGTCTTGAATGGTGGGTCCTGGAAAGTCTAATTTCTTAGCTTTCTTTCTTTTAGTGATAACTGGTGTTGGAGAACTTTGACAAGTTTCTTCCACCAATCTCTCAACAGTAGTTTGGTTATCTTCTGTCGGGTTATCCTCAAACATCAAAAAAAATAAATAAATATAAGTCTTTTTATAAGAAGTGTTATTTTTTGGCAAGATATGGCAATTTCCCATGTAGAAATTGCTTTTATATCTTCTTTTTTTTTAAAAAAATTGAAATTAATAAAGAAATGAATAAAAATAACTTTTTTATTGTTTTTTTTTTAAAGTTTTTTATTTTTATTTTTTTAATTTTTAAGGAATAAAATAAAAATTAATATGATTCTTTATAAAATTAAATTATAATAAAAAATATTTTTAATTTATAGAGTATCTTTTTTAATCACTAGAGTCACTCAAAGAATGTTCTTGCAAGTCTACGGATGTGAAAAACCACGTATAAGACAGTACAATTGCTTTCCAAATGCCTCAATAGCTTTTAAAATCAATAAAATATAAAATTATTATATAATTTTATGATTATAAATATAATTTATTATTGGATAAACCCAATTAGAATCTTTTTATAGGTCTTTTAAGTAAATATCACGGCCAGGCCCCCAAATGTAAGGTTTGACTATGAAACAATAAGTAAAAATTACTCATATTTTACTTATTGTACTATGAATGTCCTTATAAATGAAACAAATAAGATAACAAATAATTATAATAATAAAGAATTATTATAATTATGGCGTAAAAATAATTATATTATTACTAAAATATAATAATATAATTTATATTATAAAATATAATATAATAAAATAAATATATTAATATAAAATAATTAATATATTTAAAAGCACTTTATTATTGTTACAAACAAATAATAAAGGCGTAAAAAATTGTTTTTTGTTAAGAAAAAACAATTAATAAAAATAATATTACTAATATTAAAGTTATAAATCAATATAAATACTATTTATATCAATTATGGAATTATTAAAAAGTAATAATAGAGGAAAATTATTATAATAAGAGAAATAACCTACTTTTAATGCTTAATATAATAATTTTGGATAACGTTACGCCAAATAATGTAAATACAACTTAAACAAATTGTATTTACAATAAAAAATAGAGAAATTACAAATATTCTTGATTTTTTACGTGGAAATGAGTTTTAGAGAAATTTTTAACAAAAACAGTTAAACAAATAATTTAATCACGTCGAAATTGGTGATTATAATAAAGAGGAACTTTGGTCTTTAATAATATAAAAGTTTTATATATAAAGAATAAAGATTTTACCTTTTTGTTTGTATTTATTTAATGTTTTTGATGCGTCTGAGGGGAAAACAGAGTAAAAAGAGCTCTATTTATAGTAAATACCTCCCTCCTAGAGTCCAACAGGCTTCTAGTAGACGTGTACTGATCATATCCACTGGAATTGATCAATATTTTAAGGTTTTGAGATGATTACATCATGATCAAACCATATTACATCATTATTACACCATTATTTAGAGTTATCACTATAACTCCAAGGTTGATGACATCAGAGGCTTGGCAGAACCCCAATTTTCGTGTATTTTATTAGTTTTAATCATAAACTAATAGTATTCACCAATTTTATCACTAATATGACTTTTAAACTTAAATTAAGGTTACAGTGAGTGATCATAACAGCTCAAATTAAGCTCAAACTTTGATTTTTAATAGCTTTTAGGTTTTACACACTACAGTAATTCAGAGAGTGAATTATGATAGCCTGACATAACCTTATTATGCTGCCAAGAGTTTTTCATTACATCATCAAAACTCTAATTGTGATGATTTTTCTTGTAACTCATCTTTTCTGTCGAAATTCAATATTTTAAACTTCAAATCATGATTTCAGGGGGTTGTACACTGAATTTAATAACAAAAATTACATCGTTCTTCACGAATGAACTAGTAGAATACAACTGTGTACTTCATTTTAAGTTTGGACCACTTTCACAACAAAGTGGTCAACAGCTCTGTTGATTTTTATCAATATTTCATCATAGGTTTTAACCTTGTTTATAAATTGTAAAATAAAGTTCATATCTGTGCTCTTACAGTAATTACGTGGTACCTTTATTTTTGGTTCATCATTCTATCTTGTATAGTTTAAGAGATATTGGCTATGATCCTTGAATATATGCGTTGACCAAAAAAGTGCATATATTCAGGTTAATTCCTTAAGTATTAACTTTGGTAATTAGCCCATTAATTGTTTTATGTGTGGACTTTCATGGGGAATCCAATGGTACAATTTATTTCACATATTTTTCCATTGGTCCTTGAAATAAATAAGGATTTATAGTTCTTATAAGGTATTATTCCTTATAACTCATTAAATATTGGCTTTACAGATATGCCATAAATATGGTATATGTGTGTTTTACCATGGGGAATCCAATGGTATAATTTTTTTACATGTTGATTCATTGGTTTTTAAGTTAAACCAAGTTTTGTACCAATTTATGGTATTTTTGTATTTTTAAAGTAATTATTTTTAATGTATAATTATTCTAAGTAATTTTAATATAATTATCTTAAAGGTATAATTGTTCTAAGTCTTTCTTGTGACCTTATTGGGTATGTGGTCATATCTCAAAGGCTCACAATTTACATATGTAATTCATTTGAATTGTACAGTACAATACAGTAATAATTGATACCTCATCTGTAAATCAAAGTTCACTTATGTGATACACACGCACATTTTGACATTTCAATTGAATTAAATTGAAAATACTTCAATTCCTCATAACTTCTAAACTAAACACAATACCTCAATTTTAACACAAAAATTGATGGTTAACACCACATGTGGTGTGAATTAAATTAAAGTTTTCAGGATTTTCAATTTTTGTATTGAAAATACTAAAAACTTAATTTAAGCTTATTTAGAGTTGAGTTACAAGAATTTCACTCAGAGGTGACCCCACCTGATTTTTTATGAGGAATCCAATGGTGAAATAATTTTCATATGTTTATTTATTGGATAAAAGGTTATAATAATTTTTATTTAACTTTTTTCCAAATTTATTTATTTTTTTACAATTTTGTTAAAATCTCATTTTTACTTAATTTTTTCAAGTATAAATGTAATTTTATAATTCCAAAATTTAACCTAATTTTATTCTTAAAGTTTAATTAAATTTTTTATTTTGAATATAATTTTATATTTATATTTTGATTTTTATTTTAATAATATAAATAAATTTATTTCATTTATATTCATATGTTAAGTTTGTATTTGTGGTCTTTTGGGTATATGAAATTACCTCTAAGGCTCACAAGATTTCACCGTTCACTCATTAAATGACTGTCGTCTCCATATATGACAATGGCAATATTTTTGCACCCAAGTATTAGACGTTGACGAGTATACTTTGATTGACCACTTCTTCAGCGGGATTAAAACGATTGCTGCCATTTCTCTCACAGTGAACTACCCCACAATTGCTTCAGTTCCTCACAGCCTGGTCAACAGCTACAAATATATTATTGCCATTGCCCATACCACAGATTATGTTTGTGAAGGCGCACAAAAACTGAAGGACTACCTTGACAACCGTTAGTCACTCATGTGAGTATATCTGCATGCAGATTGTCATTGATTTTTTTTGTAAGATGTGACTATGAAACTGATGATAATATTACTATTAATCAACAGTACTATGTCTGTTCTTATGAAATATAATAATAAAATATTATTATAACCACAATTAAATAATTAAAGAATTATTTCTTTCACTTGTTATACACTACTAGTGATTATAACAGTGAGCAGTAATTGTCTACAAGAATCAATTACAAGAAGATTTTAATAATAAAAACTTCTTTTATTAAAATAATAAAATTATTTTAATATATAATTATCTTTTGCAAGAATAATTATAAAGATAATTCTTGAAGAAAACTATTACTAGAGAAAAACTTTAAGAATTAAAGATAAATGACTCACTAATACTCCAAAGAACTTATTGATAGATAAAAGTAGAGAAATTTGACGTAGGATTGTGGATTTAAGGGATCAAAAGGATTTATAACAGTATTACAACAATATATAGTTGAATTATATGATTTCACGTCTTTCTGGTTGATTCTGAAAGATTTAAAACACTTAAGAATAGCTGTAACTAATACTTACTTGTTGGTAATAATGATTTAATAAATTGATAAGATGAGGATGTGGAAAAAACAGCAAGAGGAGGCCTCTTTTAAGTCAACAACAGCTCACAGAGGCGTGCCATGGAGCAAACTGAAAAACCAGTGAGTGAGAAAACAATAAAACTTTTTGGATTATTGATTGCATCATCAGTTGTCACGTAAGATTATCATAATTACTTAATTGATGCTTTTACGTGACTACCAACCGCAATATGGTTAAGAATAAAAGGAGTAACACTTGTAAATCTTCTTTTATTCTAAAATAATCATTGATTTCTCAAAGTTATCAATGTTATTACCAATTTCATCACAGGTTGTAATTACTGTGAATTTTTGAAGATTCAGTGTTTCACGTAGAATAACCAAAAATGGACTGTACGTAAAACTTTGAATTTTACTAGTAAAACTGTAATTATTTTTGGTTGTACCATAGATAATACAGTTCTCCTTTAGTCCTGAAAGTTTCAGAAGGATTCATTAAGAATTGTATTTTTAATGAATTTTTGAAGTTTTTACCTTATTTCTACATAGAATTGCAAATAGCAGTGTTTTGCTGGTTGCTATGAGGTAAATCAATGAATATGGGTCCCAAAAGGGTTTTAATTACTCTTTTGGGGTTTATCCATGGAAATTCATTAGTAATTGACATGGTTAAAGGAGTGTAAGTAGCTCATTACCTCCTTGGCACATCAAAATAGCAGGTTATTTGCTATTTTCTGGTGTTTTACAGTAGTTGTAACTTGGTAACCAAGTTCCCAAAGAGTTTTAGTTTACCAATTAGGCCAAGATGAGCCATGGATCCATGCTCTGGAGCTATCCACGCCTCTGAGGCCTCAGAAGTTGGGTACCCTGGCTCTCTTTGATGTCTTTTGTCCCCTTGCTTATTTTTTACGTCAAAATAGTAATTTAAGCTTAAAGTGAGATATCCACTATGGGTGTACCAAAAGTCCATGTAAGAATACCATGATATTAAGTGCTCAAAACATGCATAACACTATTCTTAGTGTATATGTAACATGGGATTTCTCACTTTCCCATTATTTTGGCTAAAAATCAAGAAAAACAAAAATTTTCACGGATCTTTTATGTGGTATTAATGATGTGGTATTGAAGTATTTTCCATTTTCCCACCTCAAATACTTAAATTGAGCTTATTCACTCTATGGAGCTACCCTAGGTGAATTTTTGTGTAGAATCCAAATCTGGTCTTAAATCCATGGATTTACTTACTCAATAAAAAGTTATTCATCTTTTCTGAAATTGAAAATGATGAATTTTGGATATATGCATGACTTATGAGTTGTGCATAATTCAAAATTTCTTTTTAAGATAATTGTGGCCTATTTGGGTATGTAAAATATACCTCAAGGCTCACATTCCCTCCCACCAAAAAATAAAATTGTACTACAATTTTATCAAATGATAGAATAATAAAAGCCCCAAAGGGGGTAATGTCCACTGTCCAACCTCTTCAAACTACTCAGATCAAGTAATTTAAAGCACATTTTATAGACATATTCAGGCTTGTGGCCTTCTTTCATGTCTAAATCTTCTCAAGAGTTTATCTCAGTCAGGTATTTCTGATTCTGCCATCCATTCATCTTCATGTATTGGATTTCTATATCTGACAAGATATTCTCTTTGATTTTTACCCCTAAGTCTCCTTTCTTTAATGACCTTCTTTATCTTTTTGTCTTCATTCTGTTCCACAGGTGGTACAGTGAAAGGAGTTGGGTTCCTTAAAGGAAACAATTCTTTATCAGCTGGTTGATAAGGCTTTATCAAGCTGACTGGAAATGTGGGGTGTTTATTTTCCAATTCACCACTCAATTCCACTTGAACTGCATTGGTTCCATGTAAGGCAACAATAACAAAAGGTCCTACATAAGAATCTTTAAGTTTCTTTGGGCCTTTGATATTATTAAAATTCAAGGTTGAAACTAAAACTAAGTCCCCTACTTTGAAGTCTGGTACTTTGTGCCTCTTGTCCCACTTCTGTTTTGCATAATCAAAAGCATCATCCATACTTTGTTTTGCATGATGTTTTACTTTATCAAGCATTATCTTGAAGCTGGAAGCTGTAGGATGAATGTCAATCAAGTCTTTCCTCAGTGTGTCTGCTGGAAGTCTTGGATTCCATCCTTTCTCTAACATAGCAGGAGTTTGTCCTGTGGAAGAATGGACTGATGTCTTGTATGCCAATTATAATGCAGGTATCAGAGTGCACCAGTCATGGGTAAAGCCATCTGAGTCTTTGAATTCTAATCCATAAGCACAGAATCTCCTGATCATGTCTTCTAAAGTTTGAATCATCCTCTCTGCTAGCCCATCTGTTTGAGGGTGATATGCTGTAGAGAATGATAACTTAGTCCCAAACAATCTATGAAGATTGGTCCAAAGTGCAGATGTGAATTTGGGATCTCTGTCACTTATGATATTCTTAAATAATCCTGTATTAGAAATAACTCTACTCCATAAAAGAAGAGCTGTATCCATAGCAGTGTCATCTTTATGACATGGTAAGAATATGGGAGTTTTGCTATATCTGTCTACAATGACTAAGCAAGCATTATAACTTTTGTCACCACTTGGAGGAAGTGCTGTGACCCAATCCATGTGAACAACTTCCCAAGGGGATTTTGGTTCTTGAATATGGATCATAAGTCCAAATTTCTTGCCTGTGCTCCTGTTTGCTTTCTGGCATCTATCACAGGTATGGCAATACTCAATGATTTCTTTTCTCCAAGATGGCCACCATGCACAGTTCTTCACTTTTTCAAGTGTTCTGTCTTCTGACAGGTGTCCAGAGTAAATGCTATCATGGCATTCATGAAGAATGGTATTGATAAGCAATCTACTACACAGTGTCATCACACAAGAATGTTTTGTTCTATGGTAAATAATCCCATCAAACAAGTGAAATCTTCCTTCAGAATAGGAATTTTTCCAAACTTCATCTAGTGCATTAACCAAAGATGTGTCTTTGCAGTCTTTATCCAATAAAGAAGTCAAGATATGGCAATTTTTGTCTTTTTTATAAGACTCTCTGACCTCTTCAAAGAATTCAGTCCCAATATCAGTTATGTTAATTCCTTCAATTGGAATCTGTGGTTCAGCTTCCAAAGGTACATAAGCTGGGTTATCAGGAGTGTTGGCTAAAGCCCATCTACTAAGTCCATCAGCATTTTTGTGAATTTTTCCTGCTTTATGAACTATAGTCATGTTTCCTCTATATTCTTGAATGGCTATTTGCCATCTCAACATATGTCTGTTGGGAGTTTTCATGTTAAGAAGTGATTTCACGGCATTACAGTCAGTTATCACTTCAAAAACACTGCCATCAAGGTAATAGTGTAATTTCTCAAGTGCCCATACCAAACATAAGCACTCCATTTGGCTTGCACCATATCTGGCTTCTGTTGGTTTGATTTGTCTTGAGATATAACAAACTGGTCCTTCTGTAGGTTTGTCATCAATAATTTGGACTTGATGTAGGGCTGCCCCTAATCCATCTCCACATGCATCAATGTACAACTTAAAAGGAATATTCCAGTCAGGCATGAGGAGTAAAGGTGCTTCTGTAAGGGCTTTCTTTATCTTCTCATAAGCTCTGATTCTTTCCTGTGTCATCTCAAATACAGTCTGTTGATCACAGATTCTATAGAGTGACTTGGCTAGAATTGCAAAATCTTTCAAGTGTTGCCTATAGTAACTAGCAAATCCAAGAAAAGACATCATTTCTTTTTTATTCTGGGGTATTGGCTTAAGTAACACTGCTGCCACTTTATTTTTGTCAATACCCAAGCTCAAACCAGAAACAACATGTCCTAATGCTTTGAGTTCTTCAAAACCACAATTGCATTTCTTAAGTGAAATTTTCATGTTCACTTCTGCAACTTTATGAAGTACTCTTGCAAGTCTTTCAAGGTGTAAAGACCATGAGTCAGAACATATAATAATATCATCAATATAAATGATAAGCCATCCTTCAGACAATTCTGTGGGGAAGATGGTATTCATCATTCTTTGATAATGAGATGGAGGATTTTTAATGCCAAATGGCATTCTAAGATACTCATAAATACCACAGTGAGTGATAATTCTAAGTAATTTCCTAGCTTTAGGCGTCAAAACATTTTGATGAAAACCTTTCAATGCATCCATTGATGTTATATACTTGGCTTTAGACAATTGAGTCAGGGTTTCTTGAATTCTTGGAATTGGATACCTATCTGGAACTGTGTAGGTATTCAATGCTCTGAAATCTCCAACTATTTTTGACTTATCATTGTGCCAAGCAATAATAACAGGTGTTGTCACTTCAACTTCCTCATTATGGCCTACTTTCCTTAGTACACCAAGTTGGATTAACTCTTGGATATGTTTTTCCAAGGCCTCTCTAGCTCTGGGACTGGCTGGATAAGCTGGTCTTCTAAGTACTGGAGGATATGGTCTATCAATATTAAGAGTAATATCAATTTCATGTCCTCTTATAGCACCTACTGGTTCATTATCAGATGCAAATGCATTATTGTATGTATATAATACATCAATAAGTTCATTCCTCATTTTTGGTAACAATGATGGATTAATTTGTGCTCCAACAAGTTGTTTAGACACAAATTCATCTTTGTAAGTATCTTTGACAGAAGATACTACAGATATCTTTTTTGGCATATTGGAGAAAGCAAATTTCTGCCTTTTGTTATCTCCAATTGTGAAATATCTGTCTTTATGGTTATTTATATCAATACCATAGATATTCAAGTAATCATTTCCAAGAATGATGTGCTGAGATGTGCAATTATCCATTACTACAATCTCAGTTTTCATTCTTACACTTCCTGCTGGATGTGGGAATACAATATTAGTGTCCAATATGCCCAAGGGGTACATATTGTTACTGGCACTACTGAATTGTACACCTTCTATTGGTAATAGATGGTCTTTCCATTCAGGAAGTATAATTTGGAGATAATCTTTGCCAACACATGTGCAAAATGCTCCTGTATCCAAATTCACTTTGGCTTCAATATCACTCATCAGAACTGATGTGATACAGGATGCTCCAGCAGTATAACCCTTTCCTCTAGCAGGTTTAGTTTTACACATTCTGGCATCTTGGATATTGATCAGGTTGCAGCAATCTTCACTGTACTGTGGCAAGTGGGTATGGACTTCTGTGACCTCAAAGAAAGCTGAAATGTTTTCAATGAGATAGTCCTCCACTGGTGTATCTTCAGAGACTGCAGAATCTTGATCAGACTCCTCTTTCTCTTCAGTACACTGAATTTCTTCAATGATTTGAACTTCATTGATCTTTGTCTTCTTAGGGCAAGGGTTGGCTAAATGTGAAGTACTTCCACATTTATGACACTTCAAGACAGGTCTTTCTGGTCTTCTTTCCTCTCTAGGAATCTTTGAGACTATTTTGGACTCTATTGGGTTTCTAATCCAAGTCTTACCAATTCTTGTTCTGGTAATGATATCTTCCATAGCATTAATGTAGTCCTCTTTTGCACAGGGCTCCACACATCTGCTCTTGATAGCATGTTCCATTTCTCCTCCACACTTTCTTAATATTTTCATATTAATCATAGTGTCAGACATATCTGGGTGTAAAGCAGATAATCTGTCTTTTTGTTTGAAGAACCAAGTAAGTGGTTTGTCTTTTTCTGAGTTAAAAATGGCACTTTCAAAAGCATTCTCCATTTTAAACCTCCAAGAATTATTGGCCCATTTGGTAATCACTTCAGATTTCCACCAAGACCAGTCATGTTTTCCATGATCTATTCTCATCTTGTAATACCATTTCTTTGCAGTCTTGGTAAACAAACAATGTAATTTTCCTACTGTGATTTCATCAGGTATATTAAAGTCTTCTTGCAACATATCAATAGTCCTGATGAATTCAATATGGTTGTATTCTACTTCACCAGACAATGTTGGCCATTCTTCTATTTTGGGAATATCTCTTGCAGAGTAGGAATTTTCTCCCAAGAATGGTGTAAGACTTTCTTTAACAGAGAGTTTTTCCTCAGTCAAAGGTGTAGAATGTCTTGGCATATGTGGTTCATGATTCTTATGAATTTGTTCCACACTTGCAATTATCTCATTCTTCAATTTCTGCCTTTCACTGTCACTTTTTGCTAAATGTATAGCAAATTGATTGGTGTTCTTAACTATTTGTAAGACATGGTCTTCAAGAGTTTTAAGTCTATCAGTTACTTGAAGAATGGAAGGATCTTCTGTGTCATCATTCTGATTTTGACATTGGTTCTCAATTCTTTTACAAGTATTGTCAATTGACTCAATGGTGACATTTGTCAGTTTATGCCATTCAGAATGTGCCTTGTCATTTTTCTGTAGTTCATTGATGTCTGATGTAATTTGCTTTAACTTTGACTCAAGTTTGCCAATTTCTACACTAATACTTCTATGTACATCAGTTATTTGCGTGGAAAGGTCCTGTTCATCCTTTCCTGTTCTTTGGCTGTGAATTCCATAAGAGTTCTGGCCATATTGAAGACACTGTCCACTGCTGAAGGCTCCAATTTGGGGATCCTGTACCCTTGTGGGTAAGGTCTGTGCCAATTGGCTTTGCCTTTGCCCTTGCCTTGATGGTTCTTGGGACCTCTCTGTTTCTTTTGAGGTCCTTTGGGCTTGTCCTTGGATGCTTCTGGAGCTGGTTTGGAGCTGGTAGATGCCACTGGTGCCTCTGTCTCCAAAGTTGGAGTCATTTCCAACTCTTTCTTCTGGTCTATGGATAAAAGACTCTGGTTCTTCAACCAATTCTTTATCTTTTTGACCTTGTCTTTGCAAGACAGGGGGCTCCATCCTCCTAAGAGTTCTATGGTCTTCTCCTGACCCAGAAAGCTCTTGATGTGTAAGTAGGAGTTCATGGCCCCCTGCCAAAGGCTTGGGCAGATTTCCCACTCCTCTTCTTTGGCTGCTCTGAACCAATTTTTGTACTGGCTCTGATATATTTCTATTGCTGCCACTTGAAAATGGTTCAGCCCTGGAAATATTATCATAAATTAGTTCAGGCTCAGAATTCATGTCAAAATCTGTTGGTACAGACCTTGGGGAATGGGGGGCAACTCTGGCATCCTCCAGATGTGTGTTTCTTGTGGAAGATTTGGCACTTCTGGATTTGGTCTTGCCTCTTCCTTGTCCACATCCATCTGGTTGGACTGAATAGTTGCTTCCATTTCTGGTATGCACCATTTTCACGTCAATTTTAAGTATAAAAAGTGAAAATAAAGATAAAAACACACCTTTTGGTGGTAATTTATTCTTTTCAGAATTGAATAAGGTGCCTCTTTTAGCAATTTGCACCTCAATACTTTCTTCAGATTCTCCTTCTGAAGATTCTGGGCTAGTGATATATCTTTTACTGAGTCTGTTACCAGCTGCACAGTATTTGATTAAAGACACTAAGAAAATTATAAAAAAAAATTATTTTTTATACTTTTAAAATATTTTTAAAGATTTTTTATAAGTTTTATATTTTTTAATATTAAAACAATTATTCTTTTTAAAGAAAAAAAATTAAAATTTAAGATTTTGAATGAAAATTAATTCAGAGTAACTCAAAGAATAATTTTATAAGTTTTTGGATGTGAAAAAGCCACGTGTAAAAACAGTATAAAATTAAACCAAATTCCTCAATGAAAAAGATTTTAAAACAATTTCAAAAATAAAAATATTTTAACTTCAAATTGAAAGAAAAGAATTAATTAAATTAATATATTTTAGAGCTTAAAAATATATTAATTAAGGGTACAAGGTTCAAAAAACACGGCCAGGCCCCCAAATGTAAGATGTGACTATGAAACTGATGATAATATTACTATTAATCAACAGTACTATGTCTGTTCTTATGAAATATAATAATAAAATATTATTATAACCACAATTAAATAATTAAAGAATTATTTCTTTCACTTGTTATACACTACTAGTGATTATAACAGTGAGCAGTAATTGTCTACAAGAAGATTTTAATAATAAAAACTTCTTTTATTAAAATAATAAAATTATTTTAATATATAATTATCTTTTGCAAGAATAATTATAAAGATAATTCTTGAAGAAAACTATTACTAGAGAAAAGCTTTAAGAATTAAAGATAAATGACTCACTAATACTCCAAAGAACTTATTGATAGATAAAAGTAGAGAAATTTGACGTAGGATTGTGGATTTAAGGGATCAAAAGGATTTATAACAGTATTACAACAATATATAGTTGGATTCTATGATTTCACGCCTTTCTGGTTGATTCTGAAAGATTTAAAACACTTAAGAATAGCTGTAACTAATACTTACTTGTTGGTAATTGTCACATTGATGCCAGAAACCATCAACAAGCACTCGAGCTCTCCACTCAGGGTCATGTTGGAACAGGTGGTCCCCCACCACCACCATGACTAGACCCTAGGTTGCTTGATTGCGCAATCATCACAACTGAGCAGAAAAGGCTACAAGATCAAGGTTGAATTTCCTTGATCCTTTTCTGGTATTATAGGTCACAGTTCCACCGTCTGTGACAGTACCCCCGGGGTAGGAAGCACTGCGTCCCGAAGTGCACTAACACAGATGGGCAACCCTGTCCTCAATCAGGGGCATCAGCTACACAACAGGCCAGTATAAGGAGCCATAAGGGTTGTTGGGTCATCACTCCCAAGCCCTTTCTGCCAACAGGTTTGAAACCCCCAAATTTCGCAATGTGTCTCCCTCACAATTGTGAAATCCACCCATGACAGTAAACCTTGATCTTCTGTCACATTGATGCCAGAAACCATCAACAAGCACTCGAGCTCTCCACTCAGGGTCATGTTGGAACAGGTGGTCCCCCACCACCACCATGACTAGACCCTAGGTTGCTTGATTGCGCAATCATCACAACTGAGCAGAAAAGGCTACAAGATCAAGGTTGAATTTCCTTGATCTTTTTCTGGTATTATAGGTCACAGTTCCACCGTCTGTGACAGTAATAATGATTTAATAAATTGATAAGATGATGATGTGGAAAAAACAGCAAGAGGAGGCCTCTTTTAAGTCAACAACAGCTCACAGAGGCGTGCCATGGAGCAAACTGAAAAACCAGTGAGTGAGAAAACAATAAACCTTTTTGGATTATTGATTGCATCATCAGTTGTCACGTAACATTATCATAATTACTTATTTGATGCTTTTACGTGACTACCAACCCCAATATGGTTAAGAATAAAAGGAGTAACACTTGTAAATCTTCTTTTATTCTAAAATAATAATTGATTTCTCAAAGTTATCAATGTTATTACCAATTTCATCACAGGTTGTAATTACTGTGAATTTTTGAAGATTCAGTGTTTCACGTAGAATAACCAAAAATGGACTGTAAGTAAAACTTTTAATTTTACTAGTAAAACTGTAATTCTTTTTGGTTGTACCATAGATAATACAGTTCTCCTTTAGTCCTGAAAGTTTCAGAAGGATTCATTAAGAATTGTATTTTTAATGAATTTTTGAAGTTTTTACCTTATTTCTACGTAGAATTGCAAATAGCAGTGTTTTGCTGGTTGCCATGAGGTAAATCAATGAATATGGGTCCCAAAAGGGTTTTAATTACTCTTTTGGGGTTTATCCATGGAAATTCATTAGTAATTGACATGGTTAAAGGAGTGTAAGTAGCTCATTACCTCCTTGGCACGTCAAAATAGCAGGTTATTTGCTATTTTCTGGTGTTTTACAGTAGTTGTAACTTGGTAACCAAGTTCCCAAAGAGTTTTAGTTTACCAATTAGGCCAAGATGAGCCATGGATCCATGCTCTGGAGCTATCCACGCCTCTGAGGCCTCAGAAGTTGGGTACCCTGGCTCTCTTTGATGTCTTTTGTCCCCCTTGCTTATTTGTTACGTCAAAATAGTAATTTAAGCTTAAAGTGAGATATCCACTATGGGTGTACCAAAAGTCCATGTAAGAATACCATGATATTAAGTGCTCAAAACATGCATAACACTATTCTTAGTGTATATGTAACATGGGATTTCTCACTTTCCCATTATTTTGGCTAAAAATCAAGAAAAACAAAAATTTTCACGGATCTTTTATGTGGTATTGAAGTATTTTCCATTTTACCACCTCAAATACTTAAATTGAGCTTATTCACTCTATGGAGCTACCCTAGGTGAATTTTTGTGTAGAATCCAAATCTGGTCTTAAATCCATGGATTTACTTACTCAATAAAAAGCTATTCATCTTTTCTGAAATTGAAAATGATGAATTTTGGATATATGCATGACTTATGAGTTGTGCATAATTCAAAATTTCTTTTTAAGATAATTGTGGCCTATTTGGGTATGTAAAATATACCTCAAGGCTCACATTTTTTTACAAAAGCCCCGAGGACTTGAGTCACCAACCCAACTCCAACCATAATAGCAATCCAAATAAGGCAGCCCTCGGCGGACTTGGTCAAAGCATGGTGTTGCTTAAGGCTTTGCCTCTCTATGTGGGTGCAAATGTGTAGAGGTGGCTTGAGGCTGTAACACCATGTGGCAACCGATAAACTGAGGGCTTGGGTCATCTGCTCCACAAAAGAGGAGCTGTCCAGGCCAATAGGGCCGGTGGCTCTTTTGAAAGTGCACTGCACAATAAAGAGTGAAATAACACTATAAAATTAGATGAATTACACATCTTTAAAAAATATTATTTCTATTATTATAATTAGAAAGAGCTCTGGTCATGGTGGGGGCCCACACCATGACCAGTATTTGTATTTCCTTCTAATAGCCAACACGGGGGAATTGCTGCCCAAAATTCTTAGTAAATTGTATTCTATTCAAATTCGATAATTTTTAATTTTTTTATAATTCTTGGCTTCAATAACTAATTAATTATAAAAATATAAGAAATAATCAAATGTAATAAAAAACATTTGATCCAAAAAGAATATATAATAAATCCAAACACAAAACACATGGTTAACAAAGGAATAAATTATAAATCCCAAAAGATTATTTCAAGAATAAAAATAACCACTACAAAGATACACAAATAATAAAATGAGATAACCCAAGATTAACCCATAAATGCTAGAAATAAAACAATAAAACCACCCAAAATAAGGAAGGAACTAATCAATAAATGAATATATAATAACCAAGAACTAAATATATAAAATATAAATCATAAACTAATAATGAGTCATTATTAAATTATTCAATTCTAATAATGAATCATCAATAAGCTATATTCAAATTCATGTATAATTTGTAATTAATAAGTGCAATTAATAAGTCTTCATTGAAATATGAATCAACTATCTCTTCTTCAATAATAACAAATAAAGCAATAAAAAATAAAAAATAAAAAACCATAATAAACATAATGGAAATAATCCAAATGAATCAATATTGTATTATGAAAAGAATCCAACTTCTATTTGAGTATTTATTGCATTTATGTTGTATAAATCATGAGTTCTTTTGAGTATACCTTGAATGAATTGGTATTTCAATTATTTTTGTGGTGGTATAATTTTTAATTTAATTTTATCTTTATATTATTTGGAATATTTATGCTATAAATTCCTTATCTTCTTTTAATTTACCTTGTCTTTTGCTTATATTTTTGCTTTAAATTCATTTAATTATATTTTATTAATATTTCATATTTCATTTCTATTTGGGATTTAATTATGTCTTTCATTTGAATTTGAATTTATCAATTTAATCATTTTATTGATTTATTCTTGTTTTTATTTTGATTATTTACCTTTATATATGTGAAAATTATTTGATAAAATCAATTATTATTCTAAGGGAAATTAAATAATCAAACCAAATATTATTATAATGTTTATTTTGGCCTTAAGGTTATTATTCCTGTATATTTATGATATTTTATTTTATTTTTATTCATTTTTGTTTTATTTATATGAATTAATAAATGATCAAACAATAAAGAATAAAAAATCAATGAATCATTATGAAATAATTCAATTGTTATATTGATTTGTCAATCATTTACATTAAATCACATACAAATTTGTGCATAATTAATCAATTTTTACATTAGATACATTCTAACCCTAATTTGTTTACATGGCTTGGTCATTTTCAATCTATTTTTTGATCAAATATCTTTGAATTAATATTAATTTTAACTAACACATCTTTATCTAATTCTCAATAAGAGTCAAATCAGCTCCCTCATAAATCCCAATGAATCAGCCAGTCAAATTTCACCATCTTTCCCAAAAAATAACTCTTCAAACTCCAAAGTAAACCAAAGTCAGCTCGCACAATGTTATTTTTCCCAAGAAAAGAATGGATACCAGTTATTCTTAGTCAATGGATGTTCAAAGAAAATTAAGCAATATGAAGGAACCAAGCAAAACCTGGTATCTCATTTGAAAGCATTTCATAAGGAAATATGGGCTGAAGCAATTGCCAAAAAGAACACTGAAGGACGAAGTAATTTATCAGACTCACATGGAAGCAGCATCATAAAAAGTATGAATGTCCACTTACAGAATAATTTCACTGATAATCTTTTCAGCCTTATAATTCAAGGGGAACAATCATATGCTTTAGTAAAATTAAAGTCATTTCAAAAGCTTATTAATACTCTCAACAAGGACATTCACTTAATTTCTGAAACCATGGTTTCCAAACGGATCAAGCAAAAGTTTCTGAATGATACAGAACAAAGATTTACCTTTATCAATTCACAAGCCGCACGGTTCTCATTTTCTACTGAAATTTGGTCTGGTCCAGGTGGAATGTCGTCTATTACTCTCACAGCCCAGTACATATCATCTGATTGGAAACCATTCACTGCAACCATTGGATTTTGCAATTTCACCGAAGAGCATACTGGTAAAAACACATACACAAAAATTGTGGATATGCTTAATGATTTCTTCATAGAAAACTCTCAAAGGCCAAGGGGATCAAAGTGTGATGCAATTGAAATAGATACCTGAAGTTATTCATCATCAGAAACCCAAAGTGAAATATCCAATTCTTCAAATTATTTGTATAGTTTGGATATCTCATCCATTGGTAATTGAATCATGGCCATAACATTAGATAATGCTGCCTCAAATACAAAATTTATGGATCTTGCTGTTAAAAATCATTTTCTGAAAGGTTTTGACTCACACATTCGATGTTTTGCATATATTTTTAATTTAGCTGCAAAGGATTCTTTAAGGGAGGTTGATGGATCAAATGATAAGCTTAAGAAGGTGGTTCATTTAATACGTCGATCAAACACCTCATGGGAACGCTTCAAAAGCATTTGTAAAAAAAATAAAGAGCCACCAAACCGGCCAAGGGCTGACAATGCCACCAGATGGAACTCAAAATATTCAAGGCTTTGTTCAGCATTAACGCAGAAGAGCTCCTTTGATGATTTTATTTATGAGCACAATAAGTCTCAAACATCAAAACGAAAAACAAATCACTTTAACAGATGAAGCCAAAAAACGTTTAGTAGAAAAAAACAGAAAACCATTTCCCAGGCAATAGAAAAAGGTGACATTAATCATGAAATATGCCTTGTTTGTCTGCCTACTTGATTATATTTCTGCATAATAAATCTCACGTCATTCCTTTCTAACTATTCCGGAGGTAATTTTGGAAGAGGACTGGGCATTTTTTAAACAAATATCGGAATTCCTAAAGGTCTTTGCCACTGCAACCAATGAAGTTCAAGGTGATTATTATCCTTCACTTGGGTTAGTAATGCCTTGGTACCAACTACTCCTTGAAACATGTCAAAAAACCAAAAATGAAGTCTCAAGTGAATCCCAGCTATTTGATGCAGATGATCAAGCATATCCAAAGCTTGAAAGTTATTACAATATCAGATCAAATTCCTGTGCTATGTGCTTGATTCTTGACCCATGATTCAAGCTTACATGGTTTACTCAGCATGATTTGTTGCAAGAATATGAAAGAAACTGTGATACCAATCCAATAATATATAAGGATGAAGCACTCAAACATCTCAAAGAAGTATATGCTGAATATTCTTCTGAATATGCAATCAACTTTTGACAAGATCCTCAAGTTTCTGAAACAGTTTAAAGTAATCTGAAGCATTTGCATCCTTTTGAAGAAAGAATGTCAAAAAGAAAAAATAAAACTAATGAAATTCTTGAATATTTACAAACTGATTCACCCCATTATTCAATATGCATTCTTTAATTGTGGAAGAGCCATGAAAATATGCTTCCAATATTAGCCAAAATTGCAAGAGACTACCTTTGAATACCAGCAACCTCAGGACCTAGTGAGCGTGTATTTTTGGAAGCTGGAAACTTGATTACTAACAAACGCATATCACTTTCCTGTGATTCTGTGGAGGCAAATATGTGTTTATGTTCTTGGTTAAATAATGGAATTTATGAAATTATGTATGCTTGGTATGATAATCTTCAGTGATTCCATTTCTTATTTTTACTCATCAAATAAATTTCTCTTGAAATCCAAAAATTTAATAAATCCATTAATTATGCAAATTAAAATATTTTTTCTTATTATTATAGTGATTTGAGATTGAATCTATCAATCAGAATGGCCTTATTTAGCAATTGGGTTAATTAAAATTTAAGCAATATAAGTGTTTTGTAACACAAAGTCACAATTATATTTTTGAAATAAAATAATCCTTTCTGTTTAAATTCTATTTTTGAAATAAATAATCCTTTCTGTTTGAATTCTATTTTTGCAATAAATGATCCTTTCTGTTCAAATTCTATTTTTGAAATCAATAGTTAACACAAATCTGTTAACTTGATGGCCTCTTTTTTCAAAATTATGATGGTGAAGAATTTTTATTTTTATGTAATTTGGTTTCTATCATAGGAACCTGAATTTTTTTAGGTGTGTTTCTTACAACACATAATTTTTTGTAAAAACATATAGGTGACCTCTTTTTTTTAAAAAAATCCTTAGGAAATAAAATGTTTTAAGAATTTTGTAAATTTTGTTTAACCATATTTATTGCATTGTGTTTTTTAGTATTTTTTTGGCTAATAATTTCTTTCAAAAAACTGTGCCTTATGAATTTCATCATTATTTTTAAAAAATGAATTCACTCTTAAGAATCAAAAACAACAAGGATTTTTTTTTTGAAACTTATTGGGTTGAATGATTGTTAAAATGCCATCAATCACATGAACTTCATGAAAAATGCCATAAATGTTATGAATAGCATCAACAATTCCATAAGTAACATGAAAAGAATAAAAAATTTCATAATGAATATCATTGGTATCATCAATAATATAAATGAAATTAATGAAATCAAAAATGCCTACATAAAATTAATGGCTTGAAGGGAATTAACAATACCATAAATTGTATTCACAGAACCATTTATGGAATAAGAATTTTATTTATTTCATAAAAAGGAGCCCATAGTGGTTTTTATGTGTATTTAATAATTTATGGCAAAGAAACTTAAGGGCTAATGTTCATGAAAATTCAAAATTTGGTACATTCCCTTTTGAATATTCAAAATTTCGAACATTCGATTTCAAATATTCAAAGGTAGGTGAAATTCGGTTCTGAATATTTGATCATGATGGAAATTTGATATTGAATATTCGATGACCCTTAAAATTTGACAAATTTTCGAAAAGCTATGCTTTGATGAAAAGAAAGAAATAATAATTTATCTTCTTTAAAAAAAATTGTTGTACAGAATGAAAAAGAAATTGACAACATTCAATTTATTTTTGAAAATAACAAACCAAAGGTTTTAATTGAAAGTACTCAAAAGTTAATACAAGGAAAAGAAGAATTGTATAAATATATAAAAGATATCAAAGATAAAACTTTGACAATCAAGTATGATGTTGGTATTGATAATATTCCAGAAAATTGAACAAATTAAGTCTTTCTGTAGAAAGATTTGAAGAAAAGACTTCATCACACAAAAAATTACTTTTAGACCATGTGGAAAATAGTGATGAAGCAAGAAAGCATCTGAAAGATGGGATTTGAAGGGAAATGAAGCTTATTACTGAAAAAATGGATTAAATTAATGAGGCTCACTCAAATATGCCAAAGTTATCAACTCCATTTTCTCACATAAGAAGCCCTGTTAAACCAAAAGAGGGATTTACAAATCCATTCATAACAGACTTGAGTCAGAAAGACAATAACCAAGTCTTAATGAAGGAGGCACCTCAATTAAAAGAATTTCCAACATTCACAGGAGGAGGTGAGTATTACCAGATGTCACTTATTAAAACAATTGAAATGTTGCAAGAATATTATTCCATACCAGATGAATCAATGATTTCTAGATTACACTCACTGTTTGAGAAATCTGAAAAAAGATGGTATTATGGCAGAAGGCAGACAAATGGAAAAAATACCTGGTCTTGGTGGAAACAAGAAATAATAACCAAGTGGGCTAATGATTCAGGAGGTAAAAAATTGATAATGCATTTTGAAACTCCTCCTTTGACGCGGACAAATATAAACCTTTGACTTGGTTATGAAGACAGGTTGAAAGAGTAAATGCACTGTACCCAAAAATTTCACAAAAAATGGTACACATGAAAATACTCAAGAAATGTGGAGGAGAATTGGAGCATGCCCTGAGAATCAGGTGTATAGAACCATGCCCCACAGAAGAGTATATTAATGCACTGGAAGAAATACTGACAAGGACAATAATTGGCAGAACTTGGAAGAAATTGGACATTAAAAGCCAAACAAGCCATTTATCAAAAAAAGATAAACCAAGACAAAATATCAATCCCACTACATCCAACAACAATGAGAAAAGAAAGTCCCAAAAATGTGGAGGTATTGGATACTTAGCCAATAAGTGCCTTAAAAAGGGAAAAATCAATGAAATTGCGCAAACAGAGGACCACAATGATAAAGAAGAAGAATCTGATGCTGAAAAGGACACTGAAGAATCAATAACTTCTGAAAGTGATTAAATTAATATCATTAATACACAAATTAATAATATTGATTTAATATATGAAGTATTGGATGTCAATTCAAACTTACCACAACTTGGAACATCTGATACCAGCCTCACAAACATACAAGATGCTAAATTGTATAGAACCAAACCTGAAAAAGGGATGGGATATACAGCTGGCAGCTCAAGTATAAGTATTATAATGGTGGGAAACCAAGAGGAAAAAGTGAACTTAGATATAGGAGCATATTTTACCTGTGTTGGTAAAGGTTATTTGAATTCAATTGTACCAGATTGAAAGAAAGACTTATACCAATACAAGAAGTCAAATTTAGTAGTGCAAGTGAAAGCATGAATTACCTTTGAATAATTGACTTAACCTTCATTTTTCCTCATCCTTTAAAAGGTATCAGATTGAAACTAGAATTTGTGGTAATGGACAAATGCACTAGTAAGCATTTTTGTGAGCCTTAGAGGTAATTTCATATACCCAAAAGACCACAAATATAAAATTAACCTATAAATATGAATAAAATAAATTCATTTATATTATTAAAATAAAAATCAAAATATAAATATAAAATTATATTAAAAATAAAAAATTTAATTACAATTTAACAGTGAAATTACAATAAATTTAGGAATTATAAAATTACATTTATACTTGAAAAAATTAAGTAAAAATGAAATTTTAACAAAATTGTAAAAAAATAAATAAATTTGGAAAAAAGTTAAATAAAAATTATTATAACCTTTTATCCAGTAAATAAACATATAAAAATTATTTCACCATTGGATTCCTCATAAAAAATCAGGTGGGGTCACCTCTGAGTAAAATTCTTGTAACTCAACTCTAAATAAGCTTAAATTAAGTTTTTAGTATTTTCAATACAAAAGTTGAAAATCCTCAAAACTTTAATTTAATTCACACAACATGTGGTGTTAACCATCAATTTTTGTGTTAAAATTGAGGTGTTGTGTTTAGTTTAGAAGTTATGAGGAATTGCAGTATTTTCAATTGAATTCAATTGAAATGTCAAAATGTGCGCGTGTATTACATAAGTGAGCTATGATTTACATATGAGGTATCAATAATTCGTGTATTGTACTGTACAATTCAATTGAATTACATATGTAAATTATAAGTATAATACATGATGAGGAATTAGAGGAAAAATAAATTGGAAAGATTAAATTTGGGGGCGAAAAGGAACTCCAGCTTGTCACAGGGGCTCTTGGAAGAAGAGGGCCTGGCACTCAGGAATCAAGAACTCACTTGGAGGGCTCCAAAGATAAAAGAATAATAAGAATGAATTTCTTTAAGAAAGAATAAAGGGGAAAACAAGTATGCCAAAAGATGAGATAAGAAAAAGATGAAGCCAATGACCAAAGATAATAAAGAAGCCAAAAGCCAAGAAGCCAACCAAGTGAATCCTCAATTCACTGTTTCAACCTGCCAGAAAAGGAAATGGAATTAGTATAAGGATATGACCACCAATATCCACTGGACAGGCGAGGAAATAAAAGAAAAGGGTGCTGAATGACTGACTTAAGATTATCAGTATTAACTTTAATAATGTAAAAGAAAATAAGGATAAAAATAAATCCACTATATTAATTAACTGGGGAAAAAGTCCCCAGGTGCTGAAAGGTGGCCAGTATATGTGAAAAGCTGGAAGGTTGATCCTGGAAGGTGGATCAATGACTGTATTGTCCGAATCGGGAAATACAGTTCTGGCCATCTTGAATTTTGAACTGTGTGATGGAATTCACACAGTGGAATAAGAAATGGCCCAATTGGGCCAAGGCCATACAGGTTGATTGAATAAGGCCTGTACGGATGAATTGGGTTGTCCAAGGAGTATTGAATACTTGATGTCTTGACAACTGATTGAATTATGTAATACCTCTTGCGAATTGACCTTAGAATAATCCTGAATGAATTGTACCAACCCAACTCCTGCAGATACAGGTGGTTGGGATCCTTGAATGATCTTCTGAATTACCGCCATGGATTGCCAGACTGATAAGCTGAAAAGTCCTCCTTCGAAAATGGGCGTTGGAATTATGGACCTTGAAATGGGAAGGTGGAATTGGGTCCTGAAAACGTCACCATTGGATTGCTGAGTAAAAATGGTGCATAATGGTATATAATACCATATATGCACCACACCTGCAATCTTGAGTACGGAGTGCATGAAGGAAAGGAAGGAATTCCCCTTAAGTTGAGGGAAAAGCTTGTTGAGATGATTTGGTGGCCTCTGGTGGTTGCCAGAGGCCATGACGGTGAAGTTGGTCTATGGTGGTCCAGGGCAAAAAATGGGTCCTACGGGATTTATGGCCAAAAATGGATCCAAGGTGGTTTTTGGTCCAATTTGGGTCCAAGGGATTGGTGGCCAAAAATGGCTCAGGTGGGCCCAATTGTGGTTTGGGACCCACCTGGTCTTGGGGGCTAGGTGGCTGCCCCCTTTGGCCCCTTTTGGCCTCATTGGATTAGGCCAAAAGGGGCCTAACCCGCCTACGGACCGCGGACCGCGGACCGTAGAAGCCGTGGGGGGCCTAAATGGCCCAAAAAGGCCATTTAGGCCAAAACCCCCATAATGAAAGGGGTGGCCAGGAAACCAAGGAAGGTGGCCATGGGGCCTGGAAGCCCCTGGAAGACAAAGGGACCCCCCAGGCCCAAAAACAGTGATGGAGGCCTGGGGGTTGGTGAGGTGGAAATTGGCCAAGAGGGCCAATGACGCAGGATATGGCCTGAGGCCATAAAGGATGATGGAGGCCATAAGTGGCCAATGGAGTGGGTTATGGCATAAGAGCCATGGAACACCCAAAAGGGGTCAATTGGCCATAAATGATATGACATGGCCAATTGGCCCCAACTTGGCTCCAGGTTGGATTGCCTCCGCCATCAAGGAGGAGGGTCAAAATACGTGGCTGTGACAGTACCCCCTACCTTGAATGGTGAGCTCCTGAGCACCAAGATAAGGTAGAGGCCTGTTGAGGCTAATGAGACGGATTTGACGTAAGGATTCCAGAGGCATTGAATCTTGAAAAGAGAAATTGAACTGATAAGCTTGTTGGCATATGAATTGAGGTTGACTTGGTCTTCTCTTGACATTTGGCTTTGACAAAGTTGAAGACATGATTTGACGTAAAGATTTTGGCGTTAAAGAGTTATAAGAAAAGAAATTTTGAAAGAATATAAAGAGTAAAAGTGAAACAGATATAAAGAGAGAAACAGAAAAAATAAAGAAAATGAAATTTGAGGAGGAATCCAATCTTCATCACAGGTTACGACAATTGATTTTGAAAGTGGCCAAGGACCTGGATAAAAAAAATTTGATGCCAGGTGCTCACAGAGTGGCCAAGGTGATGTTTTGACAGATTGTAGACCCCTCAGGGAAGTGCACACCAGGAGAGGAACTTACTTTTAGTAGTTGCCACTCCCGCCAGTGCCATAAATAAAAAAGCTCTTGATAAATGAATGTGTTGAAAGAATAAAGTCTTGGGAAGGAGAATGAAAAAGGAATGGTCCATTTGCCCAAGTGTAAATGGCCATAAATTTGGAATTCGGATGTTGAAAGCCGGGCCAAAAGGTCTGTGTCCAAATTTAAAAGTGCTCACAGAGTGGCCAAAGTGATGCTTACAACAAAGAAGAGTAGAATACCCCTAAAGGTGCATACCAGGAGTGGGACTTACTTTTGGTAATTCCTCTCCCCACCAAGCACCATAAAAATTCAAGCCATTGAAGAATTGGGTCCTGGCTTGTCAGGATATAACGAATGAAAATCTTTGACAAGTTCAGGACAATTCTTGAGGTTTTCAGTTGGTTCCCATGTGGATCTTTCTGAATCTTGACTGAAACCTTTCCATTCCACCAGATACCATAATTTTCTTCTCTTGAGCTTTGAATCCAGTACTTGAGAGACTTCCCATTCCTCTTCTTCTTCAATAATGATTGGAGGAGGAGGCTCTTGATGCCGATTTGGGATCGTTGATGTCTTGACTGGTTCCAAGAGTGAGATATGGAAGACTGGGTGGATGGATTTCCATTGAGATGGAAGCTTGAGGTGGTAAGCATGAGTACTGACTTTCTTCAGGATTGGAAAGGGACCCAACCATCTTTCAGACAGTTTCTTGGTGGGTCTAGTTGATTTGATATTCTTGGAAGAAAGCCATACCATGTCACCAGGATTGAAAACAGGTGGACTTGCTCTACTTTTATCTGCATACCTCTTAAACCGGTTTATGGCGATTTCAAGTTCTCTCTTGACATCTTGCTGTACTGATTGGATTTTTGTTGATAACTTTCCAGCAGGAGTATCTTGAGTGATGTGAACTGAATCAAATTGTGGATCTCTTCCATAAACGGTGAAAAACGGTGATTGCTTGGTTGAAGAGTGATCAGAATTATTGTAGGCAAATTCAGCCAGAGGGAGCCAGGTGTTCCAATCATCTTGATGATAACTGAGATACATCCGAAGATACTGTTCTAGTATCTGATTTACCCTCTCTGTCTGTCCATCAGTTTCTGGGTGATAAGCAGTTGACAAGTCTCTTGAAATCTTGAGCTGCTGACAAAGATTGGTCCAGAAGGAAGAAACAAAGAGTGAACCTCTATCACTGACAATGCTTGATGGAAGGCCATGCTTTGAGAAGATATTCTTGATGAATAAATGGGCCAAATCCAAAGAAGTTATTGAAGACATTGTTGGAATAAAAACCGCCATTTTTGAGAATCTGTCCACTATGACAAGAATTGAGTCAAAAGAATTGGACAGGGGCAGTTGAGTGATGAAATCCATTGAGAGACAAATCCAAGGACCATTTGGAATTGGAAGAGGTTTGAGGAGTCCAAACTTCTTATGGTGGATATTCTTGTTTCTTGAACACTGTTGGCAGGATGATACATAATCCTTAATGAATTGGGTCATGCCGGACCAGTGGAAATCCCGCTTGACAAGTTTGAGAGTCTTCTCTTGGCCAGGGTGTCCAGCTAGAGGAGAGTCATGACGCTTTTGAAGAATGCTGAGTTGAATTGTGGAGTCATTTGGGACTACCACCCGATCTTTGAAGAGAAGAAGTTGGGAGGAGGAATCAAGAGAATAATCTTGGACAGATTTACCTTTACCCAAATCTTGAAGGATACTTCTGTACTGAGGGTCTTGCCATAATTTCTTCTGAATTGAATCAATCAAATTTGAAAAAGAATCCACCTTGACTGCAAAAAACTTTGAGGGTTGAACTTCATCTTGCTTAATGAGTTGTTGAAAGTTCATTGGATTCTTGCTGATGAAATCCTCCCCCCTCTCCGGATAGACGTCGTCCCGACGTGATAAGGCATCTGGAAGAGTTGCTAGGCGGCCAGGGCGGTAAGTGATTGAAAAATGAAATTCAGATAAGAATTCAGCCCAACGGGCTTGACGGCGAGTAAGGATCTTTGATGACATAAAGTACTGAAGAGACGAATGATCGGTGAGAACTTCAAAAGGAGAGGACAGAGAAAGAAGAAAAGCCCTCCAGCGCTTGAGAGCCCAGACTATACCAAGGAGTTCCTTGTCATGAATTTCATAGTTGAGTTCTGCTGGAATAAGCTTGCGGCTGTCAAAGGCAATGGGATGTTTTCCTGAGTCAGAGACCTGACTCAGTACAGCACCCAAAGCATAATCGGATGCATCGGTCTCTACAATGGTCGGTAGAGAAGGATTGAAGTGGGAAAGGATTGGAGCGGTAGTGAAGGCCTCTTTGAGTTGATGAAACTGGCTAAGAGCTTCCTCATTGAGGGGGAAACAGGAATCTTTCTTGAGGAAACTGGTGAGTGAACTGATTTTCTTTGAATAATTCTTGATGAAACGGCGGTAGAAGTTGGCAAAGCCAAGGAAGGATTGAAGAGCCTTGAGGTTTCTTGGAGGAGGCCAATTAAGGATCTGCTGGACTTTTGCTTGGTCCATCTTGAGGCCTTCAGAAGAAACAACATAACCAAGGTATTCTACACTAGAGACATGAAAAAGGCATTTAGAAGCCTTGGCGAAAAGGTTATTGGCTCTGAGTCTGGAAAGAACAGTGGACACATGGGTGACATGTTCTTCCTCAGACTTGGAAAAGACCATAATGTCATCCAAATAAACCACAACAAAAACATCAAGAAGATCTTGGAATATATCATTGACAAGATTCTGAAAAGAGGCAGGAGCATTGGTGAGCCCAAATGGCATAACCAAGTACTCAAAACTGCCATATTTAGTTCTGAAGCATGTCAAATGTTCATCACCCTCCTTGATTCTGAGCAGGTTATATGCACCACGCAAATCAATCTTGGAGAAGATAGAAGAACCATTAAAGACATTAAGAAGCTGGTTCATAGGAGGAACAGGATATTTGTTCTTCCTAGTGACAGCATTGAGTTTGCGGTAATCAACACACAAACGGAGGCCACCATCTTTCTTTTTAACAAAGAGGACAGGTGCTCCTGTTGAGGAGGAGCTTGGCCGGATGAAACCTTTCTCTACATTCTCTGAAATGTAGGCCCTGAGTGTATCCGACTCTTGTTTGGATAAAGAGTAGATCACCCCAACTGGAGGTAGAGACCCCTCCAGTTCGATATGATGATCACAGGCACGGTGAGGAGGAAGTTTCTCTGCTTTCACCTTGGAGAATACATCCAAGTATTGGTGATAAACAGAGGGAACAACCTTCATCACGGTTTCTACTTCTTCTGGCTCTTCCTCTTCATCCCACAACTCCTCCAGGGAGTCATGATAAGATGAAGGAGGAAGGTCCATATTCCCAAAGAAGAGATGAAGTGAAGATACAGAATTATCTTCCCCAACATCTTGAATCTCTTTGAAGACTTCATCTCCAGATGATGGTAATGACAGATGGGAATTAAGGGAAGGAATATGGACAGAAGATGGAACTGATGGTGTTCTAGAATCACCAACCAGAGCTGCACATGATTTGGCAGAGGAAGAGTCATTACGGAAGGAATTGGAAGGATCAGAATAGTCCTTTTGATCAGTATTAAAGGTGATCAGCCCTTGCCTCCAATCAATAGAAGGATTAAAATGATTGAGAAAGTCAAAGCCCAATATGAGGTCTTCTCCCTTGGGAGTATCAATGACTAAAAAATCCCATTCAAAGCTTGGGAAGGAAGGGAGCTCAACCATATATTTAGTATGGTGAGTCACAAATAAGGAAGGGGACTCAGAGGAGTCCAAAATGATAAGAGGAATCTTCTCTGGAAGTTCTGACGTAGTCAATGAGTACTTGTGAACAAACTGCTTTGCAATGAATGAGTGTGTAGCACCAGAATCAATGAGAATACTGTAAAAAACATCAGAAAGAGAAGAGAAAACAAAAAATTTAAGAGAATTCTTGACACCAGTATTCAGAATGCACAATTGTGCTCTGGAAGGAAAACTGTGAAGACCATTGAACACAACATGGTCTTCACTCAGGCTTTTCCCTGGCTGGGAAAGCTGCCTGACGATTGGGTAAGCTTGTTTTGAGGCCTTTTGACACAGGACTCAAGACTATGCTTCCCACCACAATAGGTACACAACCCCTCCTTGATTCTTCTTTCCTTTTCAGAACCTTTCAACTTGAAGTCCTTATTCAACAATGAAGAATGGGGCTTGTCCCGCTTTTGAGAATGAAATTTCTTCTTTGGTCTTGAACTTGAAGAAACTTGATGATGAGAAGAGTGAGACTTTGAGGCTTCAGGCTTCTTCTCTTGATGATGATTCTTTTCCTTCTGCCTCTCATGGTACCTGGTATCAAGTTCCAGGCTGACGTCCATTAAGTCTTGAAGAGAATCAATGTTTGAAGGATGGGAGGCCAAACCCTTCCTGAAATGATGAATAAGAGCCCTTTCACCCCAATCCCCAATTCTTGAAACCAAACTCCTGAAATCGGCAATATACAAAGCAACATGCCCACCTTCTTTCATCCTAAGGCCATCCAATTCAGCTTCTGCTTTTCTTACTTCATTTGGGTCTCCAAATAAAGTGAACAATTGGGATTCGAATAATGGCCAGGAATTGAGGAGATAATTTGAGTCTTGATTATTGAGATTGGAAAGATAAGGCTCAATCCATTTTGCAGCCCTGCCAACTAAGAATGAAGTGGCATAAAGAACCTTCTTTCTGTCTTGAGAGAAGTTTGCCGGGTCATTATGAAAGATGAGTTGGCAAGACTGAATAAAGCTTCTGACTTTGAAGGGCTGAGTCCCATCAAAGCATTCTGGAGCCTTCATAGAGGGAGTCTTGAAGGCTGGTGGTCTTGATGATTCAGAAGAAGAAGCTGCTTGCAGATTGGCCATAATCTGAGTCATTTGTTGCATAATGGCCAATAAAGACGGTTCAGACTGATGAGAGGCAGGCTGATCAGACTGGGCTAGAGTTGGTCCTCTGGTGCCCTCAGATGCTCCCACAGGAGCAGGAGCAGCCTCAGTGCCATTAGACTCTTCCTCTTCCACAGAATTCTCCTCCTCCTCTTCACCATCTTCACCTTGAACCTTGGGACTGGTTCTTGAAAAACCTGGGAATCCGCCAACCACTCCTGATAAAGACATTGACCTTCTTGGCCCTCTTCCTTCCTTCCTGGATGGTGCTGCTCCTTCCATAATGGGTCCTCTGTCCAATCTGGCCCTCAGTTGAGAAACTGCTGGGGTACCGTCAAGAGGAGCCCTTGGAGTTGGAGTCAGAACAGCTTGAGTTCTGGCCTGAGATCTGGTCTGTCTTGCTGGAGGTGAATGTTGAACTGGCATGATTTCAGGGATAATCAACCAAAATAAATGAAATAAAATCAAAATTTTCTTGAAGTACAAAAGCAACAATCAAATCCTGAGGAAATTGGATAATCAATGAATCAAAATTCTTCAAATACGTCAATTAATCACAATCAAATGAGTCTTGAAGTAAAAATCAATATCAATGAGAATCTTGAAGTCAATAAAAACAATCAATCAAACAATCAAAATCAAATCAAATCGAAATCTTGCAGAAAAATCAATCAATCAAAATGAATTCTTGAGTCAAAATCAATTTATGTCAAAATCTTGATGTGAATAATCAGCAAAATCAATAAAGTCTTCAGGTCAATCAATTATCTTGAGGTCAATTTCAATTATGTCAAATTAGTCAATCAAATCAATTTTCAAGTGAATTCTTCCAAAAAATCAAAAATTCTTGAGGAATAAATCAAAGTGAATCCTGATATGAAGAACGTGTCTGAATAACCTGATGAATAACTTGAGAACCAAAGATAAAAATGCCTGAATTATGGATAAAAATAGATTGATTAAGATTGAGAATGAGATTGAAAAGATAACAGAAAAAAAAATAAAAAATGGGTCAGCTTTCAATTTTCAGAATGAAGAATGAATGAGAGAAAATTGAGAGGTGACGAAGAATCATAAGATCATAAAACGTCAAAGAATCATAATTTTGATGAAATGAATGAATGAATTTAAAATATAAGAATAAAAGAATGAATGAATGAAGAAGAATTATCAGTTAATTAATATAATGTCACAGGGGCTCTTGGAAGAAGAGGGCCTGGCACTCAGGAATCAAGAACTCACTTGGAGGGCTCCAAAGATAAAAGAATAATAAGAATGAATTTCTTTAAGAAAGAATAAAGGGGAAAACAAGTATGCCAAAAGATGAGATAAGAAAAAGATGAAGCCAATGACCAAAGATAATAAAGAAGCCAAAAGCCAAGAAGCCAACCAAGTGAATCCTCAATTCACTGTTTCAACCTGCCAGAAAAGGAAATGGAATTAGTATAAGGATATGACCACCAATATCCACTGGACAGGCGAGGAAATAAAAGAAAAGGGTGCTGAATGACTGACTTAAGATTATCAGTATTAACTTTAATAATGTAAAAGAAAATAAGGATAAAAATAAATCCACTATATTAATTAACTGGGGAAAAAGTCCCCAGGTGCTGAAAGGTGGCCAGTATATGTGAAAAGCTGGAAGGTTGATCCTGGAAGGTGGATCAATGACTGTATTGTCCGAATCGGGAAATACAGTTCTGGCCATCTTGAATTTTGAACTGTGTGATGGAATTCACACAGTGGAATAAGAAATGGCCCAATTGGGCCAAGGCCATACAGGTTGATTGAATAAGGCCTGTACGGATGAATTGGGTTGTCCAAGGAGTATTGAATACTTGATGTCTTGACAACTGATTGAATTATGTAATACCTCTTGCGAATTGACCTTAGAATAATCCTGAATGAATTGTACCAACCCAACTCCTGCAGATACAGGTGGTTGGGATCCTTGAATGATCTTCTGAATTACCGCCATGGATTGCCAGACTGATAAGCTGAAAAGTCCTCCTTCGAAAATGGGCGTTGGAATTATGGACCTTGAAATGGGAAGGTGGAATTGGGTCCTGAAAACGTCACCATTGGATTTCTGAGTAAAAATGGTGCATAATGGTATATAATACCATATATGCACCACACCTGCAATCTTGAGTACGGAGTGCATGAAGGAAAGGAAGGAATTCCCCTTAAGTTGAGGGAAAAGCTTGTTGAGATGATTTGGTGGCCTCTGGTGGTTGCCAGAGGCCATGACGGTGAAGTTGGTCTATGGTGGTCCAGGGCAAAAAATGGGTCCTACGGGATTTATGGCCAAAAATGGATCCAAGGTGGTTTTTGGTCCAATTTGGGTCCAAGGGATTGGTGGCCAAAAATGGCTCAGGTGGGCCCAATTGTGGTTTGGGACCCACCTGGCCTTGGGGGCTAGGTGGCTGCCCCCTTTGGCCCCTTTTGGCCTCATTGGATTAGGCCAAGAGGGGCCTAACCCGCCTACGGACCGCGGACCGCGTATTACGGCCCGCGGACCGTAGAAGCCGTGGGGGGCCTAAATGGCCCAAAAAGGCCATTTAGGCCAAAACCCCCATAATGAAAGGGGTGGCCAGGAAACCAAGGAAGGTGGCCATGGGGCCTGGAAGCCCCTGGAAGACAAAGGGACCCCCCAGGCCCAAAAACAGTGATGGAGGCCTGGGGGTTGGTGAGGTGGAAATTGGCCAAGAGGGCCAATGACGCAGGATATGGCCTGAGGCCATAAAGGATGATGGAGGCCATAAGTGGCCAATGGAGTGGGTTATGGCATAAGAGCCATGGAACACCCAAAAGGGGTCAATTGGCCATAAATGATATGACATGGCCAATTGGCCCCAACTTGGCTCCAGGTTGGATTGCCTCCGCCATCAAGGAGGAGGGTCAAAATACGTGGCTGTGACACAGCTCTAAGGGGGAGCTAGACCCCCAAAGTCCTTGCTGACAGGCGTGGGATGTCAAAATTTGCGCAAAAGTTCATCACTTTTGGCCTGGAATTGATTTACAGGGTCTGTGGATTCAATTGATGATGAGGTTTTGATACCAACTGGGGTAGTTTTAGCTGTTGCCAAGAGGGTAAAACTACCCTTAAGATAAAGAAATCATAGTACAAACAGTTTTAACTGGTTTCTACGCCTCTTACACACCTTCTGACGTGTTTTTAAGGCTCTGGGCCTGGTATTGCTATAGTAATGGCTGATTTAAGGGTCTAAAATGGCTAAAAATGGCTAAAAATGGCTTAAACCAGCTCTTTTTGGTCTAAACAAGGGTTCAATGAGGCCATAATTGGCTTTTCTGTTGTCAGACTTTTTTTCACGAATGACAAGAGTAAATTTTACTTTTGGAGCAAGAGAATTGATGGCTATGAAAGAATGTCTTCTTTGCCCCAGTTTTCTCTTCATGTTAGAATCTTTTCCTTTTATAATTAGTTTAAACATTGTTAGACCAATCAATCAAATATTCCAACCACCTTTCTTATATCATTTTAAAACTTTTAAACACGTGAAAAAATCATTATAATCATTTTTTGTAACTTTTATAATCATTTTTACCCCTGAACCACCCCAAAAGTGAATTAAAGCATCTTTCATCACTGTAAACTTTGTCACTTTGTTTCCAAATTCACTCTGGTCACTTTTGGGCGTGTTTTCGCTTTAATATTCCTTTTAAAAACTCTGTTCTTTAATTAATTTCTTGCAGTTCATTGCTCAATTAATTCCAATTGAAATTGCTCTTGAAGAAATTTCTTTTGTAGACTTAAAATATCTCTTGTAGAGTATTTTTTGGATAAATTTTTATTGTTGGTAAAACAATAAATCTTTATAATATTATTTTTTTATACTAATAAAGCTATAAACAATAAATTTGGTGTGTTTTCTCTTAAAAATAATATCCTTTACTATTTTTAATTGATTTTTTACCTTATACAAATTTTGAGGACAGGAAAAGTACTTGATTTTTAATCAAAGTTTCATATCCACACCTTACAATTTTATACTTGGAAATGACTGTTCTTCAATTTATGGCATGAATATCTCCAACAAAAAAGATAGATATTTTACCATAGGAGACAATAAAAGACAGAAATTAGGCTTTTTCAAAAATAAAACACAAATCACAGCTATGAAGAATGAAGAAAAAAGCTCATAAATGGATTTTTTCATAACTGAACAGCTAAAAGAGGCATAATTCAATCATGAATTGACAGTAAAAATGAAAGAAAAATTGATTGAACCCTTATTTCAATATCAAAATGCCTTTGCAACTGAAAAGGAACCATTAGGTTCCATTCTTGGACATGAGGTAGACATAATCCTTAAGGTAGAAAAACCTTATCCACCTCTATTAAGAAGACCAGCTTATCCAGCCAGCCCAAGAGCTAGAAAAGATGTAGAGGTACACATTAAAGAAATCATGGACGTTGGAGTATTAAGGAAAGTAGGACATAATGAAAAGGTAGAGGTCACTACACCTGTCAGTATTACTTTGCAAAATGGAAAATCAACAATGGTAGGGGACGTTAGAGCTCTAAAAACCTATACTATCCCTAACAGATACCTCATAACCACCATTCATGAGACATTAACACAATTATCTCAGGCTAAGTTCATCACAGCCATTGATGCTCTAAAGGGCTTTCATAAAATTGTCTTAACAGAAACTGCCAAGAAACTACTGAGGATAATAGTCCACTGTGGAATTTTTGAATAGCTCAGAATGCCATTTGGTATAAAAAATGCACCATCCCACTACCAGAGGAAGATGGATACCATATTTCCTGAAGAATTATCAGAAGGATGGCTGTTTCTTTAGATTTATGATATTATAATTTGCGCAGACTTAGGACAGTAACTTATCAATAGTAGGAAGAATATTGCAAAACATAGTACAAGTAAACATGAAACTCTCTCTGAAAAAGTGCCATTTTGCATACAGTAAACTGAAAGCACTAGGACATGTTGTTTCTGAACTAAGCTTGGGCATAGACAAGAGCAAAGTAGCAGGAGTAAAGGCTTATGAAGAATTGAAAAATTCCTTAACAAATGCCCCAGTTCTTCTAAATCCAGATTGTAAGCTACCCTTTAAACTATACATTGATACTTGTGGAGAAGGACTAGGTGCTGCACTACACCACACAAAAATCATAAATGACAAACCTGTTGAAGGACCAATTTGCTTCATTCAAATACAAATAAAGGAATCCGAAGTGAGGTATGGAGCAAGCCAAATGGGAGGCCTCTGCTTAGTATGGGCTTTGGTAAAATTACACTATTATTTAGATGGGACAGTGTTTGAATTAATTACAGATTGCAATGCTGTAAAATCTTTATTAAACATGAAAGCCCCAAATAGACATATGCTAAGATGGCAAATTTCCAGCCAAGAATATAGAGGAAATATGACCATAGTTCATAAATCTGGTAATATTCATAAAAATGCAGATGGTCTTAGAAGATGGGCTCTGGAAAATACACCTGAAAACCCAGCATGGGTACCACAGGAAGAGCACCATATAGAAGGCATATGTGTAACAGATATAGGCACAGAGTTCCTCAACCAAGCTAAAGAAAGATATAAAATAAATAAAGACTTCCATATATTAGGCCAACTTCTAATGAAAGACTTTAAAGACCCATCACATTCATCAAAACTACTTGAAACATGGAAAAAGGCATATGATGAAGGAAGATTCCACCTCCTCAAAGGCATCCTTTTACATAGAACTAAACATACATGGACATCTCTCAGAAGACAGAACCTAGAGAGGGTAAAAACCTGCTCTTGATGGCCAAATTGGAAGAAAGATGTTGCAGAATACTGTAAGGTTTAACTATGAAACAATAAGTAAAAATTACTAATATTTTACTTATTGTACTATGGATTTCCTTAAAAATAAAATAAGTAAGATATAAAATAATTATAGTAATAAACAATTATTATAATTATGGAGTAAGAAATATTATATTATTAAATAAAAATAATAATATAATTTATATTATTAAAAATAATATAATAAATAAATATGTTAATATAAGATAATTAATATATTTGAAAGAACTTTATTCTTGTTCCCAACAAATAATAAAGGCGTAAAATATTTTTTTCTATTAATAAAAAACAATTAATAGCAATAATTTTACCAATATTAAAGTTATAAATTAATGTAAATACTATTTATATTAATTGAAGAATTATTAAAGTAATAATAGCGAGAAAAGTATTATAATAAGAAGAAATAGCTTACTTTTAACACTTAATATAATAATTTTGAATTTTTTTACACCAAATGATATAAATACAATTTATTTACATTGTACTTACATTAAAAATTAAGAGAAATTACATATTGTCTTGATTTTACGTGGATTTGAGATGTTTCAAAGAAATTTAACAAAAACAATTAAATAATTGAAGTAATAATGTGAAGATTGATGATTATAAGGAAGATGCTCTTTGGTCTTCAAGAATGTAAGAGCTTTATGTATAAAGAACAAATTTACCTTTTTGATTTCATTATTTAGTGTTTTTGTTGAATCTGAGGGGAAAATAGAGTAAAAACAGCTCTATTTATAGTAAATACCTCCCTTCTAGAGTCCAGCAGGATTCTAGTACACGTTTACTGATGCTTTTTACTAGAATTGATCAATAATATAAGGTTTAGTGATGACTACATCATGATCAAACCATCTTACCTCATAATTATGCCATTAATTAGAGTTATCACTGTAACTCTAAGTTTGATAATGTCATAGGCTTGGTAGAAGCCTAAGCTTCGTGGATTTTACTAGTATTAATCATAATATAATAGTATTCATTAGTATTATCACCTATATGATTGTTAAACTTAAAATAAGATTACAATGAGTGATCATAAATGATCCAATTTAAGCTTAAAATTTGATCATTAATAACCTTTGAGTTATACATGCTAAAGCTATTATGAGTGTGCCTTCTGATAGTTTTCCATCTCATTATTAAATTCCAAGAGAATTTCATTACAACATCAAAACTCTATTTTTGATGATTTTTCTTTTAACTCATCTTTTCTGTTGAAATTTAATATTTTAAACTTCACACCATGATTTCCAGGGGCTATACCTTGAATATTGTAATGAAAATGACATCATTCTTCACGATTGAAATAGTAGAAGCTAGTTGTATACTTATTTTTAATTCTGTACCACTTTCACAGCAAAGTGGTCAACAGCTCCATTGATTTTATTCAATAATCCATTACAAGTTTTAACCTTGTTTATAGCTTGTGAAATAAAGTTAATATCTGTATTCTTAAAGTAATTAAATGGTGACTTTATTCTTGGTTTATCTCTCCATCTTGTATATTTCAAGAGATAATAGCTAAAAACCATGAATATATGCGTTGACCAAAAAAGTGCATATATTCAGCTTAATTCCCTAAGTAGTGACTTTAGAGATTAGCTTTATATTTGTGTTGGGTGAAGACTTTCATGGAAAATCCAATTTTACACCTTATTTCACATGTTTTTTCATTTGTTTCTGAGATAAATGAGGTTTTATACCTTTTTTAAGGTATTATTACTTATACCTCAGTAACTATTGACTTTGCAGATATGCCATAAAACTGACATATGTTTCTTTTACCATGAGTAATCTAATGGTGTAATTAATTTCACATGTTTATTCATCATATTCTGAGTTAACTTAGAGTTTGTACTTATTTATGGTATTTTACTAATTTTTGAGATAATTATCATAAGTATAATTATTACAGAACTTTTGCTGTGACCTTTTTGGATATGTGGTCATATCTCAAAGGCTCACAAATACTGCCAAACCTGTGACAGATTCTCAACAGAAAAAAGAGCCACAGCTAAAGAATTTGGAATGATGATCCAAATCAAAGAACCAAAATCCCCTTGGGAAATAGCTCACATGGTTTGGGTAACAGCATTATCTCCAGGAGGAGACAGCAGTTACAACGTTTGCCTAGTATTAGTTGACAAATAAAGTAAAACCACAATGTTTTTACTATGTAACAAGGGTGATACATCTATTGATACAGCCATAATGATATGGAATAAAGTTATGAGCCACACAGGCTTATTCCAAAACATCATAAGTGATAGAGACCCAAAATTAACTTCAGCATTATGGACAAACCTCCACAACCTGTTTGGAACAAAACTATCATTCTCAACATCTTACCACCCCCAAACTGATGGTCTAGCAGAAGGAATGATACAGACATTACAAGACATGAGCAAAATATTCTGTGCTTATGGCCTGGAATTCATGGATTCTGATGGTTTTACCCATGATTTGTGAATCTTAATACCAGCTCTTGAACTGGAACATAAAAGATCAATCCATTCTTCAATGGGAAAGACACTTCAAATTCAATAAAAAGACCATAATCCAAGACTCCCTTATGATACCTTCAAAAAGGACTTAGTGGATATACACCCAACAGAAAGTAGCTCCAAGTCAATGCTTGACAAAGAAAGACACCATGTAAACAGATTTATGAAAGATTCTTTCAAGTATGCAAAAGAAAGATCACATAAAAGTTAGAAACCACCTGAATTAAAAATAGGAGACTTAGTCCTAGTGTCAACTCTAAATTTTAAGAATATATAAGGCCCAAAGAAATTGAAAGTTTCCTTTTAAGGACAATTTATGATAAACGCACTACATGGACCTAATTCTGTGAAATTAGAGCTTACAGGTGAACTAATGAAAAAACACCCAACTTTCCCTGTAAGTCTGATAAAGCTGTACAGCTCAGGGTCCTTAAAGAAAGAAGGACAAGAAACAAAAAAGAAATTGAAGACCTTGTAAGGTATAGAAATCCAACTCAAGAAGATGACTGGATACTTGAGAAGGATATAACAAATGCTGAGAAACTATTAAGAAGGTTCAGACAAGAAAGAAATCCTAAAGAATAGAAAAATGAAACATTATTGTACTTCAAGACTACCAAAGTCAATTGAACAGGTAGGACAGTGGATGATACCCTAATTGGCTATATCAGATTGTGGTAAGATCTTTTTTGGTGGTAGGGAATGTGAGCCTTTGAGATATTTCCATATATCCAAAAAGGTCACAACAAAATTTCTGTAATAGTTATTCTTATAATAATTATCTGAAAGACTAGTACAAATACCAAAAATAAGTACAAAATCTGGATCAACTCAGAATATAATGGGTAAAAATGTAAAATAAATTACACAATTAGATTCCACATGGTAAAATACACATATGTCATTTTTATTGCATATCTGAAAAGTCAATATTTACTGAATAATAAGTAATGATACCTGAAAAAGGTATAAAACCTAATTTAAGTCATATACCAATGAAGCAACATGTGAATTATATCATACCCTTGCATTCTCCATAAAACACCACACATAAAAAAATTATAAAGCTATTCTCTAAAGTCATTACTTAAGGCATTAAGCTGAATATCTGCACTTTTTTGGCCAATGCATATCTTCATGGTTTTTAGCTAATATCTATTGAGATACACAAGATAGAGAGATAACCCAAAACCAAAGTCACCATTTAATTACTGTAGGAAAACAGATATTAACTTTATTTTACAAGCTATAAACAAGGCTAAAACCTGTAAGGGATTATTGACTAAAATCAATGGAGCTGTTGACCACTTTGTTGTGAAAGTGATCCAAACTTGAAAAAGTAGAAATTCAGATTATAATAGTTCATAAGTGAAGAATGATGTAATTCCTATTATAATGTGCAAGGCATAACCCCTTGAAATCATGGTTTGAAGTTCAAAATATTAAATTTTGACAGAAAAGATGAGTTACAATAAAAATCATCAAGAAGAGATTTTTGATGATGTAATGAAATGCGCTTGGCAGCGTAATGAAGACATTCAAAGCCATAAGAATCCAGTCTCAAAATATCTGTAGCGTTTCTAATTCAAACGTCATTAATGATCAAAGCTTAAGCTTAACTTTGCTCATTTATGATCACTCACTGTACTCTTATTTTAAGTTTAACAGTCATAAAAGTGATAAAACTGGTAAATAATATGAAATTATGATTATTACTAATAAAATACACAAATTTTAGGCTTATTCCAAGCCTATGATGTAATCAAATTTAGAGTTATAGTGATAACTCTAAATAATGGTGTAATAATGAGATAAGATGGTTTGATCATGATGTAATCATCACTAAACCTTAACTTACTGGTCATATCTAGCAGATACCATCAGTACACATCTAGTAGAAGCCTACTGGGCTCTAGAAGGGAGGTATCTACTATAAATAGAGCTCTTTTTACTCTATTCTCCCCTCAGACAAATAAAAACATTCAAACAATTTAATCAAAAGGTAAAATCATTACTCTTTATATATAAATCCTTTATAACATCAAAGAACAAAGATAATCTTTATTATAATCATCATTTTTGACTTGATTCCTTTAATGTTTCTTCTGTTTTGCTATAATTCTCTTAAAAATTCGCATTTCCACGTAAAATCAAGAAAATTTGTGATTTCTGTGATTTCTCTTATTTCTCTTTGTAAATACAATTCAAATAAGTTGTATTTACATTATTTGGCATAAATACCTCCAAAAGTATTATATTTAACATCAAAAGTAGTTTATTTACTCTTATTATAATAATCTCTCTCTAGTTTTGCTATTAATAATTCTTCAACTAATATAAATAGTCTTCATAATAATATATAACCTTAATATTGGTACTTTTATTGTTATCAATTATTTTTTATCAATAAAAAAAACATTTTACGCCTCTTTTTTTTCTTGTTAACACTAATAATGAGCTTTTGAATTTATTAATTATTTTATATTAATATATTTATTTATTATATTATTTTTTCTAAGATAAATTACATTATTATATTCATTTAATAATATAATTATTTTTACTCCATAATTATAATTATTCTTTATTATTATAATCATTTTTTATCTTATTCATTTTATTTATAATAACATTCATAGTACAATAAGGAAAATATTAGTAATTTTTACTTATTGTTTCATGGTCAAACCTTACAGGAACCCTTTCCAACATGTTGATGCCATTCCTTGCGGCACCAAAAGCTTTCATGCGCTGTAGTCCTGGTGGGGCATGGATTGAAAATTTCCAATCCAATCCTACTCAAAAATTATTTGTTGAAGGAGTTCTTATTACTGATCCAAATTATCATTCCTCATCTCAGAAACCCACTCTGGTGTTGATGTCCTGCACATAGTATCCAAAAGTTCTATTGATAATTGAAAGTTTTTGAAAACAAGACTTCAAGCTTAAAATGTCTAAAGAATATGAATGTAGTCCTCAGTGTCAATGTCAACTTCTTACTCCCACAACTCCCACTTCAATCTCAACTCAACCCTTGTATCCCGCTGTCTTTTCTTTGTCATCCAAGCAAAAAATGATACAATTACCCAGTGGATGAGACCTTCCCAAGATGACCCCGCCCCAATCAATGATTAATACCCTCCTCCACCCTCATCAAAAACCAGACTAGCTTTGCTCTGGGATTGACAAATCCCCAATGGACACTCCGCCTGTAAGCTTTGGGCCACCTCACCCCCTGGATCCACTTTTAATGCCAGGCACAAAATTACAAACAAGGTTTTCAGCTCCTTCAAATACCTTTTTACCAATACCCCTCTTGGAAGACTTATTGCGGATTATATGGGATTAGGTAAAATCATTTAGGTCATTGCACTAATTGGTACCTCCAAGGAGCGGCGAATTACAAACCCCCACCACTCCATGCCCACCTTGCTTAATCACCAACTGGCAATCAGAAATATCCAAGCATCCTCATGCTGGAGCACTGCAAGCCAACACCTACCATGGCCCCACTATTAACTTATTATCTGAGGCCAACATCTTAAAATTTGATATCATCATCAGTTCTCAAAAAACTCTCACCCGAGAATTCAAAAAACCAATACCTCTACATCATGCATTTTTAAAATCAATTGGCATTGTAGAATTTTGGATTAAGCACACTCTGTGTCTGATCTTTTCATAATTCCAACTTCCTATTATATCCAATAACCCTTCCCCAATCTTATAGCTATCTCTTCTCTCAATAAACTGCCACTGAATGTGCCATTAATAGCCTCCTATCCTGCTGTTGAATATGTTGAACAGGCACACCTATTCACAACACCATTTATGACCTTTTGGGAATAATATCATTCATCACCCAACCCCAGAGCTCAGATCAAGAAAGCTGGTTACCATTCATCCTGAATAGTCTTTCCAAAGGTGGAAGTGATATTTTTCATTTGGCATTGCGGCATTTGAGCTTGTGCCGCACCAAAACCACACATCTCAAATCCCTCCCCACTAGTAGCCATCACTATTAATTTCTCCCACATGACCCGTCAATGCAGCAAGAATATTCCACATTATAAAAAGAACTCATATCATCCAAAAACAACGGACCAGAATAATAATTCAGAATTATTAATAAGCTGCAAATATGTTGTAACCATCATATAATGCTTAACACAATGGAAGATGCAGATTTGGAATAGCATGAGTGCAGGACACTCAGGATAACTCCTCAACAATGACCTGAACTATTTTGGATGTGGAAACATGCAAGATGAGTAGTAAAATTGCACAGATCGTCAGAATCTTCCTGCAGAACAAAGAATCAAAGTGTGGTCCAACCAAATTGGTGGTATACACCCAACGGGCCCAATTTCTTGAATTGTAAGTGAATTTTAATATGCATCCATTAGCAATTGAATCCATCTGACTGTCTTTTTATGGTAGAATTGGTATTGCACATGCCCATCACTCTATCTTTTCAGCAAAAATTGATGGAACAATTACAGCTTGAGCGCGAGAGAAGGCCCTGGAGAGCTTCTTCAATAATCCTGATTGTGAAGTACTCATTGAATTCATTGCCGCCTCTGGAACTGGCCTCAAAATAACTTGTGCTAATATTGTCTATTTAATGGTGAGGGGAGCCCTAAAATTCTACCCCAATTTTCTGACTCTGAAATCCACCTTTCCCGCAGTCCAATTGGAACCCTTCCATTGAGGCTCAGATTGTTGATTGACTCCATTTTCTTGACCAATAAAAACCTGTGATGGTCAATCAGTTGAGGTCAACTTGTGGAAGGTACCTTTCAAGCTAATCTGTGTGCCTTATTTCATTACTATTCTGAAATCTTTCTTTATGGGATTCTCATATTCCAATCACCAATAGGTCCAAGAAAAGAAACACTCATTAACTCCATGAGCCTTCCAGATATTATCTAATTTGTGTTTGGCAAAGCTTATAGCTCCTTTTCACCTCATCAAAGGTCCACCCTTATGAATACCATGAGCTGGATCAAACTTCTTGAATATTTCCTCAATAAAAATTAGCAATAGAGTTTTTTTTCTCAGGGAGACCATGATACATTCCAACTTTTATTGTTTATATTCTAACTTATTTAGCAATTTGTTGCATATTTGAGAAATAATAATCAGATTTTATTATGCCCAAATAAATAATTCATAAATGTAAATTTGTAACTGTGCTATACATTTATATGACTAAAACTTGGCAGAGCATCACCATTTTCCCTAATAACTGCCATGTCAAGTATTTTGAGGGCCATATTCTGCATCTTACTACATCTTTTGAGCCACTCTTGATCAAATAACTGGAAAGATAGCGCTTCAAGAATATCACCATCATCTGTTGATCATATTTATGGAAATCTAGCAATAGTTTTTTTACCCATTTTCTTAATCCAATTACAAAACTCTATGTCTCTAACAATTTTTAATACCAATTCATTAAACAAGCGTTAGCACCAGCGTAATCCCACTCTGAGGTAAACTTGATGTCCATTTTCCACTAACTACTCAGTATCTTTGTGAGCCTTTGGGATATGACCACATCTACAAAAAAGGTCACAGGAAAAACTCTATAAGAATTATACTTATAATAATTCTTGTAAAACTAGTGAACATATCCCAAATAGGTAGAAAATCTGACTTAACTCAGAGTCTGATGAGTAAAAATGTAGGATAGGCTACACCATGAGATTACCCATGGTAAAATTTACATTTGTCATTTTTATGGAATATCTGAAAAGTCGATAATTACTGAAGAATAAGTGATAATACCGTAAAAAAGAGACAAAAAATTATTTAACACAGAAACCAATGGAACAAAATGTGAAACAAATTGGAACATTGGATTCTCCATAAAAGGACACACATAAAAGAATTATATGAAAATTCTCTAAAGTCAATAATTAAGGAATCAAGCTGAATATATGCACTTTATTTGTCACTGCATATTTTCTTGGTTTTTAGCTAATATCTCTTGAAATATACAAGATAGAGAGTAAAACCAAAAATCAAGTCACCAAGTAATTACTGTAAGAACACAGAAATGAACTTTATGTTACAAATTATAAACAAGGTTAAAACTTGTGATGGTTTATTGAACAAAATCACTGGAGCTGTTGACCACTTTGTTGTGAAAGTGGCCAAACTTGGAAAAAAGTAGAAAGTTAGATTCTACTAGCTCATACATGAATAATTATGGAATTTTGTATTATAATATTCAATTTATAACCCCTTGAAATCCAGGTTTGAAGCTTAAAATATTGCATTTCAACAGAAAAATCATTGAAAATAGATTTTTGATGATTTAATGAAATTCTCTTGGAAGTTTCATAAGAACATGCCAAGCTATCTGAATTCTCCCTCAGAATAGCTGTAACGTGTATAAATTAAAAGTTATGGATGATCAAAGTTTAAGCTTAAAATTGATCATTTACGATCACTCACTGTAATCTTATTTTAATTTTGAAATTTACATAAGTCATAAGACTTATGAATAATATTGAATTATGATTAATACTAATAAAATGCACAAATTTTAGGCTTCTGCCAAGCCTATGATGTGATCAAATGTAGAGTTATAGTGATAAATTTAATGAATGGCATAATAATGAGATAAGATCGTTTGATCATGACGTAATCATCACCAAACCTTGAAATACCAATCATTTCCGGTGGATAACATTGGTACACTTCTACTAGTAGACTACTGGACTCTAGAAGAGAGATATTTACTATAAATAGAGCTCTTTTTACTCTATTTTCCCCTCAGATGCATGAAAACAATTAAACAATTAAATCCAAAGGTAAAATCTTTTATTCTTTAATATAAATCTCTTACGTCATAAAACACCAAAATTCATGTTTATTATAATCATCATTTTTGACATGATTACTTCAATTGTTCTCTTGTTTTGTTATAATTCTCTTAAAAACTCTCATTTCCACATAAAATCAAGAAAATTTGGAGTTTATCTTATTTTTATTTGTAACTTCAATTTAAAGAAATTGTATTAACATTATTTGGAATATATTCATTCAAAATATTATATTAAGAATCAAAAGTAGGTTTTCTTCTCTTATTATAATGGTTTCTCTTTATTATTACTATAAATAATTCTTTCATTATTATGAATAGTGTTTATATTCATATATAACTTTGATATTATTAATATTATTGTTATTAATTGTTTTTTTAATAAAAAACAATTTTTTACTCCTTTATTTTTTGTTGGCAACAATAATAAAGTGCTTACAAACATATTAATTATCATATATTAATATATTTATTCATTACATTGTTTTTTCATAATATAAATTAGATTATTATATTTAGTTAATAATATTATTATTCTTTATGCCCTAATTGTAATACTTCTTTATTATTGTAATTATTTTTTATCCTATTCATTTTTGTTATAAGGACATACATAGTACAATAAGTAAAATATTGGTAATTTTTCCTTATTGTTTCAGAGTCAAACCTTACATTTGGGGGCCTGGCTGGGATATTTACTCAAAAAGAGCTTGAAAAAGATTCTCATTGGCTTTACTCAATAATAAATTATATTTGAAACCATTAAATTATATAATCAAGTTATATTTGTTGATCTTAACAGCTATTCAGGCATTTGGAAAGCAATTGTACTGTCTCAAACATGGTTTCTCGCATCCTTAACCTGAAAGAACGTTCTTTGAGTGACTCTAGTGCTTGAAAGAGATGTTTTATAAATAAAAAATAATCTTATATTAAAACTCAATTTTATAAAAGAATCATCTTCATTTTTATTTTATTCTTTAAAAATTAAAAATATAAAAACCAAATAAAAAAGTTATTTTTAATCAATTCTTCATTCATTTATTTCTTCATTTCACTTATTCTGAGTTATAAAAGAAATCTTTACATGGAAAATTGCCAGATCCTACCAAAAAATAACACTTTTTACAAAAGACTTATATTTATTTCTCTTTTTTAGTGTTTGAAGACAATCCAACAGAGGACAAAGAAACCACTGTTGAAGGATTGGTTGAAGAAACTTGCCAAAGCTCCCCAAAACAAATTGTCATCAAGAAAAAGAAGGCTAAGAAATTAGACTTTAAAGGACCCACTATTCAGGACTCTGAAGCTCAGTGGCTCCTTTATAAATTGCGATGAAAAGATATTCCTGTCCCGAAATGTTTTTCTTTCTCAATTATTAAATTATGACTACCAGAATAGCCTTCCAATACTCCATTGACTCAGATGGAGCTGGACTCAGAGGTAGAATTGATCCCTCAAGAGGGAAAAGAAAGTGCAAAATAATGTGAGCCTTGAGGTATATTTTACATACCCAAATAGGCCACAATTATCTTCAAAAGAAATTCTGAATAATGCATACCTCATAAGTCATGCATATATTCAAATTTCATTATTTTTGATTTAAGAAAAGTTGAATAACTTTTTATTGAGTAAGTAAATCCATGGATTTAAGGCCAGATTTGGATTCTACACAAAAAATTCACCTAGGGTAACTCCATAGAGTGAATAAGCTCAAATTAACTCTTTGAGGTGGTAAAATGGAAAATACTTCAACACCACATCATCAATACCACATAAAAGATCCGTGAAAATTTTTGTTTTTCTTAATTTCACACCAAAATAATGGGAATGTGAGGAATCCCATGTTACATATATACTAAGAATAGTGTTATGCATGTTTTGAGCACTTAATATCATGGTATTCTTACATGCACTTTTGGTACACCCATAGTGGATATCTCACTTTAAGCTTAAATTTCTATTTTGACATGAAAAATAGGCAAGGGGGACAAAAGACATCAAAGAGAGCCAGGGTACCCAACTTCTGAGGCCCCAGAGGCGTGGATAGCTCCAACGCTTGGTTCCATGGCTCATCTTAGCCCAATTGGTAAACTAAACCTCTTTGGGAACTTGGTTACCAAGTTACATACACTGTAAATCATAAGAAAATAGCAAATAACCTGCTATTTTGGGGTGCCAAGGAGGTAATGAGCTACTTACACTCCTGTAACCATGTCAATTACTAATGACTTTCCATGGATAAACCCCGAAAGAGTAATTAAAACCCTTTTGGGACCTATATTCATTGATTTACCTCATAGCAACCAGCAAAACACTGCTATTTGCAATTCTACGTAGAAATGCGGTAAAAATTTCAAAAATTCATTCAAAATACAATTCTTAATGAATCCTTCTGAAACTTTCAGGACTAAAAGAGAACTGTATTATCTATGGTACAACCAAAAAGAATTACAGTTTTACTAGTAAAATTAAAAGTTTTACCTACAGTCCATTTTTGGCTATTCTACGTGAAATACTGAATCTTCAAAAATTCACAGTAATTACAACCTGTCATGAAATTGGCAATAACATTGATAACTTTGAGAAATCAATGATTATTTTAGAATAAAAGAAGATTTACAAGTGTTACTCCTTTTATTCTTAACCATATTGGGGTTGGTAGTCACGTAAAAGCATCAAATAAGTAATTATGATAAGGTTACGTGACAAATAATGATGCAATCAATAAACCAAAAGGGTTTAATGTTTTCTCACTCACTGGTTTTTCAGTTTTCTCCATGGCACGCCTCTGTGAGCTGTTGTTGACTTAAAAGAGGGCTCCTCTTGCTGTTTTTTCCATATCATCATCTTATCAATTTATTAAATCATTATTACCAACAAGTAAGTATTAGTTACAGCTATTCTTAAGTGTTTTAAATCTTTCAGAATCAACCAGAAAGACGTGAAATCATAGAATCCAACTATATATTGTTGTAATACTGTTATAAATCCTTTTGATCCCTTAAATCCACAATTCTACGTCAAATTTCTCTACTTTTATCTATCAATAAGTTCTTTGGAGTATTAGTGAGTCATTTAATTTTAATTCTTAAACTTTTTCTCTAGTAATAGTTTTCTTCAAGAATTATCTTTATAATTATTCTTGAAAAAGATAATTATATATTAAAATAATTTTATTATTTTAATAAAAGAAGTTTTTATTATTAAATTCTTCTTGTAATTGATTCTTGTAGACAATTAGTGCTCACTGTTATAATCACTAGTAGTGTATAACGCGTGAAAGAAATAATTTTATAATTATTTAATTGTGGTTATAATAATTTTTATTATTATATTTCATAAGAACAGACATAGTACTGTTGATTAATAGTAATATTATCATCAGTTTCATAGTCAAATCTTACAAATACCCAGTTGAACAGAATCCACACAAGGAAGTGCTTTATCCAAAAGCAAGTCCCAGAAATGCCCATGATATCCGAACCAAGAGTAAAACTAAGTATGAGTAACTCAAATAGGTACAAATCACATTCAGGGGGCGCAGATACACATTTACATCATCCAGTAAAAACAGTACTACACAGTGTACAAGGAAAAGGATTGGGAAATGTTGCAACAAATACACCAAGGAGTTATGAGCTCCTGGCACATACGCAAAAATTTCCTCAAACAGGCGGAAATAGTGAGATACTCCAATGGATGGAATCCACCATAATCCAAAACTCAATTCAACGCATCAAGGAGTACCATGCCAAAAAGAAGGAGGCAACCAAGGAAGAAGGCCCAAGACAACCCACATCCCCAAGGAGGGAACAAGAAAAAGAAAAAGAACAAGGGAAAACCATTTTCCCCAAGTTACAGGATTCCAAAAATCCAAAAAGATGCCATGGAAAATTTCTTCAACATGGCCAGAAGCTTGATGGAATTCAAGGACGAGGAGTGCAAAGAATGAGACAACCTCATTTCCCAAATAAATAACCTTGTATCCAGATGTTGTAAATACTTTATCAGCAATAAAAAATAGTATTTTACCTTCCAAAGAAATTAAAAATAGTTTATCATCCTTAAAAGAAATAAATAATATCTTTAAGAAAAATTGTTATACAAAACAAAAAATAAATGGATAATATTAAATTTATTCTTGAAAATAACAAGCCAAAAAATCTAACTGATAACACTCAAAAAGTAATACAAGGACAACAGGAATTGTATAGGTACATAAAAGATATCAAAGATGAAACTTTGACAATGAATTCTGACATGAGTATTGATAATCTTACAGAAAACAAAACAAATTAAGTATTTCTGTAGAATAATTTGAAGAAAAAACTTCATCACTGTGAGCCTGTGAGGTCTGTATAACATACCCATAGGGCCACAAATAACTTTATACACAGTTAAAATTGTCTTCAACAGACTCTTTAATTGAATTTAAAATAAAAAATAAAATAAAAAAGTATAAATTTTTTTTGGATAAACAAAGCTATAAATATTCTGTCATTTTTGGATTCTACACCAAAAATAACCTAGGGTACATCCATAAGGTGTTATACCCAAAAACACTTATTTCTTCTGTTAGTAGAAGATTTGTCAGGTTGAGTCTATGATAAAGGTGTATATAAGTATTTACAAGCTTTAACTATGACTGTGACACGGTAAAAATGGTTTTAAGGATGATAAGATTGATGATAAATGGTTTAAATTAAGATTTTAAGGGCTTTACTATAGAGATATAGTGGTGGTGAGCGCTGTTGAAAGCCCTGGGTGCAGCTTTACCTGGAAGGTTACAATAATAAAGACTACAATACTTTTAATTTAAGAGTATACCTGATTATTAACCAAGAGTAAAACTGTTTTTGACAGTTTACTACGTATGTTATTCAAGAGCAGGATGAGGAGAGGATTTTGGCTGTGAAAAGCCCTCCTTTTATCCTGAAATTGGGGTGGAAAGGCTGCTAGACCCTTCCACGTAGAGGAAGTGAAGATTTTTCACTCTCTATGACAGGCTTGTGGTTTGCAAACATCCTGTATGCCCTGTATTGGGCTCAGATGTGGTTTTGAAACCACATCTGGGCGGTTTTCACCAATACAGGGTGAAAAGTTTCATCTGGGGACCTCACAGCCTTATTCTGACGTGTATGACGCGTAGAATGCTGTACAGAAACTGTATGGGACCCCAGTATTGACTGACATATGAGTGATTGAAGTAAAAACATGCTTCTTCCTCTATTTGACACCTCATATTCATGGTTATGGGATATTATCCCATGGTAAGACTGTATATGACAGCAGGTGGGATTTTGACCTTAAAACAGCCATAACTTTGTCAATTCTTGAGATATCAACCTCAACATTGGTTCAGTGTGTAGGCCTGTATGAGCTCCACACAATGCCACCCAACTTGACATGGTTATCATTAAATATGACAAAGTTATCCCATGTACAAGTATTTTTGTACATTGGCGTGGTTTGGGCAAAAAGCTGTATTAAGCTTGTTTGGCCAATAACTTCTGTTGTAGTTGAGATTTGAGGAAATGGATGATACCATAAGATAGCCCTGATTGTGCTCTTTCCAAAAAGACCCCACTCTAAGTATCTCACACTAAAACTGTAAAAGTTAGATGAGAGGTGAATGTTTTGTTCAGCCTTATTTGGTCTGAATTTGACCATAACTCAAGTAATACTGGTGCTAGCTCAGTTTGGCTAGTACCATTAGATAGCCCTGGCTTAGAGCTTCATTTTGAATAAACAATTGATGGGGTTAAGCCTCTTCTTCTAGATTTTGGATGAGAGGTGAAAATTAAGGTTTATGCTCAGCAACTACTTTGAGCAGGAAGAACTTTGTTATTTTTGGTCCTATGGTTATGGGACTTATATTTTCAGAAAGAGGTGAGTTTCCTCTTTCCTTTGATACCTTTTGAGCTAATTTGGCTCAGCTCCATGTTTTGGTGGTATTTTGGCTATACCATTGGTTTATGGTATTTTGGCTATCATGCTTGTGCTCTGGTTTTGAGTCACAGGCTGACATACCCTCCCTCTAAAAAAGGCTCATCATTGATGAGACTGTTCAGTCCTTCTAGAGGCTCTGAATCTCCTTAAATGAAGCTTCCCATCTGGTATGGCATCTTCTGCCAACCATTTGTCTTTATCTGTTGTCTGGTTCTTGAATCTGACTAGGTATTGTCTCTGATCCTTTCCATTGAGTCTGCTCTTCCTGGCCCTGATGATTTTACTCACAGGTCCAGGGGAGTCTTCCACTTCCACTATCTCTTGTGGTGTGGGATTCTTTCTCCTGGAAGGGAATTTATCCTCCTCTGTCTGGAAGTATGGTTTGACCAAACTTACTGGAAAGACTGGGTGTTTCCTGGAAAACTCCTCAGTGAGCTTGACCTCTACTGCATTCTTCCCTATCAACTTAATGATAGTGAAGGGCCCTACAAATGAGTCTCTCATTTTCTTGGGTCCCTTGAGATTGCTAAAGTTCAGTGTAGACACTAACACCTGGTCCCCTTCCTTAAAGTCAGGTTCCATATGTGATTTGTCCCACCTCTGCTTGTTATACTCTTTGGCCTCAGCTATGCATTTGGCAGCAGTATCACAGGATTTCTTCCACATATCATGGAAGGCTTTGGCTGTGGGGTGGATGGTTAGAAGATTTTTCTTCAAGTGATCCACAGGTAACAGGGGATTCCACCCTTTCTCTACCAGTGCAGGTGTTTTTCCTGTGGTAGAGTGCTGGCTTGTGTTATAAGCCAGTTGGACTGCTGGTAAGAGGGTGACCCAATCATGGGTGTATCCCTCATGTTCCTTGTATTCCATGCCATAGGCACAGAACCTCCTGAGGATGTCCGCCATTGTTTGGATCATCCTCTCAGCTAGGCCATCTGTTTGGGGATGGTAAGCTGTGGAAAAGGCAAGCTTGGTGCCAAGCATGTCATCTAAGTTGGTCCAAAATTCAGATGTGAACTTTGGGTCCCTGTCACTAATTATGATTTTAGGGACTCCACAGGTGGATATGATGTTATTCCAAAATAACATAGCAGTGTCCATGGCTGTGTCTTCTTTATGGCATGGTAGACACCTCATGCTCTTGCTGAACCTATCAACTATGATTAAGCAGGCATTGTAGTTTTCTTTGCCTCCTGGGACACGTCCTGTGACCCAGTCCATGTTGATGGTTTCCCATGGGTGTTTGGGTTCTTCTATGTGTTGAAGTAACCCATACTTCTTCCCATGTTTTCTATTTGCCTTTTGGCATCTTTCACAAGTGTTGATGTATTCACTCAACTCTTGTTACCACTTGGGCCACCAAGCTGTGCTTGCTACCCTCTCTTTAGTCCTGTCCTCACTCATGTGTCCCATGTAGGGGCAGTCATGGCATTCCTGCAGGATTAAAGAGATGTGGTCTCTGTCTATCACTGTGAGTGCACTGGTGTGCTTTTCTCTGTGATAAATAAGGCCATCTATAAGGAAAGATTTATTGTCCTTATAGGCCCTCAACCAGGGTTCCTCCAGCTGGGTTTCCAGTTCTGGGCTCCTGTACCTTTGTTGAAGGAGTTGAAGTAGTATGCTACACTGTTTGTGTTTAGCATAAGATTTCAGTACTGCATTGAAAAATTCATTGTGCAGTTCTGAGGAACTTATTCCCAGTATGGGGGTTTCTGTCCCTTCTGAATCAGTGTTCCTACTGTCAAGGGTACCACTCCCTGGTGCCCATTCAGAGATTCTGAAGTTTTTCTTCCTATTTATTTCCATAAAATGGATGGGAATTTTGGCTGCAACTTCAGGGTCATAAGCTGTGTTGCTTTTGACATTATCCAGTGGCCATCTGCTAAGGCCATCTGCATTGGTATGGCTTTTACCTTCCTTTTATATGATGGTAATGTTCCCTCTATACTCCTGGATAGCTATTTGCCATCTCAGAATATGTCTATTAGTAGTCTTCATGTTTAGTAAAGACTTCAAGGCTGTGCAGTCTGTGTAGACTTCAAAGACTGCACCGTCCAAATAATAATGGAGTTTTTCTAGAGCCCAGACTAGACACAGACATTCTGTCTGGGTGGCCCCATACCTGGCTTCTGAGTCTTTCAGCTGCCTGGAGATGTAGCATATTACACCTTCTCTTGGTTCACCATCCACAATTTGTCTTTGGTGAAGGGCTGCTCCTAAGCCTTGGCTGCATGCTGCATCTATATATAACTTGAATGGTAGTTCAAATTCAGGCAAGATGAGCACAGGTGCATTTGTGAGTTCAAGTTTGATTCTCTCATATGCATCCCTCCTTTCCTTGGTTATTTCAAAAACTAAATCTTTTGAACATAACTTGTATAAACTACTGGTTATGTGGGCAAAGTTTTTGATGTGGTTTCTATAGTAGCTAGCAAACCCAAGGAAAGACTGCAGCTCTTTGATGCTCTTTGGTACTGGTTTTTGCAGTACTTCTGCTACTTTGTTCTGGTCAATTGCCAGACTAAGACCTGCGACTTTATGTCCTAGAGCTAGTAGCTCTTTTTGGCCAAAATTACACTTCTTGAGTGAAATTTTCAGATTGATGGGTATACATCTACTTAGAACTCTGTCTATGTATTGTACATGGTCTTCCCATGTCTCTGAGTATATAATGATATCATCAATATATACTACCATCCAGCCTTCCATTATTTCTTCTTGAAATATGGTGTCCATCATCCTTTGGAAGTGGGCTGGTGCATTCTTGATGCCAAATGGCATTCTGGTGTACTCATATATGCCCATATGGCATATTATTCTGAGTAATTTCATGGAGTTTGGTTTGACTCCATTTTGGTGGAAGCCTTTCATACAATCCATATTGGTTATGTATTTGGCTTTGGCCAACTTATCCAAGGCATGAGGTATCCTTGGTATAGGGTACCTGTCTGCTTTTGTGTAGTTATTCAGGGCTCTGAAGTCTCCACACAATCTATACTTGCCCTCATGCCAAGTGATTAGGACAGGAGTGGTGATTTCCACTATTTCATTATGTCCAATATTCCTGATGACATCGATATCCAGGAGTTCATTGATGTGTTTTTCAATTTCTTTCCTGGTTTCCAGACTTGCTGGATTAGGGGGTCTTCTCAGCATGGGTGGATAAGGTCTTTCCACATACAGATATAGTTCTATATCATGTCCTTTAATCTTGCCTAGTGGTTCTTCACCTATGGAAAATCCTGGTCTGTTCTTTCTCAGCATCTTCAGTAAGCTTAGTTTCTGTTTACTGGTGAGGGTAGTGCTAAACTGTCCCTCCTTGAATTCCTTCAAGAGTTCTTCTAGTGGATCCTGTGAAGATATGTGGTATATATCAAGTGAAAATTTCTTTTCCTTGTTGGTGCCAATGGTAATGTGCCTGTTTTTACTGGTGTAAATATCTATGCCATACATCCTCTGGTAATCTGTTCCCAGTAAGAACCCTTGGATGTGGGCATCTTCAAGCACTACAAACTCTGTGTTGAGTCTGATATTACCCGCCCTGTGGGGTATAATTATCTCTTTGATAATTGTCCCAATGGAAGTCATCTTCCCTGATGCACTTTTAAAGTTCTTTGCCTTAGTGGGCAATAGCTGTTTTTTCCAGTTTGGGAAGTGGGGATCCAGATAGTTTCTGGCCACTATGGAGTAGTGTGCCCCACTATCAATAATCAGTGGATGCTGAGCATTGTCAATACAAACAGTCATTTTTGTGGCTGTTCTATGTATCTATGCCATTCCTTTGGTTGGTTTAACCAGGAATGTTTGTGCATCTTGTGTGTGTTTGCACAAGTTTTTATTAGCAGTGTCCTGTGGCATGCCTGCTTCCAACTGTATGTCCTGGATTTCTAGTAGGGTTTCTTCTTGGTATTCCACTAGAAATTCCTCTCTTGGGTCTTAGTCATCATCAGATGGTTCTCTGATGACATCACCCATGGATTCTGATTCAGAATCCTCAGTTGGAGGTTCTTCCTCAGGGACTTTCTCTATGGCATAGACTTTTTTCTTTGCCTTTGGACAGTTGTTGGCATAGTGGTCTGTTGAACCACAATTGTGGCAAGAATTCTTCTTCTTAGCCACTTCTGCCACTCTCTCTCTGGGTTTGTCTTTAAACTCCACCCTGAAAGGTTGTTTCTCTTTGAAACTACTGCTCCTATATGGGGTGAATTTCCCTATATTAGTCCTTTTCCTTATGTCTTGTAAGGTGTTGGCTATGTCATCTAGAGTGCAATTTTGGTTGCATCTGGCTTTCACTGCATGCTCTAGTTCTCCTGGAAGTTGTGTCAGAAGTTTGTGATTCCTCATCTGGATGTTCATCTGAGGATCAATGGCTTTGAGTCTTTTAGACTGTCTGAGACACCACTCATATGGATCTTTGTCCACAGATTATTTGTCATTTTCAAATGACATGGTCTTTTGCCATATCCAAGTTCCATTACTGTACTTTTGGATTATTTGACTCTTCCACCATGGCCAGTTTCTCCTGCCACGGATTTCTTTCATTTCAGTGTACCATATACTTGCATAACCTTTATATGCAGTATTCAGTCTAGCAGTAATCCAGTAATCTGGTATGCTTCGTACATCAATGAAGAGTCCATCAATATAATCTTTGAGCTCCATATGATCATATTCTCCTGATCCAGTGAATTTGGGCCAGCTTGAGGCCTCAGGAAGCTGTTTCAAGGCTTCCTTCTCTGAATAAGACATACCATCTCCATCCTGGTATTGTGATGGAGATCTTGCCTTATTCAACAACATGGCATCTGGTTTGATGTCATCTGGTTGATATGGATTCTCGATAGCTTGGCCTTGTGGTTGGGGCTTCAAGCTATGGTAGGCATTAAACAATTTTTTAATGTCTTGATCCAGACACTCCCTGTCCCTTGTGCTGTGTTGTTTCTCTTCAAAGACTTGGTTCAGTATTTTTTGGATTCTTCAGAGGATTTGCTCAGTTGAGCATATCCTTCTTGAAGATTCTTAACTATCTGTTCCAAGGAGGCTTGAGTTTGTCTCATCCTCTCTTGGCCAGCTTTAATTTCTGCAAACTGCTTTGCAGATTATTCAGCATATTGGGACATTTGTAACCACAGTGTATCACTGTTGATGTTACTCTCAGATGTGACAATGTTATTTTCAGTCTGAGTGGGGGTAATGTTTCTATTACTAGAACTACTGATTCTAGAGTGGTTTACAACTACTTCTGGTTCTTGTGTACTTCTTTCACCAAATCTAGCAGCTTCTGGATCATGGGGTTTGACTCTTTCCTCCTCTGGTTGAAGGAGGTTTTGTTCTTGCCCTTGTTTCCTTGTCTTCTCCTGGAAACTTCCTGGAATTGTGAAGAATGGTCACTCTTGGCCACTGATCTGCTGGTTTCTGAATGGTGTGAAGCCACTGGAGAGCTGATTAGGCCTGATCCTTGTGAACCTGAAGGAATCTGAGTAGGACCTGTCTGGGTCAACTGTTCTTCTATAGCTAGGATAGTGGCTTTATTCTCCCTTATCCTTTGTGCCCTTGCCTCCAGGTGTCTGTGCTGCCTTGTAGGATTCCAACCCTTGGTGATTTCCATAAGGTCTTTGAAGTCTATCTCTTTGCGACAGATCTTCTGGCAACTTGATCCCAGTTCTGCCCAGTGAGTTGCTAGGTTGAACCTCTTGTTGTCCATGCTCCATTGAAATAAATCTTTGAGGAGTTGGTGGATCCGAAGAACTTGATCTATATCCTTCCAGCCCTCTGGTTTGAGTTTTGTGTTGAATTGGAGTGTGAATGGTGAGGTTGATATTATCTCCCTCATTGTTTTGCCATCCACCACTGTGTCCAAGGTGTCTTTTTTCAGGTCTTCTGGTTCTGGAGAATCTTTCTCTGTCATCTGGCTGGTTCCTTTGGAAGCCAAGGTCTCTGAGGTATGCAGGGGACATATCAGTGTTTTCAAGCAGTCAAAAACTTTATGTTCTTAGGGTATTTACCTTTGACTGTGCCTTGTACAAATTTGCTGTCTGCTGATTTGGGCAGTTTGCCTTTGGAAGTTACAACTGGGTTAATAATTGTAATCTTTCCTGTACAAGTGGTTAAGGTTGGTTTACCTTGTATTGATGCAGAGTTTCGTGGTTTTCTACTTCTCTGAGTGGCTATTGTTGTCCACTTTTTGGCTGTAATCAGGCCTTCACTAAGCCTTTTTCCCTTGCCCTTGCTGCCCACTGGTTCTGAGGGTGTCACTGGTATGTTGGCCTGTGACTGGGTCTCAAGTGGTATGAAGTTTTCTTCCACTGAATCAAAACAGGAAAAAGAGGGCTTATGTCAGTTAAGACTTCTTAAAAGGCTGGTATTGCACGTCTAAGAATGGCCTCTGGGCTTGTATATTACTACAATATGCCCTTGTATAGTGACAGTGTAATTGAATTAACAATTCCACGTCAAGTATACAGCTTATTGATAAGTGGTATACTGTTTGTATACCAATATCCTATAGAATACTTGTTATTAGCAAGTATAATCTGTCAAAAGATGGTGTATTACAGGGAAATTGAGTTAACAATGTGTCCAAACACGCCTCAACTGTTGGTTTATCAGTATGAGCTGTCTCAATTAAATTAAGAATCAGGACTGTATTAGTGGCTTAAAGTGTTTTTATATACAAAACACGCCAAAAATACTGGCCTTGTGGTTATTAGTAACTTGACAAATACTCTTTAAAGTATGAGTATAATTAAAATTTTAAAAGTAATATATATACAATATATATTTAAAAGAGAAATGGCGCCTAAAAAAAGATATAACAGGTGTCAATAAATGATAAAAAAGCGAAAAAACTTACTTGTAAGGTCCAAAATAAGTAAAAAGCACAGCTAGGCCCCCAAAATATCAGGTTGAGTTTATGATAAAGGTGTATATAAGTATTTACAAGCTTTAACTATGACTGTGACACGGTAAAAATGGTTTTAAAGATGATAAGATTGATTATAAATGGTTTAAATTAAGATTTTAAGGGCTTTACTATAGAGATATAGTGGTGGTGAGCGCTGTTGAAAGCCCTGGGTGCAGCTTTACCTGTTAGGTTACAATAATAAAGACTACAATACTTTTAATTTAAGAGTATACCTGATTATTAACCAATAGTAAAACTGTTTTTGACAGTTTACTACGTAGGTTATTCAAGAGCAGGATGAGGAGAGGATTTTGGCTGTGAAAAGCCCTCCTTTTATCCTGAAATTGGGGTGGAAAGGCTGCTAGACCTTTCCACGTAGAGGAAGTGAAGATTTTTCACTCTCTATGACAGGCTTGTGGTTTGCAAACATCCTGTATGCCCTGTATTGGGCTCAGATGTGGTTTTGAAACCACATCTGGGCGGTTTTCACCAATACAGGGTGAAAATTTTCATCTGGGGACCTCACAGCCTGATTCTGATGTGTATGACGCGTAGAATGCTGTACAGAAACTGTATGGGACCCCATTATTGACTGACATATGAGGTATTGAAGTAAAAACATGCTTCTTCGTCTATTTGACACCTCATATTCATGGTTATGGGATATTATCCCATGGTAAGACTGTATATGACAGCAGGTGGGATTTTGACCTTAAAACAGCCATAACTTTGTCAATTCTTGAGATATCAACCTCAACATTGGTTCAGTGTGTAGGCCTGTATGAGCTCCACACAATGCCACCCAACTTGACATGGTTATCATTAAATATGACAAAGTTATCCCATGTACAAGTATTTTTGTACATTGGCGTGGTTTGGGCAAAAAGCTGTATTAAGCTTGTTTGGCCAATAACTTCTGTTGTAGTTGAGATTTGAGGAAATGGATGATACCATAAGATAGCCCTGATTGTGCTCTTTCCAAAAAGACCCCACTCTAAGTATCTCACACTAAAACTGTAAAAGTTAGATGAGAGGTGAATGTTTTGTTCAGCCTTATTTGGTCTGAATTTGACCATAACTCAAGTAATACTGGTGCTAGCTCAGTTTGGCTAGTACCATTAGATAGCCCTGGCTTAGAGCTTCATTTTGAATACCCATTTGATGGGGTTAAGCCTCTTCTACTAGATTTTGGATGAGAGGTGAAAATTAAGGTTTATGCTCAGCAACTACTTTGAGCAGGAATAACTTTGTTATTTTTGGTCCTATGGTGATGGGACTTATATTTTCAGAAAGAGGTGAGTTTCCTCTTTCTTTTGATACCTTTTGAGCTAATATGGCTCAGCTCCATGTTTTGGTGGTATTTAGGCTATACCATTGGTTTATGGTATTTTGGCTGTCATGCTTGTGCTCTGGTTTTGAGTCACAGGCTGACAAGATTTAAGAATCTCACAGTACCAATGTAACTTTTTTAACATTTTTTTAAAATTGTTAACTTTCAGCTTAAATAAGCTTAAATCTAAAGTTGCATAAGGTTTATGCAAACTTACCAAAATTTTGATTCAAATTGAGGTGTGGTGTATATTTACTGAATTGGCTAAGTATTTACCATACAGAATTTAAATCCTGCGTGAGGCAAATTTAAAAGGTTTTAAAGCCATATTATGGCTTTAAATAAATAAAAGCGCGAAATCCATGCCAAAAGGTGGGACAAAGGAAAAAGACCAAATAGAGCGGGGCTACCCAACCTTTTGGATCTGCAAGGATTCAATTAGGGTTGTCCACCTGTATTGGAGGATTTTCAAGGTTATTTAAACTTTAAGATTAGACTTTGATCCAACCATAAAGTTTAAACTGGTTTTATCCCAATTTGGACAGGAATTTCAAGCTGCCAAAGGGTAAATCCCAATATGCAGGATTGAATTCAAGGTTTTAAGAACTGTCAACTCTTAATTAAGCTTAAAAAGCTTAAATAAGCTTAAACAGTTAAGGTTACAAGCATTAAAACCTTATCAAAAGTTAAGGTTTGGTGTGTATTGCTATTTTACGTGGATAAATAGCAATAACTTCAGAAATTCATTAAAAATCCAATTCTTAATGGATTTGCTTGAACCTTTCACACAGCTTACAATTTAATATTATCTATATATAAGTTAAAATTTAAGTATCTTTTCTAAATGAATTCCCTGGGTAATTATCCTGGAAAGTTACTTTTATCATCAAAGCTCAAAGAAAGTTATAATTTCTTTAAAAATTAATTAAAAATGGAGTTTAGGAGATTTCTGCTTGAAACTCTTATTTTAAGTTGTTCATGTGATGAACTTTAATATAAATAAGTTTATTTATATTAAGAACTTAAAATAATTAGTTTAAATGAGGATTAAAGCTACATGGAGTTAAGAATAACACTGGTAACCTTAAATTGGAATTAAAAATAAGTTACCTTAAGTTAAGAACTTTATTTTTAAGCATGGTTTTCTCAGTTTTTACCTGAGCACTCCCTCTCTACTCATTATTAATCATGAGAGATGCTCTGAAGACATAAAAAGAGTCTTTTCATCACTGTTTTTGTCCATAAGTCATTATCAATCCAATCATATTAGTAATTTAAACAGGTAAAGTTTTATGAAATAGAAAATCTTATTATTGAAGTAATTCTTCAGTTATTTTATTCTTTATTAATTTAAAATTAAAGAATTGAAATCATAGAAATCAGATTATTGTTGTAATCACCAATAATACATTTTATTATATAAAATTATCATCTTAAATATCTTTCAAAAATCCACAAATTCCTCTTAAAAACTCTTTAATTATAATTTTTATTATGAAACATTGTTTTATCTTTAAAAATATTGCTTTTTGGCGTTTTTTTAACTTATAATTATTATTCAATATAATAATTGTTGTTGTTTGACTTGTTGTATTAAATAAATATTATAAGTAAGTTTTCTCTAAAGTTCTATATCTTTTTCATCTAGTATTAGTTTTTTTATATAGAATTTTAGTCTATCAGAATTATTTCTGCCCAGTGTGTGTTTTAATTCTTTTATAAATAATATTTATATTATTTATAAGTTGTTAATATTCATATTTTCCACGTGTACTTGTTGTATTAAGAGCTTTACACTTCTTATTTCTCTAATTGTCAGTGAGTATAACAATAATAGAATAATTATAATTTATTAGAATTATTATATTTTTTTAGTATTATATTTTTATAATAATAATTAAATTTATTTTTTATTAATATAATTATTTTTAATAATTATATTTAAATTTGTTGTTATAATATTTTATTATATTATATATTTCTATTGAGGACAGTCATAGTACTCTTGATATTGCTACTATTATCAAGAGTTTCATAAAAAAACCTTACAATCACACTAAAAATTATTTATAGACCATGTGGAAAAACCTACTGAAGCAAGGATGAATGTGAAAGCTGATACTCAAAGTGAAACAACACTTCTTACTGAAAAATGGATATAATTAATGAGGCTAACCTAAATATGCCAAAGTTATCAACCAAATTTTTGCCCATAAGAGTCCCTGTTAAGCCAAAAGAAGAAATAGGAAATCCATTAATAAGATACTTGAGTCATCAAGATAATAACCAGGTCTTAATGAAAAAAGCACTGCAATTAAAGAATGGCCAAAATTCACAGGAGAAGGTGAATATGACCATATGTCATTTATTAAAACAATTTACATGTTACAAGAAGATTATGCCATACCAGATGAATTGTTTACTGTCAGATTAAACTCACTGTTTGAGAAATCTGGAAAAATATGTTATTATGGCATAAGGCAAACAAATGACGAAGTTATCTGGTCTTGGTGAAAACAAGAATTAATAACCAAGTGGGCTAATGATGCCTGGAGATACAAAATGGAAAATGCATTTGAAAATTCCTTCTTTGACCCAGACAAGAATAAACCTTTGACTTGGTTCTTAAAGCAAGTTGAAAGATTAAATGTATTGTACCCAGAAATGTCACATAAAATTTCACACATGAAAATTCTTAAGAAATGGGGAGTAGAATTGGAACATGCGCTGAGAAGCAGGTGTATAAGACCATGCTCCACAGAAGAGTATATTAAAGCCCAAGAAGAAATAGTGACAAGAACAAAAATTGGTAGATCTTGGAAGAAATTGGACATTAAAAGTCCAAAGAAACCATTTATCAAAAAAGATAATCCAAGAGAAACTTTTAAGCCTAATACATCCAAGAGTAAGGATCAAAGAAAGTCTCACAAATGTGGAGGTGTTGGACACTTAACCCATAATTGCCTTAGAAAAGCAAAAATCAATGAAATTGGCGAAATAGAGGAACACAATGATAAAGAAGAAGAATCTGATTCAGAAAAGGAAACTGAATAATCAGAAACTTCTTGAAGTGATGAAATTAATATAATTAATGTGCAGGTTAATAATATTGATTTGACATATGAAGTACTAGATTTCAATTCAAACTTATCACAAGTTGGAACATCTGATAAAACCATAAAAAACATACAAGATGCCAACTTTTATAGAACCAAACCAGCAAACCAGCAAAAGGAATGGGATATACAACTGGGAAGTCAAGTATAAGTATTCTCATAGTGGAAAACCCAGAGGCAAAAGTGAACTTAGGTAGAGGAGCATATTGTAACTGTGTTGGTAAGAGTTATTTGAAAACAATTGTACCAAATTGGGAAGAAACGCTTATACCAACACAAGGAGAAAAAGTTAGTAGTGCAAGTGAAAGCATGCAGCCCCTTGGAATAATTTACTTAACCCTCATTTTTCCTCATCTTTCACAGTTTATCAGATTGAAAGCAGAGTTTGTACTAATGCACAACTGCACTAGGAACCATTTTATACTTGGAAATGACTACTTGTCAGTTTATGTCATAGATATCTCTGACCAAAAAGGTAGATATTTCACCACAAGGGATACTAAAAGACAAACATTTGTCTTCTTCAATAACAAAACACAAATTACAGTTATTAAGAAGGAAGAAAAAAGCCCAGAAAATCTTTTTTTTCTTAGCTGAACAAGTTAAAGAGGCAGAATTCAATCATGAAATGTGTCACAATGCTGTCTTCCAGACCTCAGCAAAGGGAACTCTTGCCAAAAAGGACCAATTAATACTGGCAAGTTGTAGATCACATTCCACCATGTGACAGTACCCCCGGGTTTAGGGCACTGCATCCCGAAGTGCATGTAACTGATGGTATTACCGATGTTGCCCTCATGGAGTTTCATCAGTCTCAACAGGAGCCTACAAGGAACCCCCAAGGGGCAAAATCCTTGTACGCCAATGGAGCAGAAAACCCAGTGATTTCTGGTCGTTTGAATGAGACCACCTCTTGTCTCCAACCGGATTCAAACCCATGACGTTGGTGACCAGTTTATTGTCACAATGCTGTCTGCCAGACCTCAGCAAAGGGAAATCTTGCTGAAAAGGCTATTAAACCGGTTGAAAAACTGATTAATACTGGCAAGCTGTAGATCACATTCCACCATGTGACAAATTGACAGTAAAAATGAAAGAAAAATTGATTGACCTCTTATCTAAATATAAAAATGCCTTAGAAACTGACAATGAACCACTAGGTGCCAGAATTGGACATGAGGTAGAAATAATCCTTAATGTAGAAAAAACCTATCCACCTCTATTAAGAAGACCAGGTTATCCAGATAGCCCAAGAGCTAGAGAAGCATTAGAGGTACACATTGAAGAATTAATGGACCTTGGAGTATTAAGGAAAGTAGGATATAATGAAAAGGTAGAGGTCAGCACACCTGTAATTATAACATGGCATAATGGAAAATAAAGGATGGTAGGGGACTTTAGGGTTCTAAACACCTATACTATCCCTGAAAGATATCCAATACCCAGAATCCATGATACATTAACACAATTATCTCAGGCTAAGCTCATCACAGCGAAGGATCTTCTAAAGCACTTTCATCAAGATGTCTTAACAGACACTGCCAAAAGACTACTGAGGATAATAGTCCAATGTGGAATTTTTGAAGATCTGAGAATTCCATTTGGTATAAAAAAATTAACCTTCCCATTTTCTAAGAATGAAGAAAACCATATTTCCTGAAGAGTTTTCAGAAGGAGGGTTAATCGTCTATATGGATGATATTATAGTTTGCTCAGAAACTTGGGATAGTCACCTAACAAGACGAGAAAGAGTCTTTCAAAAGATAGCAAAAGTAAACATGGAAGTATCATTGAAAAAGTGCCATTTTGCATACAGTGAACTGAAACCACCAGGACATGTTGTGTCTGGACTACGTTTGTGCATAGATAAAAACAAAGCAGCAGGAGTACTATTGAAGCAAAATCCCAAAACCAAAAAAGAAATGCAATCATTTTGAGGATTTGCTGGTTATTACAGACAGCATATAAAAGAATTTTCAAGAATTTCTAAGTCCTTGTATAAGCTCTGTGACCAACAGACAGTCTATGAAATGACTGAAGAAAGAGTCAATGCATATGAAGAATGGAAAAATCTCTTAACAAATGCCCCATTTCTTCTAAGGCAATATTGGAAGCTTCCCTTTAAACTCTTTATCAATTGTTGTTGAGAGGGGCTAGGTGCTGCACTATACCAGACAAAAATCATCAATGACAAACCTGTTTAAGGACCAATTTTCTTCCTTTCAAGAAAAATAAATCCAACAGAAGCAAGGTACTCAGCAAGCCAAATGGAATTCCTGTGCTTAGTGTGGGCTTTGAAAAAATTACAATATTATCGTTATGGAACAGTTTTTGATGTAATTTCACATTTCAATGCTGTAAAATGTTGATTAAACATGAAAACTGAAAATAGATATATGCTAAGATGGCATATTTCCATCCAAGAATATAGAGTAAATATGAATATAGCTCATAAATCTGGTAATATTTATAAAAATGCAGATGGTCTTAGCAGATGGGCTCTAGCAAATACACCCCACAATCTAGGAAGGGTACCACAGGAAGAGAACCATATAGAAGGCATATGTGTTACAGATATAGGCACAGAATTCTTTGAAAACGTTAGAGGAATCTATAAAATGGACAAAAACTGCCCTATCATGTGCCAACTCTTAATGAAAGACTGTAAAGACCCATCACTTTCATCAAAACTAGATGAAATATGGAAAAAACCATACCATGAAGAAAGGTTCCACCTCCTTGATGGAATCCTCTACCATAGAACTAAACATACATGTATTATGGCTTTAAAAGAAAAAAACTCTGATGGACACTGTACTACATGAATTTCATGATAGTCTTGCAGCTGGACATCTCTCAGAAGACAGAAACTAGAGAGGGTAAAAACCTGCTCTTGGTGGCCAGTTGGAAGAAAGATGTTACAGAATACTGAAAAACCTGTGAGAGATGCCAAAAAGGAAACAGAGCCACACGAAAAAAATTGGAATGGAGACCCAAATCCTGGAACCAAAATTGCCTTTGTAAATAGCTCACATGGAATAGGTAACAGCATTACCTCAAGGAGGAGACAGAAGTTACGATGCATTCCCAGTATTTGTTGAGAGATATAGAAAAAATCAAATTTTCTTACCATGTCACACGAATGACACAGCTATGGACACAGCCATAATGATATGCAATACATTTATTAGCCACACAGGCGTATTTCAAAACATCATAAGTGATGGAGACCCAAGATTCACTTGAGCATTATGGACAAACCTCCATAACCTGTTTGGAGCAAAATTATAATTCTCAAAAGCTTACCCTCACCAAGCTGATGGTCTAGTTGAAAGAATGATAGAGACCTTAGAAGACAGGATCAGAAGATTATGTGCTTATGGCCTAGAATTCAAAGATTCTGATGGTTTTACCCATGATTGGTGAACATTAATAAAAGCACTTGAAAGGGAATATAAAACATCAATCCATTATTCAACTGGCAAGACACCAGCAATGCTAGAAAAAGGATGGAATCCAAGACTTCCTTATGATACCCTCAAAAAATACTTAGTGGATATACACCCATAAGCAAGTAGCTCCAGGTTAATGCTGGACAAAGAAACACACCATGTAAACAGATGTATGCAAAAGAAAGGGGGATAAAGTTTATACACCACCTGACTTCAAAATAGGAGACTTGGTCCTGTTGTCAACCCTAAGTTTCAAGAATATAAAAGGCCCAAAGAAATTGAAAGATTCCTTTTCAGGACCATTTATGATAAAAGCACTACATGGACCTAATCCTGTGCAATTAGAGCTCACCAGTGAACTAATGAAAAAACACCCAACTCTCCCTGTAAGTCTTATCAAGCCGTACATCTCAAGTGACAAGGAATTATTTCCACTAAGAAATAAAACCCCACTTGAAATACCCCTTTGGAAGAAGGAGATGAAAAGAAAATTGTGAAAGTCCTTAAAGAAAGGAGGACAAGAAATAAAAAAGAAAGAGAATAACTTGTAAGGTATACCAATCCAACTCAAGAAGATTAATGGCTACTTGAGAAGGATATAACAAATGCTGATAAGCTATTAAGAAGGTTCAGACATGGAAGAAAGCCTAAAGAATAGCAAAATCAAACATTATTGAGCCTCAAGACTAACAAAGTCTATTGAACAGGTAGTACAGCTGATGATACCCTCATTAACTATATCAGCTTGTGGTAAAACATTTTTTTTGGTGGTAGGGAATGTGAGGCTTTGAGATCTGATGAAATATCCAAATAGGTTAGAAGAAAAGTTCTATAATTATTATCTTAAAATGAGTGAAAATTCTGTAAATAGGTACAGAATCTGAATTGACTCAGAATCTAATGGGTAAAAATGTGAAATAAATTACACCACTAAATTCCTCATGGTAAAATACACATATGTCATTTCCATGGCATATCTTAAAAGTCAATAATTAATGAAGAATAAGTGATAATAACCTAAAAGAGACACAGGAACTTATTTAATCCAGAAAGAAATGAAACAGCACGTGAAAGAAATTGGACTATTGAATTCTCCATGAAAACCCACACATAAAACAATTATATGGCAATTCTCTTAATAAATACTTAAGGAATTGATCTGAATCTCTGCAATCTTTTGGTCAATACACATATTCATTGTTTTTAGCTAATATCTCTTGAAACTCTACAAGATAGAGAGTTAAACCAAAAATAAAGTCACCAATTAACTACTTTGGGAACACACATATGATTTTTCTTTTACAATTTATGGAAAATGTTTGTGAGCCTTTGAGATATAACCATATATCCAAAAATGTCACAACAAAATTTCTGTTATAATTATGCTTATGATACTTATCTCAAAAATTTGTAACATACCATAATTAAGCATAAAATGCGGATTAACACAGAATCTAATGAATCAAAGTTTGAAGTAAAACACACCATTAGATTCCTCATTGTAAAATACACATATGTCATTTTTATAGCATATCTGGAAAGTCAATAATTACTGAAGTAAAAGTAATAATACCTTAAAAAAGATACATAAAATCATTTAACTCATACACCAATGAAGCAACATGTGGAATGAAATAAGACAATTGCATTCTCCATAAAACACCACACAAAAAACAATTATAAAGCTATTCTCTCAATTCAATACTTCAGGAATTAAGCTGAATATATGTACTTTTTGGGTCACTGCATATATTCATGGTTTTTAGCTAATATCTGTTGAAATATACAATATAGAGAGATATATCAAACGTAAAGTCACAACATGATCACTGTAGGAATACAGATATGAGCTTTATTTCACAAGTTATAAACAAGGCTAAAACTTGTAATGGATTATTGAATAAAATCAATAGAGCTGTTGACCACTTTGTTGTGAAAGTGGTCCAAACTTAAAAGAAAGTAGACAGGAAAATTGCACTAGTTCATTTGTGAAGAATGATGTAATTTGTTTATAATATTCAAGGTAAAATCCCTTGAAATCATGGTTTGAAGTTTTAAATATTAAATTTCAACAGAAAAGATGAGTTACAAGAAAAATCATCAAAAATAGTGTTTTGATGATGTAATGTAATGCTCTTGGAAGTCTGATAAGGACACTCCAAGCTATCATAATCCATTCTCAGAATGGCTTTAGCGTGTATAACCTACTCATTATTCATGATCAAAAGTTAAGCTTCAATTTGATCATTTAGGATAACTAACTGTTATCTTATTCTAAGTTTAGCAGTCATATAAGTGATAAAACTGATGAATAATATTAGATTATGATTAATAATAATAAAATCCACGACATTTAGGCTTCTGCAAAGCCTATGACATCATCAAACTTAGAGTTAAAGTAATAACTCTAAAAATGGAATAATAATGAGGTAAGATGGTTTGATCATGATTTAATCATCACTAAACCTTAAAATATTGATCAATTCTAGTAGAAAGCAGAAGTACACGTCTACTAGAAGCCTTCTGGACTCTAGAAGGGAGGAACTTACTATAAATAAAGCTCTTTTTAATCTATTTTCCCCTCAGACGCATCAAAACATTAAAACAATTAAAATAAAAGGTAAACTCTTTATTATTTAAATATAAATCTATTATATTATTAAAGACACAAGGTAATCTTCATTATAATCATAATCTTGGAGTTGATTACACCAATTATTCCATTGTTTTGTTATATTTCTCTTAAAAACCTCAAATCCACGTAAAATCAAGAAAATTTGTAATTTCTGTTATTTTTTATTGTAAATACAATCCAAACAAGTTGTATTTATATTCTTTGGCATAAAATTATTCAGAATTCTTATAATAAGTGTTAAAGGTAGGTTATTCTCCCTTATTATAATAATTTTCTCTTTATTATTACTTTAATAATTCTTTAATTAATATAAATAGTATTTATTTAATTTATAACTTAAATATTGGTAATATTATTGTTATTGATTGTTTTTTATTAAGAAAAAATAGTTTTTTACGCCTTTATTATTTAATCGTAACAATAATAAAGTGCTTTTAAATAAATTAATTAGCTTATATTAATATATTTATTTATCATATTTTTTTTAAAATATAAACTATATTATTATATTTATTTAATAATATAATTATTTTTATGCCATAATTGTAATAATTCTTTATCATTATAATTATTTTTTTATCTTAGTTATTTTATTTATAAGGACATTCATACAACAAGTAAAATATCAGTAATATTTACTTATTTTTTCATAGTCAAACCTTATATTTGGGGGCTTGGACGTGATATTTACATGTGAAAGACTTTCAAAAAAGATTCTAATTGGGTTTATCCAATAATAAATTATAATCATAATCATAAAATTATATAATAATTTTACATTTATGGATTTTCAAAGCTATTGAGGCATTTGGAAAGCAATTATACTGTCTTACATGTAGTTTTTCACATCCTCAGACTTGAAAGAACTTTCTTTGAGTGACTCTAGTGATTAAGAAAGATATTTTATTAATTAAAAATAATTTCATATTCTAAATTAATTTCATAAAACAATCATATCCAATTCTATTTTTATTCTTCAAAAATAAAAATATAAAAATAATAAAAAATATTAAAAACCAATAGCAAAAGTTATTTTTATTCATTTCTTTATTCATTTCATTTTTCAAAGATATAAAAGCAAATTTTACGTGGAAAATTGCCATACCTTACCAAAAGTGACACGTCTTATATACAAGACTTATATTTATTTGTCTTTTTTAGTGTTTGAAGACAATCCAACAGAAAGCAACCAAGCCACTGTTGAAAGATTGGTGGAAGAAACTTGTCCAAGTTCCCCAACACCAATTGTCATTAAGAAAAAGAAAGCTTAGAAATTAGACTTTCCAGGACCCACTATTCAGGACTCTGAAGGTGAGTACCTCAATTATAAATTGCCATAAGAAGAATTCTTGTCCTGAAATCCTCTTATTTCTTATTTCTTAAATCATGACCACCGGAAGAGGCTGTCACAGCCATGGAGACAGGTAAGGCATTACCACTCATTACTAATGGAAAATATTCCAACACCTAATCAGCATGGGTTTTCATGGAAGATTCACCAAATACAGTTCCAACCCGCAATACAGCTCAACACAGAAAAGCTCAAATACAGGATTCACAAAATACAGGCCTGCCTTCAATAAAGGTGCAAATACCTGTATTGATTCAAATATCTGTATTTGATACACCACTACAGTTTCACATCTCAAATACAGGTTCCTCAATTGTACAATCATGGTTCCTCAACACCCAAACTCCAGGCTGGCACTTTTTCACATATACCAGCCCCCTTTGACCCACCTGGGGGTTTTTTGCCCAGTTAATTAAAATATTGGATTTATTATTTAATATTATTTTATTTCTCATTAATAACTATTATTTTATTAATTATTAAGTTAGTCTTTGCCTTCCCTCACCTGTTCAGTAGAGTCCTGCTGGCCATCTCCTTTATTAATCCTTTTCTCTTTTCTGAACAGGTTGAAACAGTGATACAGGATTATTTGTGTTTGGCTCTTTTTTATTGCTTTTGTTTTTCTCTCATATCTTTCAATGCTTATTATTTTATGACTAGGAATTTATTCTCTTCTTTCATTCCTCTTATCAATTGAGTTTTTATTCTGAGCCCTCCACAAGTAAGTCTGTTCACTGAGTGCCAGGCCCTCTTCAATTTTAATGACCTCATAATTGCTTCTTTTCTTTCGTTCATTCTTATTCATTTCTCTCATTCTCAATTATGATTTTTCATGATTTTATGATTTTTATGATTTCATTATCTCTCATCAATTTTCATCTAATTCATTTCATTTAACTGAAAATTGCTTCTCTTTCTCATTTCAAAACCTTTGCTGACCATTTCATTTTCTTCTTAATTCTTAATCAAATTTCATTGTCATTTTCTGTCTGAATTCAGGTTCTTTTATCAGGTTTAATTGATTGGAATTTGGGATTAATTCATTCATCATTTCAGGATTTTATTGAATTTGGGTTATCATTGTTGATTTGCAATTCTCAAGAATTGTTGATTGATTGATTGATCTGATTATTCAATAAATTGACTTTACCTCAAGACTCTTATTTGATTTAATTGATTGATCTGATTTGATTCCTCAAGATAGTTGATTTATCCTCAAGATTTGAGTTAATTGATTGATTTGAATTTCATTCCTCAAGATAATTGAATTGACTGTTGAAGATATTGATTGAATTCCTCAAGACACAATTGATTTGATTTTGAATTGACTTGATTGATTTGATTTGATTTATTGATTGAATTGATTTGACTTATTTATTGAAATTGATTATTCATAAGAATATGACTTTTTCATCTTCACTCTTCAAGATTTATTCATATTGATTCACTTCAATACTATTGATTGATTTCTCAAGTTAATAAAGATTCCCATTTGATTGTTTTGTTCGAGCCGTGTTTATTCTCAAGTATCATCAAGTTTTATTTTCTTTCTTCAATAATGCCAGTTCAGCATAGCCCCCCAGCCAAGAAGACAAGATCTCAAAGACATCAAGCTGTTTTCACTCCCACAGCAAGGGCTCCTCTTGACCGCACACCAACAGTTCATCAACTGAGTGCAAACTTGGGCAGATGACCACCAATGGAAGGAGCAGCACCCTCCAGAAGAGGAGGTGTGAAGTCAAGAAGATCAAGATCATTCTCTGGCTTGTTGGGTGGCTCTCCAAGCATTCCTCAAGGGCCTAGAAGCAGATTAGGGGAAGCTGAATATGAAGAGGGGGAGTAATCCATGGAAGAGAAGGAGGCTAGAGAAACTGAAGTAGCAGCTGCCTTGGAAGGTCACCCTGAGGCGTCTGAAGCTCCAAATCTAGCCCTTTCTAATCAACGTATTGTCTCTCAAGCTAAACCAAATTTTCTCAAAATGATGGAGCAGATGACTCAATTCATGGGTCAACTCACTCAAGCAGTTTCCCCAAGGGACACTTCAAAAGCCCCAGCATTCAAGACTCCATCAATGAAGGCACCTGATTCCTTTGATGGTACTAAAGCTTATAAATTGAGAGGACTCATTCAATCTTGTCAATTGATTTTCCATAATGACCCAGAAAACTTCTTCTCTGACAGGAAAAAGGTCTTATACTCAACTTCTTTTCTTACTGGTAGAGCTGGCAAATGGATTGAACCTTACCTCTCAAACATCTCCAATGAAGACCCTTCTTATCTCCTCAATAACTGGCAGTTGTTTGAAACCCAGCTATTCACTCTGTTTGGTGATCCTAATGAAGTCAGGAAAGCAGAACGAGAGTTAGACAAGCTCATGATGAACAGAAGTGGTCAAGTTTCCTTGTACATAGCACATGTCAGAAGCTTAATGTCAAGAATTGGAGACTGGGGGGAAAGGGCCTATATTCATGTGTATAGGAGAGGCTTGGAAGTAAGATTGTTGGACCAATTGGCGTCACACCCTGGAAACTTTTATAGCCTTCAAGAGCTCATGGACATCACTTTGGAATTAAATACCAGATACCATGAGAGTCAGAAGGAAAAGGGTAGTCATCAAGAGAAGAAGCCTCCAATCAGTGGATCCAACTCCTCCAAGCCCCCTCAAAGTTCATCATCAAAGAAGCCTTATCCCGAGAAGAATAAGAAGGGGAAGAATTTTCAAGTGTCCAAAGACAAGCCTCATGCTGCTCTCCTCAATAAGGACAACAAATTAATTGGTTCTGAAAAGGAGAGGAGGATTAAAGAAGGCTTGTGCAATTATTGTGGAAAGAACCCATTTGAAAAATGCTTCAAGAGGCCTGAGAATAGGTAGGGGTCATCAAAAGGCTTCCCTAGCAAGCAGGGAAAAGCCTAAGTGGGAATCATGATGTGTTCAATGGTTCTCACTTATTTCCTTCAAGAGAACAATTATGCACTCTGAATACTAGTGTCAAGAAATCTTTAAAATGTCTTATTTTCTCTTCTCTCTGATATTTTTTATTGTATCCTCATTGCTTATGGTGCTACAAACTCTTTTATTGCAAAGAATTTTGTGCTCAATTACTCATTGACCATGTCAGAGCTCCCTGAAAAGATTACTCTTTCCATTTTGGATTACAATGAATCCACTTCCCTGTTCATCACCCATTATAACAAGTGGGTTGTTGACTTGCCCTCATTCCCAAGCTTTGAATGAGATTTCTTTATCATAGATTCACCCAAGGGAGAAGACCTAATATTGGGCTATGATTTTCTTTACAATTTTAATCCCATTATTGATTGGAAAAATGGATTGATCACCTATTATTCTAATCATAAGAATTCTAGTGGTATTATCTCTTCTACTAGTAATGACTTTGCCACTGCTGTCAACAGTGTTTCTCTGGTTGGTGAACTTAAGACACCTTCCCTTCCTCCTTCTGTCCATATCCCTTCCATCATTCCCTCTCAGTTACTACTTCCATCAACAGATGAGGTCTTCAAAGAGATAAAGGATGTTGGACAAGATGTTGCTATATCTTCACTTCATCTCTTTCAAGGGCATATGGACCTTACTCTTTTATCTTTTCATGCCTCCCTGGAGGAGTAGTGGGACGAGGAGGAAGGGCCAGAAAAGATTGGAACTGTGATGAAGGTAGTCCCTCCTGCTTATCATGAATATTTGGATGTATTCTACAAGGTTAAAGCAGAGAAACTCCCGCAACACCGCGCCTGTGATCATTATATTCAACTGAAGGGTCTTCTACCTCCAGTTGGTGTTATCTACTCTTTATCAAAGAATGTGTCAGAAAAACTGTGGGCCAACATTTCAGAGAATTTAGGGAAAGTTTTCAACAGGAGCACCTCCCATTTTTGTTAAGAAAAAGGATGGTGGCCTTTGTTTGTGTGCTGACTACCGCAAACTTAATGCTGTCACTAGGAAAAACAGGTATCCTGTTCCTCCAATGAATCAGCTTCTTACTGTCTTCAACAGTGCTACTATCTTCTCCATGAAAGATTTGTGTGGATCTTATACCCTATTGAGAATCAAAGAGGTGGATGAGCACTTAACTGACTTTAGAACTAAAAATGGTAGTTATGAATATTGGGTTATGCCATTTGGGTTGACCAATGCTCCTGCTTCATTCCAGAATCTTGTTAATGATATCTCTGCAGATTTCTTGGATAATTTTGTTGTAGTATACTTAGATGATATTATGGTCTTCTCTAGTTCTCAGGCGGAAAATGTCAAACATGTGGCCTCTGTCCTCCAAAGACTGAGGGACAATAATTTGTTTGCCAAAGCCTCAAAGTGTGTAGTCCATGCCTCAAGTGTGGAATATTGGGCTATGTTGTTTCAAGTGAAGGGCTCAAGATGGATTCTTTCAAAGTTCAGCAAATCCTCAATTGGCCTCAGCCAAAGAACATCAAAGCACTCCAATCTTTCCTTGGCTTTGCCCACTTTTATCGTTGTTTCATTGAAAATTATTCCAAAAAAATATCTGCTCTCACTTCCCTCTTTAAAAAAGATTCTCCTTTAATCTTCAAAGAGGAAGCTCTTAGTCAGTTTCAAATACTCAAAGAATCTTTCACCACTGCTCCTATCCTATCCCATATCAATCCTTCTCAAACAACTATTGTAGAGACTGATGCTTCTTATTATGCCTTGGGTGCCGTACTGAGTCAGGTGAATGACTCAGGAAAGCATCCCATTTAATTTGATAGTTGCAAGCTCTTCCCAGCTGAGCTCAACTATAAAATTAAGGACAAGGAACTCTTTGGCATAGTTTGGGCTCTCAAGTGCTGGAGATCCTTTCTTCTTTCTCTTTCTGATTCCTTTGAAGTCTTTACAGACCACTCTTCCCTTCAATATTTTATGTCCTCCAAAGTCCTTACTTGCTGTCAAGCCTGTTGGGCTGATTTTCTCCCTGAATTTCATTTCTCTATCACTTACTGGCCAGGCAGACTGGCCACTTTACCAGGGGCCTTGTAGCGTTGGGACACTGTGTACCCAGAGAGGGGGGTGGACTTCATCAGCACGAATCCTCAAAACTTTCATCAAGTCCCCAAGCAAAATGAAACTAAAGAGTCAAGATTTTTCTCAATAAAAGTTGAAGTTTTCTCAGAGTTATTTGATCAAACTCAGAAGGCAGTATGGCAAGACAAAGATTATAAGGAGATCCGCAAGCAATTAGTAAGAGGTGAATCAGTCTCAGATTATACTCTTGAACCTCATGCCAAATTGTTATTATCAAAACATAGAGTAGTCATCCCAAGCAATCAGGAACTTCAATTGGATATCCTTCAAAAGCGTCATGAATCACCATTGGCTGGCCATCCTGGCCAGGAGAAGACCCTCAAGCTCATCAAGAGGGATTTTTATTGGGCTGGCATGAATCAAATTATCAAGGACTATGTGTCCTCATTTCAGCAATGTTCAAGAAACAAGAACATTCAACATAAGAAGTTTGGATCATTCAAGCCTCTTCAAATTCCATCTGGTCCTTGGAGCTCACTATCAATGGACTTTATCACTCAATTGCCTCTGTCAAGAAACTTTGATTCAATTTGAGTAGTTGTAGACAGATTCTCAAAAATGGCAATATTTATTCCAGCTTATTAGACAATCACTACCTTGCACTTAGCTCAACTCTTTATTAGTCATGTATTTTCCAAACATGGTCTTCCAATCAGTATTGTTAGTGATATAGGTTCATTATTTGTTTCATCCTTTTGGACTCAATTGTGTCAGAAGCTCAAGATATTGAAAGATCTTACAGCTGCCTTTCACCCTGAAACAGACGGACAGACAGAGAGGGTAAATCACATTCTAGAACAGTATCTTTGGATGTATGTCAGTTACCATCAAGATGACTCACACACCTGGCTCCCTCTGGCTGAATTTGCCTATAATAAGTCAGAAAATTCATCAACAAAACAGTCACCATTTTTTACCATTTATGGAAGAAATCCCATCTTTGACTCAATTCAAATTTCTCAAGCTACACCTGCTGGAAAGTTATCAACAAAACTCCAATCATTAGAGCAAGTTGTCAAAGAAGAATTAGAGTCAGAAAGAAAGTGTTTGAAGAAGTATGCAGATAGAAATAGAGCAAATCCACCGGATTTCCAACCTGGGGACAAAGTATGGCTAGCTTCCAAGAACATCAAGACAGCAAGACCCACCAAGAAAATTCCAGAAAGATCGTTGAGACCCTTTGAAGTTCTCAAGAAGATTGGCAGCCCTTCATATCACCTCAAGTTGCCTCAACAATGGAAGTCAGTTCCCCCTGTCATCCATGTGTCCTTGTTAGAACCAGTGAAGCAATCAACTATCCCAAATTGACATCAATTGCCACCACCACCAGTAATGGAGGAGGAGCAAGAAGAATGGGAAGTGGCTCAGGTTCTGGACTCAAAACTCAAGAGAGGTACATTATGGTATCTAGTGGAGTGGAAAGGATTCAATGAAGACCCAGAAAGAAAAACTTGCGAACCAGCTTCCAAACTTACCAACTTCCCAGACCCTGGCAAGAATTTTCACACTTTGTATCCAGACAAGCCTGTCCTAAATGTGTCAAGAGTTTGATTTATGGTTCTTGGTGGGGATTGGAGTTTATGAAAGTAAGTTGCTCTCCTGGGATGCACCTTCAAGGGGGTATTCTACCCAAATATGTTGTAAGCATGACCTTGGCCACTTTGTGAGCACTTGTCAATTTCTTTGGACAGGTTTAGAAGGCCTTGCAGCATCAATACCCCTGAATTTGCACCTTTTATCAAGGTATGACCAAATTCCCTCTTTCCTTTTTATTCTTTTTCTTTCCTTCACAATTATTATTCTAAATTATGCCATTCAATATTATTCAAGACATTCTTTAACTCAAATTCATTTATGGCACATTTTTCTGTTCCGTTATGATGCTTGGTGGGGAGTGGAAGTTATGAAAGTAAGTTACATCTCCTGGTAGGCATCTCTGAGGGTTCTAATTCTCTTAAAACAACACCTTGGCCACTCTGTGAGCATCAAATGGTTGGTTTTCTCTTTTCAGCAAGGCTAAGGCCAAAATCAATCAACTTACCACAAGAAGGTCACTCCTCGGAAGTTTTCTTTATTCTATTTTCTTTACTCTCTTTTTCTCTCAATTCTTTCTTTATTTTTATTTCATTTCATTTTCTTTTACTTGTATGATTTATTGTTTATTTCTTGTTTCAAAAGCAGGACTCATCACTCCCACATCATGTTTGGGGAGTCAAATAATTCAACAATCAAAGAGCAAAAAACTAGTAATGGTAAAGACCAGCTACAGATAATCCTCATCAGAATTTCTTCGAGGCTTCTCTAAGATTAAAAGCCATGGCTTCTTCATAAGCAACTGCCTACTTGGCCCAAGCAATAGTAGGCTCCCCTGTAACAGCACTCTTCATAGCCATATCAACAAACACCTCCATCAAAGCATAAACTTCATCAAATAAGGATTTGACCACCTTCTTGTTCACCCTTTTCTGGTCAGTGAATTTTCCAGTTATATTCCAGCGGCAATGACTTTCAAAGATTGATTCAGGTTCTGGGGACATTGGGTCTCTGGAAGTGCTGGCCACAGGTGGTTGGATAGTGGTAGAGGTAGAGGCAAGTGTGGATGGCCTGGTTGGGGATCTAATTGGAAGTTGAGATGGTTGGGGGGACCTTATCACTTCATTATTTGTGATACTGGCATGGACTGGGGATTTTGAAGTGGATTGGATTCTTCCTTTCTGGATTGGGGTAGTAAACTCAAGCTCTCCTCCATCAATCTCATCACTGCCTTCAGCATCAGCATCAATTTCATCTTGAGCCACCAAATTTCTCTTCAATTTTCCAAGTTTTCCATCTTTTCTGGTGACCAAAATGGGAACCTCTTGGGCCACTCCAATGGAAGTTCCTTGGGGGTGACTGGATCCTACAATGTTGGCCCAAGAGCTGGTGGTATTGTTCCATTGTTGGACACCTCACATTCTGGAGCCAGTCATTGAAGAAGAAGAAAAGAAACCATAGAAGTCAGTAACACATCAGTTTTATGACCAATCAACTCACAATTGGAGTGACCAGAGGTGGCCTCAGAGGTGGGAGTTTCCTCAACAGGAGCTTCCAATCCAAATTTTCCACCCTTCTTGATGCTGCTCCATAATCTTCTGGGATTTTCAGAAAAGTGGTAGTGGGATTGCGAACAATTTCTTTTTCCAAGCTTGCAGAATTGACACCTGGTGGAGCTAGCAGTAGCAGATTAAACACAAGGAATCCCTTTCCCCTGACAATTGATGCTAGGTGGTTCAATAACTCTGACAGATTTAAAACCATTATAGGTTTTATTGATGTCTCAAATATCTTTAGGGGCCATACTTGCTTCAGAAAGCTCCCTCAAGTTATCAAAGACACCAGCACCATAAAGTACAGAAGGCGGGAAATCAGAGTGATCAGAGTCACAAATGGAAGTCAGCTTTTCACTCATCTTCAAGTCAAGATTCAAAGACAAGACCAAGCAAATCATCGAAAAATCCAAGTCAGCAAGTGAAGTATGGCAATTTGAACTTCAAGAACAGAGTGAAGCACAATAAAATAGAATAAGTTATCATCAAAAACTGTTTCATTGGCTAAATTGGCCATTTTAAGGCATTTGTGCATTTTTGTGCATTTGGCACATAATGCCATCAAAAAATCTTCAAATTACCTGAAAAGCCTTCAAACATCAAAAACCAAAGAAAAATAGCGGAATTGGTGCATTCGTGCATTTTGTGCATTTTTGTGCATTTTGGCGCATTTTGCCCATTTTGGCACATTTTGCGCGTTTCTAACTAATTCATTTTCAAAACCTTCAAAGCTTCATTCAATTGGAAAAAATCATCAAATCATGCCATTTTAATCATATTGACATATTGGAGCACTTTTTCACATTTTGGTGCATTCCTGGCTATTACTTCTTCAAAATCATGAAAAATTGCCAAAACAGCAAGTTCAATCAAAAAATCTTCAAAACCTTCATTATCTTGCATTTTTGCCAAAAAAACCCCATAAAAAAACAATTTGGGGGAATTCAAGGAGCTCTGAAATAGTCCAAAGGAAGAAAAAGAGCCAATTTTGGCCCACCCTCAAAATGAAGACAATTTGATGAATAAAACGTGGGTTCTTAGGACATAGACCTTAAATCACTTTTTATCATGAGCCATGAGGACTCAAGACAAATTGAGTGAAGAACTCTGCAATGAGAAGAAGATCAAAAATAGTAGAAAAGGAGGAAGTGAAGAAAGCTCAAAGAAGGGGAGAAGAATCAGAATCAAGTCAAAGAAGAAGGACCTACAAGTTGTGAAGATTAAAGGGTTGGAAATCCTGATTTATGAAGAGGAATTATGAGGGATGAAAATTGGGTAATTGGGGGAAGAAACATCAGTTGATATTATCAAGAGTCACTATTCTTATGGTGCTCAGAGCTCACCACTTTCAAGAGGGGGTAATGTCACAGCCATGGAGACAGGAAGGGCATTACCACTCATTACTAATGGAAAATCTTCCAACACCTAATCAGCAAGGTGTTTCATGGAAGATTCACTGAATACAGTTCCAACCCTCAATACAGCTCAATATAGGCAAAACCCAAATACAGGATTCACCAAATACAGGCCTGCCTTCAATACAGGTGCAAATACCTGTATTGATTGAAATATTTGTATTGGATACACCAATACAGCTTCACATCTCAAATACAGGCTTCTCAATCATACAATCATGGTTTCTCAACACTCAAAGTCCAGGCTGGCACTTTTTCACATCTTCCACCCCCCTTTGACCCACCTGGGGTTTTTCCCCCAGTTAATTAAAACATTGGATTTATTAATTAATATTATTTTATTTCTCATTAAGAAATATTATTTTATTAATTATGGAGTTAGTCTTTGCCTTCCCTCACCTGTTCAGTAGAGTCCTGGTGGCCATATCCTTTATTAATCCTTTTCTATTTTCTCAACAGGTTGAAACAGTGATACAGGATTATTTGTGGTTGGCTCTTTTTTATTGCTTTTGTTTTTCTCTCATATCTTTCAATGATTATTATTTTATGACTAGGGATTTATTCTCTTATTTCATTACTCTTATCAAGTGAGTATTTATTCTGAGCCCTCCATAAGTAAGTCTGTTCACTGAGTGCCAGGCCCTCTTCATTTAGAAGAGCCCCTGTGACTGTAAGATGTGACTATTAAACTGATGATAATATTACTATTAATCAACAGTACTATGTCTGTTCTTATGAAATATAATAATAAAATATTATTATAACCACAATTAAATAATTAAAGAATTATTTCTTTCACATGTTAAGCACTACTAGTGATTTTAACAGTGAGCAAGTAATTGTCTACAAGAATCAATTACAAGAAGAATTTAATGATAAAAACTTCTTTCGTTAAAATAATAAATTATTTTAATATGAAATTATCTTTTACAAGGATAATTATAATGATAATCCTTGAAGAAAGCTATTACTAGAAAAAAACTTTAAGAATTAAAGATAAATGACTCACTAATACTCCAAAGGACTTATTGATAGATAAAAGTAGAGAAATTTGACGTAGAATTGTGGATGTAAGAGATCAAAATGATTTATAGCAGGATTACAACAATATATAGTTGGATTCTATGATTTCACGTCTTTCTGATTGATTCTGCAAGATTTAAAACACTTAAGAATATTTTAACTAATACTTACTTGTTGCTAACAATGATATAAAATGATAATAAGATGATGATGATGCAGAAAAAACAGCAAGAGAAGGCCTCTTTTAAGTCAACAAAAGCTCATAGAGGCGTGCCATGAAGCAAACTGAAAAACCAGTGAGTGAGAAAGCTTTAAACCCTTTTTGATTAGTACTTACATCATTTGTTGTCATGTAAAATTGTCCTAATTGCTTAATTGATGCTTTTACATGACTACCAACCCCAATATGGTAAAGAATAAAAGGAGTAAAATTTGTAAGTCTTCTTTTATTCCAAAGTAATCATTGATTTTCCAAAGTTATCAATGTTATTGACAATCTCATGACAGGTTGTATTTACTGTGAATTTTTGAAGATTCAGTGTTTCACGTAGAATAACCAAAAATGGACTGTAAGTAAAACTTTTAATTTTACTAGTAAAACTGTGATTATTTTTGGTTGTATCATAGATAATACAGTTCACAATTGGTCCTGACAGCTTCAGAAAGATTCATTAAGAATTGTATTTTTAATGAATTTTTGAATTTTTTGCCTCATTTCTACATAGAATTGCAAATATCAGTGTTTGACTGGTTGCTATGAGGTAAATCAATGAATACAAGTCCAAAAAGGGCTTTACTTACGCTTTTAGGGTTTATCCATGGAAATTCATTAGTAATTGACATGGTTACAGGAGTGTAAGTAGCTCTTTACCTCCTTGGCACGTCAAAATAGCAGGTTATTTGCTATTTTCTGGTGTTTTACAGTAGATGTAACTTGGTAACCAAGTTCCCAAAGAGGTTCAGTTTACCAATTGAGTCATGATCAGCCATGGAACCATGCTTTGAAGCTATCCACGCCTCTTGGGCCTCAGAAGTTGGGTACCCTGGCTCTCTTTGATGTCTTTTGTCCCCCTTGCTTATTTTTCACGTCAAAATAGAAATTTAAGCTTAAAGTGAGATATCCACTATGGGTGTACCAAAGGTGCATGTAAGAATACCATGATATTAAGTGCTCAAAACATGCATAACACTATTCTTAGTGTATATGTAACATGGGATTTCTCACTTTCCCATTATTTTGGCGTAAAATCAAGAAAAACAAAAATTTTCACGGATCTTTCATGTGGTATTAATGATGTGGTGTTGAAGTATTTTCCATATTACCACCTCAAAGAGTTAATTTGAGCTTATTCACTCTATGAAGCTACCCTAGGTGATTTTTGGCGTAGAATCCAAATCTGGCCTTAAATCCATGGATTTACGTACTCAATAAAAAGTTATTCATCTTTTCTGAAATCAAAAATGATTAATTTTGAATATATGCATGATTTATGAGTTATGTAAAATTCAAAATTTCTTTTTAAGATAATTGTGGCCTATTTGGGTATGTAATATTTACCTCAAGGCTCACAGTGACCAACGCTCCCAATACTCCATCCAATCATATGGAGCTGGACTCAGAGGTAGAATTGATTCCTCAAAAGGGAAAAGAAAGGGAAAAATCCCCAGTGGAACAGACTCCACACAAGGAAGTGCCTTATCCCAAAGGAAAGTCCAAGAAATTCCCATGATATCTGAACCAGAGTTAGAACTAAGTATGAGTAACTCAAAAAGGTAAAAATCACATTCAGAGGGCTCAGAAAGACATTTACATGAGCCTTTACAAGCAGTACTACACAGTGTACAAAGACAAGGACTGGGAATTGTTGGCTCAAGTACACCAAGGAGTGATGACCTCCTGGCACATCCTCAAAAGGTTCCTCACAGAGGAGGAGATAGTGTTATACTCCAATGGATGAACTCCACTGTCATCCAAGCCTAAAATCAAAAAGATCAAGGAGCACCACTTCAAAAAGAGGAAGGCAAGCAAGGAAGAAGCCCCAGTAGCTTCAACCAGAAAGCCTCAAGTCAACCAACCTCCCCAGGAAGGGAAGAAGAACAAGAAAAAGAATTTGAGGAAACCATATTCCCCAAGCTACAGGATTCCAAAAATCCAAAAATCTGCCATGGAAAATGTCTTCAACATGGCCAGAACTTTGATGGAATTCAAAGACAAAGAGGAACAAAGAATGAGACAACCCCATTTCCCAAAGAAATAACCTTAGCGCCTGATGTTGTAAATACTTTAACAGAGCTTAAAGACAGTATTTTACCTCTTAAAGAAATTCAAAATAGTTTGTTATGTTGACTCAAAATAAATAATCGCTTATCATCTTTGCCAAAACTTGTTGTACAAAATAAAAAAGAAATTGAGAACATTAAATTTATGGTTGAAACAACAAACCAAAGGTTTTAATTGATAAGCCCCAAATATTGTTACAAGGACAACAAGAACTGTTTCAATACATAAAAGATATCAAAGATAAAAATTTTACAATCAATTATGATGTGAGTATTGACAATCTTACAGAAAAATTGAACAAATTAAGTATTTCTGTAGAAAGATTTACAGAAAAGATTTCATCACACCAGAAATTACTTTTAGACCAAGTGTAAAAAAGTGATGAAGAAAGAATGCATCTGAAAGATGACATTCAAAGCTAAATAAGGCTTATCACTGAAACAAGGACAAAATTAATGAGGCTAACTCAAATATTCCAAAGTTATCAACTCCCTTTTCTCACATAAGAAGCCCTGTTAAACCAAAAGATGAATTAAAAAATACATTCATAACAGACCTGAGTCAGAAAGACAGGCACAGAGTGTTGATGAAGGAAGAAACTCAATTAAAAGAATGGCCAACATTCACAGGAGAAGGTGAATATGACCAGATGTCATTTATTAAAAAAATTGACATGTTACAAGATTATTATGTCATACCAGATAAATTTATCACTGCAAGATTACACTCACTGCTTGAGAAATCTGCCAAAAGATGGTATTATGGCACAAGACAAACAAATGGCAAAAATACCTGGTCTTGGTGGAAACATGAAATAAACACCAAGTGGGCTAATGATTCCTGGAGGTACCAAATAGAAATTTAATTTGAAAGCTCCTTCTTTGACCCAGACAAAGATAAACCTTTGACTTGGTTCTTAAAACAAGTTGAAAGATTAAATGCAATTTACCCAGAAATGTCACAAAAAATGGTACACATGAAAATGCCTAAGAAATGTGGAGGTGAATTGGAGCATGCCCTGAGAAGCAGCTGTATAGAACCATTCTCCACAGAAGAGTGTATCAATGCACTAGAAGACATACTGAGAAGGAAAAAAATTGGTAGAACTTGGAAAAAATTGGACATCAAAAGTCCAAATCAGCCATTTAACAAAAAAGATAAATGAAAAGAAGCTTTTAAGTGCAATACATCCAACAATAATGAGCAAAAAAAATTCTATAAATGTGGAGGTCTTGGGCACTTAGCCAATAACTGCCTCAAGAAGGCAAAAATCAATGAAATTGTGGAAACACAAAGTCACAATGACAAAGAAGAGGAATCTGACTTTGAAAAAGAGATAGAAGGGTCAGAAACCTCTGAAAGTGATTCAATTGATATGATTAATGCACAAATTAATAATATTAATAGAATTTATGAAGTCATAGATGTTAACTCAAATTTACCACAAGTTGGAACTTCTGACACAAACCTGAAAAATGTTCAAGATGCCAAACTTTTTAGAACCAAACCTGAAAAGGAAAGGGATATACAGCTCAAAAATAAAGTAAAATTATTGTCATGGTTAATAACCAAGAGGAAAAACGAACTTAGATACAGGAGCATATTGCACCTGTGTGGGTAAACGTTTTTTAAAAACAATTGCCTAATTTTTCCTCACCCTTCACAATTTTTCAGAATTAAAGTAGAGTTTGTGGTAATGGACAACTTTACTAGTAATCATTTTATACTCGCAGATGACTACTTCTCAATTTATGGCATAGATATCTTTAACCAAAAGGATAGATATTTTAGCATAGGTGACAATAAAAGACAAGAATTTGGCTTTCTTAATAATAAAAGACAAATAACAGTTGTCAAGAATGAAGAAAAAAACCCAGAAATAGATTTTTTCATAACTGAACAACTAAAAGAGGCAGAATTTAATCATGAATTAACAGTAAAAATGAAAGAAACATTGATTGACCTCTTATTTAAATGTAAAAATGCCTATCAAACTGACAAAGAACCACTAGGTGCCATAATTGGACATGGGATAGACATAATTCTTAATGTAGAAAAACCTTATTCACCTCTATTAAGAAGACCAGTTCATCCAGCCAGCCCAAGAGCTAGAGAAACTTTAGAGGTTCATATTAAAGAAATAATGGACCTTGGAGTACTAAGGAAAGTAGGACATAATGAACAAGTAGAGGTAACTACACCTGTCATTATAACCTGGCATAATGGAAAATCAAGGATGTTAGGAGACTTTATAGCTCTGAACACCTATACTATCCCTGAAAGCTATCCAATACCCAGAATCCATGAGACATTAACCCAATTATCTCAGCCTAACTTCATAACAGCCATGGAGGCTCTAGAGGGTTTTCATCAAAATGTCTGAACAGACTATGCCAAGAAACTGCTAAGGATAATAGTCCACTGTGGAATCTTTGAATATCTCAGGATGCCATTTGGTATACAAAATGCACCATCCCACTACCAGAGGATGATGAATGCCATATTTCCTGAAGAATTATCAGAAGGATGGCTGATTATTTACATTGATGATATCATAGTTTGCTCAGAGACTTGGGACAATCACCTATCAAGACTAGAAATAGTATTGCAAAAAAAGTCCAAGTAAACATGAAAATCTCTCCGAAAAAGTGTCATTTTGCATACAGTGAACTGAAAGCACTAGGACATGTTGTATCTGGACTAAGTTTGGGCATAGAAAAAAACAAAGTAGCAGCAGTACTATTGAAACCAGTGCCCCCAGCAAAAAAAGAAATACAATCATTTCTAGGATTTGCTGTTTATTACAGACAACATATAAAAGATTTTGCAAGAAGTGCCAAGTCATTATATAAGCTCTGTGCCAACACACAGTCTATTAAATGAATGAAGAAAGAGTCAAAGCATATGAAGAATTGAAAAATTCCTTAACAAATGCCCCATTTCCTCTAATGACAGATGGTAAACTACCCTTTAAGCTTTACATTGATGCTTGTCGAGAAGTACTAGGTGCTGCACTACACCAGACACAAATCATCAATGATAAACCAGTGGAAAGACCAATTTGTTTTATTTCAAGATAGATAAAGCCAACAGAGGAAAGATATGGAGCAAGCCAAATGGAATGCCTATTCTTAGTGTGGGCTTTAGAAAATCCACACTTCTACTTTGATGGAACAGTATTGGATGTGATTATAGACTGTACTGCTGTAAAATATCTATCAAATATGAAAACTCCAAATAGACATATGCTGAGAGGGCAAATTTCTATCTAAGAATATAGAGGAAATATGACTATTGTTCATAAATCTGGTAATATTCATAAAGGTTTAGATGATCTTAGCAGATGGGCTCTAGCAAATACTCCTGAAATTCCAGCATGGGTACCACAGGAGGAGCACCTTATAGAAGGGATATGTGTCACAGACATTGGAACAGAATTCTTTAACCAAGTTAAAAAAATCTATAAAATAGATAATAATTGCCATATCTTAAGACAACTTCTAATGAAAGACTGCAAAGACCCATCAATGTAATCAAAATTAGATGAAATATGGAAAAAGGCAGATGATGAAGGAAGATTCCACCTCCTTGATGGAATCCTCTATCATAGAACAAAACACACATTTTTTATGGCCTCAACAGATCGAACTCTAATAAACACTAGTTTAGATGAGTGTCATGATACTGTTGCAGCTGGACATCTCTCAGAAGATAGAACACCAGAAAGGGTGAAAACCTGCTATTGGTGGCCAAATTGGAAGAAAGATGTTGCAGAAAACTGCCAAACCTGTGACAGATGTCAAAAGGCCAACAGAGCCACAGGAAAGAAATTTGTAATGACAATCAAAATCCAAGAACCAAAATCCCCTTGGGAAATAGTCCATATGAATTGGGTAACAGCGCTGCCTTCAGGAGGAGACAGAAGTGATAATGTATGCCTAGTGTTAGTCGACAGGTATAGCAAAACTGCTAAGTTCCTACCATGTCACAAAGATGACACAGCTATGGACACAGCCATAATTATATGGAATAAATTTATTAGCCACACAGGCGTATTCCAGAATCTCATAAGTGATAGAGACACAAAGTTCACTTCAGCATTATGGACAAACCTCCATAACGTTTTTGGGACAAAACTGTCATTCTCAACAGCTTACCATCCTCAAACTGATGGCCTAGCAGAAAGAATCATACAAGCTTTGGATGACATGATCAGAAGATTCTGTGCTTATGGACTGGAATTTAAAGATTCTGATGGTTTTACCCATGATTGGTTTACATTAACACCAGCTCTTCAACTGGCATATAAAACATAAATCCATTCTTCTACTGGCAAAAAACCAGCAATGCTAGAAAAAGGTTGGAATCCAAGACTTCCTTATGATACCATCAAAAAGCACTTAGTGGATATATATCCAACAGCAAGAAGCTTTAAAATAATTCTTGACAAAGCAAGACACCATGAAAACAGATCTGTGCAAGATTCTTTCAAATCTGCAAAAGAAAAATGGGAGAAAAGTCATAAACCACCTGGCTTCAACATAGGAGACTTGGTCCTAGTGTCAACTCTTAATTTCAATAATATAAGAGGACCAAAGAAATTGAAAGATTCTGTTTCAGGACCATTCATGATAAAAGCACTACATGGACCTAATGCTGTGCAATTGGTGCTCACAGGTGAACTAATGAATAAACACCCAGCTTTCCCTGTAATTCTGATAAAACCTTACAGCTCAAGTGACAAGGAATTAGTTCTACTAAGAAATAAAACCCCACTTGAAATACACCTTTGGAAGAAGGAGATGAAAAGAAAATTGTGAAAGTCCTTACAGAAAGAAGGACAAGAAATAAAAAAGAAAGAGAATACCTTGTAAGGTATACCAATCCAACTCAAGAAGATTAGTGGCTACTTGTGAAGGATATAAGACACGCGGACAAACTACTAAGAAGGTTCATACATGAAAGAAAACCTAAAGAATAGAAAAATCAAGCATTATTGAGACTCAAGACTAACAAAGTCTATTGAAGAGGTAGGACAGTGGATGATACCTTAATTAACTATATCAAATTGTGGTACAATCTTTTTTGGTGGTAGCAAATGTGAGCATTCGAGATATTTCCATATATCCAAAAAGTTCACAACAAAATTTCTGTATTAATTCTGCTTATGATAATTATCTCAAAAACTAGTAAAATACCATAAATAAGCATAAAATCTGAGTTTACTCTGAAACCAATGAATAAACATTTGAAAAAAAAATTACACCATTAGATTCCTCATGGTAAAATACACATATGGCATTTTTATGGCATATCTGAAAAGTCAATAATTACTGAAGTATAAGTAATAATACCTTAAAAAAGATACATAACCTCATTTATCTCAGAAACCAATGAACCAACAGGTGATATAAATTGAACCATTGAATTGGCCATAAAGCTCTACACATAGAAAAATTATGTAGCTGATCTCTAAAGTCAATACTCAAGAAATTAAGCTGAATATATGCACTCTTTGGGTCAACGCATATATTAATGTTTTTAGCTAATATCTCTTGAAGCATACAGGTTAGAGAGATAAACCAAATATAAATTCACCATTTAATTACTGTATTAAGACATATAAGAACTTTCTTTCACAAGTTATAAACAAGGTTAAAACTTGTAATGGATTATTGAATAAAATCAATAGGGCTATTGTCCACTTTGTTGTGAAAGTGGTCCAAACTTAAAAAGAAGGAGACAGTCAAATTATACTAGTTCATTGGTGAAGAATTATAAAATTTTTATTATAATATTCAAGGTACAACCCCTTGAAATCATGGTTTGAAGTTCAAAATATTAAATTTGGTCAGAAAGGATGAGTTACAAGGAAAATCATCAAAAATAGAGTTTTTATGATTTAATGATCTTCTCTATGAATTTTAATAGGGACATGCCACGCTATCATAATCCACTCTCAGCATAGCTGTAGCGTGTATAACCTAATCGTTATTATTGAGAAAACTTTAAGCTTAAATTTGATCATTTATGATCACTTACTGAACTCTTATTCTATGTTTAACAGTCATATAGGTGATAAAACTCATGAATACTATTAGATTCTTATTAATACTAATAAAATTCACAAAGTTTAGGCTTCTGAAAAGCCTATGACATCATCAAACTTAGAGTTACAGTGATAACTCTAACTAATGGCGTAATAATGAGGTAAGATGGTTTGATCATGATATAAGCATACCTAAACCTTAAAATATTGATCAATCCTAGTATAAAGCATCATTACACGTCTGCTAGAAGCCTTCTGGAATCTATAATGGAGGTATTGACTATAAATAGATCTCTTTTTACTTGATTTTCCCCTCAGACGCAACAAAACATTAAAGCAATTAAATTAAAAGGTAAAATCATGATTATTTATATATAAATATATTATATTATTCAAGACGAAAGATAATCTCCATTATAATCATCAGCTTTGACGTGCTTACACCAATCGTTCCTTTGTTTTGTTTATTTCTGTTAAAAACCTCAAATCCACGTAAAGTCAAGAAATTTTGTAATTTCTCTTATTTTTTACTGTAAATACAATTTAAACAAGTTTTATTTATCTTATTTGACGTAAACGTACTCACAATTATTATACTAAGTGTTAAAAGTAGGTTATTCTCTCTTATTATAAGAGTTTTCTCTTTATTATTACTTTAATAATTCTTTAATTAATATAAATATTATTTATATTGATTTATAACTTTAATATTACTATGATTTTTTTTATTAATTGTTTTTCATTAATAAAAAACAATGTTTTATGCCTTTATTATTTGTTGGTAACAATAATAAAGTGCTTTTAAATATATTAATTCTCTTGTATTAATATATTTATTTATTATATTATTTTTTTTGTACTCTAAATCATATTATTATATTTATTTAATAACATAGTTATTTTTATGCCATAATTATGAGAATTATTCATCATTATAATTTTTTTTATCATATTTATTTGATTTATAAGGACCTTCATAGTACAACAAGTAAATCATTAGTAATTTTTACTTATTGTTTCATATTCAAACCTTACACATGGATACAGGAAGGGCATTACCATTCATTACTAATGGAAAATCTTCCAAACCCTAATCAGGAAGGGGTTTCTTGAAAGCTTCACCAAATAAAGTTTGAAACCTCAAGAGAGCTCAATACAGGCAGAACCCAAATACAGGCCTGCCCTCAATACAGGTGCAAACACCTGCCTTGACTCAAATAACTGTATTGGATACACAAGTACAGTTTCACATCTCAAATACAAGCTCTTCAATAATACAATCATGGTTTCTCAACACTCAAACTCCAGGCTGGCACTTTTTCACAAATACCACCCCCCTTTGACCCACCTGGGGGTTTGTCCCCCAGTTAATCAAAATATTGGATTTATTACTTAATATTATTTTATTTCTCATTAAGAAGTACTTGTTTCTTAATTATTAAGTTAGTCTTTGCCTTGACTCACCTGTTCAGTAGAGTCCTGGTGGCCATATCCTTATTAATTCTTTTCTCTTTTCTGAACAGGTTGAACTGTGATACAGGATTATTTGTGGTTGGCTCTTTAATATTCCTTTTGTTTTCTCTCAGATCTTTTACTGCTTATTCTTTTATGACTAGGAATCTATTTCTCTTATCTCATTACTCTTATCAATTGAGTATTTATTCTGAGCCCTCCATAAGTAAGTCTGTTCACTGAGTGCCAGGCCCTCTTCATTTAGAAGAGCCCCTGTGACACAGACCTGAAACAAAACTTGAGTGGAAGAGAATGAGTAAAAAGAATGGTAAGCAATGTAATTTTGAAAGAGAAGGAACTTTTCATAAGATTGAGATAAAATTCATAAAGAGGAAATAAATTTTCATGAGCAAAAGAGTTCTTGAAAACTGAGAATTAGAAGAAGGTCATTAAAATAATAAAAGAGTCATAACTTATGAATGAATGATTTTGATATATATGAACTAAAGAATAAATAATGGAAAGAATCAACTATGAGTTCATTCATATATTTTAGTTGGGCTCTTGTGAAAGGCAAGAGTGGCCTGGCACTCAGGAACCAAGAACTCACTTGGAGGGCTCCAAAAGATAAAAGAATAAAAGAAGAATATATCTCTTTTAAAGGAAATATAAGCAAGTACATGATATGCCAAAGAATAAGAATGGAACCAAAGGCCAAACATAATAAATAAATCCAAAAGCCAAAGAGCCAACCAAACGAATCCTCAATTCACTGTTTCAACCTGCCAGAAGGAACAATGTAATTAGTAAAGGACATGACCCCCAATATCCACTGACAGGCAAAGAAGTGTGTGCCAATTACCGACTTAATATTATCAGTATTTACTTCAATTATGGAAGAAGAAAATAAGAATCAGCATAAATCCAATATATTAATTAACTGGGGAAAAAGTCCCCAAGGATGAAAAGGTGGCCAGTATAAGTGAAAAGCTGAAAGACTGATCCTTGAGGGGTTGGATCTCCAGCAGTAATGACTAATTTGGGTCAATAAAGATCTGGACATCTTAAGAACTGAACTGTGTGACTTGAATTCCCACAGTGGAATATGAATTGGTCCAATGTCATACCGGTTGTCTTAATACTGCCTTTATGGACCAATTGAGTTTTCCAAGAAGTGCTGGAGTGCTTTAGGCCTTGACAACTGATTTGAATGATTACAAACTCTTGAAATTGCCCTTGAACAATCCTGGGTCAATATTTCCTTGGGGGAATACTATTGGAAAGAAATACCCAACACCTGGAAAGCCAGGGAGTGGGGGTCCTCAAATGGTCTTCTGGTAGCTGCCATGGATTTTAAGACTGAGGCACTGAAGAATGCCTTAAAAATGGGTGATTGTCCTGGGCACTTGATGTGAAAATAAAGAATGTAATCCTGAAAATATCACCATTAATTTGCTGAGGAAAAATGGTGCATAATGGTATATAATACCATCTAAGCACCACTCCTGGTTCCCACAGAATTGGGTCCATTGAGTTAGGCCAGAATTCTCCATGATCGTTAGGGGAAATATATTATTGAAGTTGGCTTATGGCTTCTGGTGATTTACAGAGGACATGGAATGAGTCTTGAGGGAGATGGCCATTTATGCCTAATCTGGGTGTCTTGGGTCCTTGGGACTTCTGGGATTTGTTGCAATAACGGGCTCAGGTGGGCCAACCTTGCATTGGGGGCTGCTAGTATGCCCCCTTGGCCTCATTGGAACTAGGCCAAATGGGGCCTAACGTGTCCCAAGGCCCACAGACCGCAGGCCATAGAGGCTGTAGGGTACCTAAATGGACCAAATATGCCAGTTATTCCCTAAACCCCGCATCAAAGGTGGTGGAGCTGAGACCCTGGATATGGCTAGAGGGGCCAGAGGCCCCTGGAAGGTTGGATGACCCAGCCAGGCCCAGATTTAGGGGTATTGGCCTGGGGATTGGTGACTTTGGAAATTGGCAAAAAGGGCCAATGAAGAATGATATGACCTGAGGCCCATATTCAATGTTTTGGGCTATGGACAACCATGCACCATGGTTATGGCCAAGGAGCCATTCCAGGTTATGAGTGGTAAAATGGCCTAGCATTGATAATATTTCCAAATGGTGGAGGCTTGTCTTTCCATAAACACCAATTGGGGGTGGGTTTTCCCGTGGTTGTGACATATTCCATCCTTTTTCTAGAACAGAAGCAGTCTGACTGGTACTTGAAGTAATGGATTTTTTATATTCCAATTCCAGTGCAGGTAAAAGGGTTCACCAATCATGGCTGAATCCATCACATGCTTTGAATTTGACGCCATATGCACAAACCCTTCTGAGCATGTCTTCCAAAGTTTGGCTCATTCTTGCCGCCAGACCATCAGCTTGTGGGTCATAGGCTGCAGAGAATGATATGTTTGTTCCAAATAATTGGTGAAGGTTTTCCATAGTTCTGAGATGAATTTAGGATTCCTGTCACTAATTATTTTTGTAAATATACCAGTTGATGAAACTACGCTTTTTGATGTCAGAAGAGCTGTATCTGTGGCTGTGTCATCTTTGTGGCATGGTAAAAATATTGGGGTCTTACTAAACCTGTCAACAATCACAATTCATGCATTATAGCTTCTATCACCCCCTGGTGGTTGACCAGTTACCCAATCCAGAGGGACAATTTCTGAAGGTCTGTTGGGTACAATGCTGTCTGCCAGACCCCAACTGTGAGGCTGTGAGGTATGTATAACATACCCATAAGGCCGCAAACAGCTTTATAAATAGTTAAAGTTGTCTTTAAAAGACTTTTTAATTGAATTTAAAATAAAAAAAAACAAAAATTAAGTATAACTTTCTTTTGGATAAACAAAGTTATGAATATTATGTCATTTTTGGATTCTACACCAAAAAAAACCTAGGGTAAACCCATAAGGTGTTATACTGAAAAACACTTATTTCTTATGTTATTAGAAGATTTAAGAATTTCACAGTACTAATGTAACTTTTTTGACATTTTTTTAAAATTGTTAAATTTAAGCTTAAATAAGCTTGAATTTAAAGTTTCATAAGTTTTATGAAAACTTACCAAAATTTTAGTTAAAATTGAGGTGGAGTGTATATTTACTGAATTGGCTAAGAACTTGCCATACAGAATGTAAATCCTGCTTGAGCTCAATTTAAAAGGGTTTAAGGCCACAGTATGGCTTTAAATAAATAAAAGGGCGAAATCCATGCAAAAAGGTGGGACAAAGGAAAAAGACCAAATAGAGCTGGAGTACCCAAATTTTTGGATCTGAAATGATTCAATTAAGGTTTTCCACCTGTATTGGAGGATTTTCAACCTTATTCCAACTTTAAGATTAGACTTTGATCCAAAATTAAAGTTTAAACTGGTTTTATCCCAATTTAGACAGGAATTTCAAGCTGCCAAAGGGTAAGTCCCAATATGCAGGCGTGAATTTAAGGTTTTGAGAACTTTCAAAACTTAATTGAGCTTAAAAAGCTTAAATAAGCTTGAACCTTTAAGGCTACAAGCATTAACACCTTATCAAAAGTTAAGGTTTGGTGTGTATTGCTATTTTATGTGGAAAAATAGCAATAACTTCAAAAATTCATTAAAAATCCAATTCTTAATGTATTTGTGGGAAGCTTTCACACAGCTCACAATTGAATGCTATCTATATATAAATTAAAATTTAAGTATCTTTTATAAATAAATTTCCTGGTTACTTAGCCTGGAAATTTACTCTTTTAATTAAGCTCAAAGAAAATTATAATTTCTGTAAAAATTAATTAAAAATTAAGCTTAAGAGATGTCTGCTTGAAACTCTATTTTTAAGTTGTTCATGTGATGAAATTTAATATAAAGACGTTTATATATATTAAAAACTTAAAGTAATTAGTTTAAATGAGGATTAAAGCTACATGGAGTTAGGAATAACACTGGTAACTTTAAATTGGAATTAAAAAAAAGTTAGATTAAGTTAAGAACTTTATTTTTAAGAATGGTTTTTCAGTTTTGACCTGCAAACGCCCTCTATATTCATTATGAATCATGAGAGCTGCTCTGAAGACATAAAAAGAGTCTTTTCATCACTGTTTTTGTCCATCATTCATTATCAAATCCAATCATATTAGAGATTTAAACAGGTAAAGTTTTATTAAATATAAAATCTTATTATTAATGTAATTCTTAAGTTATTTTATTCTTTATTAATTAAAATTAAAGAATTGAGATCGTAGAATTCAGATTATTGTTGTAATCACCAATAATAAATTTTATTATATAAAATTATCCTCTTAAATATCTTTTAAAAATCCACGAATTCCTCTTAAAAACTTTTCAAACATAATTTTTATAATAAAAATTTGTTTTATCTTTAAAAATATTGTTTTTTGGCATGTTTGTTACTTATAATTATTATTTGATATAATAATTGTTGTTGTTTAACTTGTTGTATTGAATAAATATAATAAGCAGGTTTTCTCTCAGGTTCTATATCTTTTTTATCTAGTATTAGTTTTTTAAATAGAATTTTTCAATAAGAATTATTTCTGCACAGTGTGTGTTTTAATTTGTTTATAAGTAATATTTATATTGTTTATAAGGCTAATATTCATATTTTCCACATGTAATAGTCTCATTAAGAGCTTTACACTTCTTAGTGTTATAATTGTAAGTGACTATAACAATAATAGAATAATTATAATTTATTATAACTATTATATTTTATTATTATTATTTTTTTATAAGAATAATAAAATTTATTTTTTTATATAATTATATTTAATTTTGTGGTTATAATATTGTATTATAGTATATATATTTATACTGAGGACAGTCATAGTACACTTGATATTGCTACTATTATCAAGAGTTTCATAGACAAACCTTACATTTGGGGGCCCGTCCGTGATTTTAACCAATTTTTGGGACATAAATCATACTCTAGACCTTATTTTACTATTTTTTGACATAAACATTCCATATTTATCTTGACATTGGCGTTTTTGGGACTTGTCCCTTATAAAGAATATTTATAATATTAATAAAGTTATTTTTGCTTGAGAATATTTTTTGAAGCAATATACTATTGAGTGACTTGGAATTGAATGAATAAAAATATTAAATAAATTACACCATTAGATTACTCATGGTAAAATAAACATATTGCATTTTTATGGCATCTCTGAAAAGTCAAGAATTACTGAAGTATAAGTAATAATACCTTAAAAAAGGTAGAAAGCCTCATTTATCTCAGAAATCAATTAATGAATATGTGAATTGAACTGTATAATTGGATTCTCACTAAACATCTACACATAAAACAATTATAAAGCTAATCTCTAAAGTCAATACTTAAGGAATTAAGCTGAATATTTGCAATTTTTGGGTCAAAACATATATTCATGGTTTTTAGCTAATATCTCTTGAAATATACTATATAGAGAGATAAGCCAAAAGATAAATTACCAACGTAATTACGGGAGGAATACAGATATGAACTTTATTCCACAAGCTATAAACAAGGTTAAAACTTGTAATGGATTATTGAATAAAAACAATAGAGCTGTTGTCCACTTTGTGGTGAAAGTGGTCCAAACTTAAAAAGAAGTAGACAGTCAGATTGTACTAGCTCATTTGTGAGCAATGATGTAATTTTCATTATAATAATCAAGGTATAACCCCTTGAACTCATGGTTTGAATTTAAAATCTTAAATTTTAACAGAAAAGATGAGTTAGAAGAAAATTAACGAAAAATAGAGTTTTGATTATGTAATGAGATGCTCTTGGCCGTTTAATTAGGGCATGCCAAGCTATCAAAATTCACTCTCAGAATAGCTGTAGCGTGTATAACTTAAAAGTTATTAATGCTCAAAGTTTAAGCTTAAATTTGATCATTTATGATCACTCACTGTAATCTTATTTTAAGTTTAACGGTCATATAAGTGATAAAACTGATGAATGACATTATATTATAATTAATACTAATAAAATCCACGAAGATTAGGTTTCTTCCAAGCCTATGACATCATCAAACCTAGAGTTACAGTGATAACTCTACATAATGGCGTAATACTGAGGTAAGATGGTTTGATCATGATTTAATCATCACTAAACCTTAAACTATAGAGCAATTCTAGTAGAAAGCATAAGGAAACGTCTACTAGAAGCCTTCTGGACTCTAGAAGGGAGGTATTTACTATAAATAGAGCTCATTTTACTCTATTGTCCCCCAGTTGCATCAAAACATCAAAACAATTAAAATAAAAGGTAAAATCTTTATTCTTTATATATAAATCTATTATATTATTAAAGACCAAAGGTAATCCTTATTATAATATATTTCTCTTAAAAACTTCAAATCCACATAAAATCTAGAAAATTTGTAATTCTCTTATTTTTTATTGTAAATACAATTTAAAAAAGTTGTATTTATATCATATGGCATCGAATTATTCAAAAGTATTATACTAAGTGTTAGGGGTAGGTTATTCTCTCTTATTATAATAATTTTCTCTTTATTATTACTTTACTAATCCTTTAATTAATATAAATAGTATTTATATTAATTTATAGCTTTGATATTAGTTATATGATTGTGTTTACTTGTTTTTCATTAATAAAAAACAATTTTTTACTTCTTTATTACTTGTTGGTAACAATAATAAAATGCTCTTAAATATATTAATTATCTTATATTAATATATTTTTTTAAAAGATAATTTATATTACTATATTTATTTAATAATATAATTATTTCTACAACAGAATTATAATAGTTCTTTATTATCATAATTTTTTTATATCTTATTCATGTTATTTATAAGGACATTCATAGTACAATAAGTAAAATATTAGTAGTTTTTACTTTTGGTTTCATAGTCAAACCTTACAGATATTTTCCTGTTTAAAGATTTTAGTTTTACAAAATCTCTGGATAATCTGTATATATGTTCTTCCCAAGTCTTGGAACAGACAATAATGTAATCAATGTAAATGAGTAACCAGTGAAGGTGCCTTCTTGATACAAACAGGCATTTTGAAATATTCATACACTCCACAATGAAAAATAATTCTCAAGTATTTTCTTGCCCTTGGTGTCATAACCTTCTGATGAAATCCTTTAAGGGAATCCATAGTTCTTATATACACTTCTTGTGATATTTGGGTAATGGCAATTTAGATTTTTTGGTATTGGGTACCTATCTGGGACAGTGTAAGTGTTCAGAACTCTAAAGTCTCCAACCATCCTACATTTTCCATTATGCCATTCAACTATGACTGGTGTAGGTATTTCCACTTCCTCCTTGTGTCCAACCTTTCTTATTACACCAAGGTCTAGAAGTTCTTGAAAATGAATTTCCAGAGCTTCTCTTGATTTATAACTCGCTGCATATGCAGGTCTTCTCAAAGGTGATGGGTAAGGTCTTTCAATAAAGAGGATAATCTCAACTTCATGACCAAAAATTTCAACAATTTCTCCTAGTGGCTCGTTATCTGATTAAAATGCTTCTTTGCGGTCATATTAAATAGAAGAAAGTTCACTTTCCTGTTTATCGGTGAGATGAAGACTTATTTCCACTTCATTCCACTGTTCAGAATTGAATTTTTCTAATTAAAAGCTCAGTGGTGATACTTTATTTACTGTAACCCATCTCTTAAAAGGTAGGAAGGCAAATTTTTGACACTTATTGTCTCCAATGGTAAAGTATCTGTCCTTTTTGTTATGTACGTCTATGGCATAAATGCTTAAATAGTCATTTCCCAATATAAAATGGGTACCAGAGCAATTTTCCATAACAACAAATTCAACAGTGATTATTAGATTTCCATTTGTGTGTTCATATTAAAGTAGTCTCAAATATGCCTAATGCTTTAATTGGATGACTTGCACAATTAAATTCTATTCCATCAATTGGAAATAATTGATCTTCACAATTTGGTACACAACTCTCAAGAAAATATTTTCCAACACAAGATCAGAAGGCTCCTGGCTCAATGAAACACTTAGTGGGTTTGGTATCAATTACCACTTCTTTTATACAGGAGTTACCAGCTGTATAACCCTTTCCCCAATTTGGTTTGGTTTTCATAAGTTGTGGATATTGAATTTTTGACAACTCAAGTTGACCCTTGCTTAATTGTGGAAAGTGGGAATAAGATTCCATGATGTGAAAAGTGGCATTGATATTTTTTATATCTTTTGAATATTCAGAAAATATTGATGCTTTCTCATCTGAATTTTCTACATCATCATCTTTTTGAACATAAGGTTCTATTTCAATATCAATTTCCTTTATTTTTCCCTTGCTTGGACATGCATTAGCTAAATTTATGCTGCTTGGGCAAATATGGAACTTCCTGATTATATCTGCATATTTATACTTCATATTACTAGAATTTCCTTTGCAATTTTTGTCCACAGAATCTTTCCAAAGTTTATTAAACCTTGTTTTGAGATTCACCCTACTAGAACAAATTCTGGTTCTGGGGGTTAATTCTTCCAATATATTAATGCTATCTTCTTCTGAATATTGGTCAGTAGTCCTGCCTTTGACAGCATACTCTAAGTCACCCCCACATTTTCTTTTAATGTTTCTGTGAATCAGAAATTCTGACATGTCAGGATATACTGCTGTTAATCTATCTTTTTTTGGCAAAACCATGGTAAAGCTTTGTAACAACCACTCATCAGTGGTAAGGATATTCACTGATACACACACTCAAACACCTCAAACCAACAAATCCACTGTGTGTATCAGCTTTTTGTTTCAGAAATCTTCCTTGCTGAAACAGGCATACAGTCTGGTTCATCAATACAGCCTGTCAATACTTGTACAGGTTGTAATTACCCAATACAGTTTTGGATACACCATTTCCAAACTGTCTTATCACTCAATACCACCACCCCTCTTGCACAGGCCCTGTACAGCTGTACAGGACCTGTATTGGCCAGACTCAATTGAATCATCAAATCCTCTAATGGAAATTCTCTCTCTGTATCAGGACTGGTTATTCTCACATATACCAGCCCCTCTTTCTTCCCCTGGAGACTTTTCCCCAGTTAATTAATTTATTTTATTCATTATTTCATAATTATTCTTATCCTTATTTTGGGTATTACAATTTTTCAACTTTAAGTTAGTCTTTTCCTTTTTCTCTCTTTTCCTGTACAGTATGAGTTGGGTGGCCATATCCTTATTAAACCTTCTCTTTCCATTCTGACAGGTTGAAACAGTGGACTAGGACTTGTTTGTGGTTGGCTCTTCTATTTCTTATTCTTATTCTTTGGTTCCTGCCTTCTTATTTCTCTTTTATTAGTAATTCCTCTTATTGCACTCTTAAGTGTATTCATCTCTTACCTTCTCCTTGAGCCCTACATTAGTGAGTCCCAGTTTACTGAGTGCCAGGCCCTCTTCACTTAACAGAGCCCCTGTGACAAGCTTTGTCTTTGTCAGAATTAAATTTGGAAGATTCAAAGTCTGTTTCAACCTAAAATCTCCAAGCATCATTGGCACATTTTTTGATACTTTGGGTTTTCCACCAAGTCCAACTTTGGTGTCCATGTGCTTGTCTTAATTTGATATACCATCTGTGGGCTGATCAGGTAAACAAGGTGTTAAATCTTGCTGTTACCAATTGGTCAGGTAATTCAAAATCTTCTTTAATAATGTCAATACCTCATATCCATTCCATATGGTCATATTCTGCTTCACCACCAAGGTGAGGCCATCCTTCACCAGGGCGAATCTCGCGTCAATCGTCGGCGATTGACTTCACGTCGCACCGCGGTCAGTATAAAATCTTGCTTCAGTCGCGTTAGTGTCACTTTATAGTCACTGGATTTAGTGGGTCACGTCACGTCAGCGTCAAGACAACGTCAATCGTCACATGTGTCACATGAGAATGTCACTCAAAGCCCAAACCCATTTCAACACTATGCGCAACGTTCGTGTAATTTCACCTCATTGGCTTCCGCCTCCCCGACGCTTAGCATGCTTACGCACCCGCACCGCCCTCCATCCGGATGAGACTCCGACACTGCCCGCCCCTCTCCGTCCTCACCACTCCTTACGCTTTCACACCCCCGCCCCTACCATCCTCACGCTTGTGTAGTACCCTCCCGACATGCCTCCAACAACGCTTACCATCCTTACGCTCATGTAGTGCCCTCCCGACATGCCTCCGACACCACTGATGACCCTTACGCTTGTGTAGTGCCCTCCCGACATGCCTCCGACACAGCTTACCATCCTTACGCTCATGTAGTGCCCTCCCGACATGCCTCCGACAACAGTTACCCTCCCTCCCGACATTCTCCCGACACTGCTTACCATCCTTACGCTCATGTAGTGCCCTCCCGACATGCCTCCGACAACGCTTACCCTCCCTCCCGACATTCTCCCGACACTGCTTACCATCCTTACGCTCATGTAGTGCCCTCCCGACATGCCTCCGACAACGCTTACCCTCCCTCCCGACATTCTCCCAACACTGCTTACCATCCTTACGCTCATGTAGTGCCCTCCCGACATGCCTCCGACAACGCTTACCCTCCTCACGCTTCCGTATTACATCCATAGTGTACAGTACGGTGGCTTGTTGGCGTACACGATGAACGCAATTGCCGAAATATGCTGAGTGGCCTTCTCTGCCAACAGGACCTAAGGGGATATTGGTCAGTATATTCACCATGTTGTGGCTAGGGTTTAAATCATGAGACTCACAAATTAAAACCTCATAAGTGGACTATTTAAGACAAGAATTGTGTCTCCTGTTTCGCCGACAAAACCATTTTATTTCATATCAATCAAATGAACACTTTGCTTAGTCCTTACCTCATGAGCATTGAATAGTTCAAAAGTTGACTTTAGTAGGTTTCTCACTAGTCAACTTTATTCAATGTCTCACAGGGAAGTGATTTCATTTGCATGATATGAAATAATTTGCAAAACATCGCCTCCTTCAATTTCCCGACAAATCGCATTTGCACCTTTTTTCTTGAATTTGGATCTTTTATCAAAAAATTTTCAAACAAGTTAGCAATCAACTCGTCACCATCTATTTGCTTAATAAACTACCTCCGCTATGGCCCGAACCCCGGGAAATTCAACAGAATTCAATGAACGACCAACTTCAGCCCCAGAGAGTGGAAGTGAAATCTCTGATATCGCCAGTAGTCGTGAATTAGGCATTGAAGTAGAGAGCCAGTCACATGAAGATAATCAAGATCCACCAGTTCTTCCGGAATGTGAGTATGCATCCATCTTTAATATTTCAAATCTCTCAAAACCTGATATTGTGTCATAGCCTTTATTTCAGGGCAGCCTCCAAGCTCTCAGAAACCGAATTTTAAAAGTTATGAGAAGGAAAAGACTGTTGAACCTTGTGCACCGACAGAAGATGATGGGCAAGATGATGTAATTTTCAGTGGGGAGGTGGAAATTATATCCAAGGAACAATTTGTCTCCAACATTGCTCAAACAATCCCAAGGCTCGAAAAAATCCAAAATGATAGTAAAATTCCTGATTATGTGCGTCAAAAGATTGCTGAAGCCATGAGCCTGCTCAAAATGGATTTGAGCCGTAAGTCCAGTACTAATTCAAAACAAAATTGATAAAAATAGCTGCTTACAATATATGGGCAGGTGTGGAGGTGGGAGAATCTCTACCTGAAGGATCTCGATTCGTAATTGGATTTCCAGGCAAAGGATTAGGAAAAAGACCAAATATACATGCGACCAAAAAAACAAACAAAAAACGCCGTACCTTTGAAGCCGCAAAGGATTCTCGTGATCAAGGTCATGAAATTATCAATGTTGAAGGGGACCATATTGATAATGAACCTCCGCATACTGAACCCCCCCCAATACTCAATGAAACAATCCATGATGAAGCTCCACATACTGAAAGTCCCCCGATACCCAATGAAACAATGCATGATGCAACCCCTCCCGCCTCTCCTCGGAATATTCAAGCCTTTCAAGAAAGGGAAACAATTAAACATGATACAATGGGACGAGATATGACTGATATAATTCCCGACGCTGAGCCCGAAGTGTCATCCGCTGCGAATTTTCAAGGAATATTTTTATCCCGCATGGAAGAGTTTGCAGGCGTTTTGAATTATCATTCCAATATTACTCAACAATCATGGAAAAGGGGGCTTGATAATATCAATAGGATTTACAAAAATAGATGGGACAATTTACCAACAAAGGATGCTCATACATTCCTGCCCGTTGGTATTAAGGTGATCAGTAACCGAGATCTTAAAATGTCGGCTTGGCTGCAGGACCTTGAGATGGCAGGTGAGTTTTTTTTTATCTTTGTGCATGATACTTGATTATTGGCTGTTGACTGGTGATATAAATTGCAATATACAGGGTTAGATTTTTTTAAGCCAACCGAAACAGAAGCGTTTTTTGATCACAACATTTGGAATCTCAAATTGATGAAGGAATCAGCTAAACCTCCAGATAATCTCCCAAAATCTGAACACTCCTTCTTCAAAATGGTTCAGAGCCTTCTTTACCCCGCCAATCCAGTTAAACATTTTTGGGCAAATGTTATGTTTGAATCCATTAGTTTAGTCTCATACGATGTGATTGCACCCAAACCATATGTTGCACCAACATCAAATTCAACCGATCCTCTTGGACTCGAACGGGGAGCAGTTGAATACCTTGCCTCCTGCTTGAGTAAATTGAAGCAACGTGCAACCCAACTCAGCATTGAAGGTGGCGGGGCTGACAATGAGATATCCACAAAGCCGCACAAGAACCTGGAGGATCTAATGGATACAGTTATCCATTTGATGATTGCATACAACATGGTACGTGCACATACAAAGGTCGAAGTTAATGGCATCAAAGGCAAACTCACAAACTCAAAAAAAAATGAGGCCATCAAAGATCTTTTGGCGTGTCACAAGAATCTTGGAATCAATCGAATTTGCTATGGTATATTAGCGGCATTCTGTGCGGCGGGGGTTCGTGGTTTGATGGTATGCTCAGATGACTGGAGAACAAGCTCAGTTAAAGGGGCTTTAGCACTAATTGACATTTCCGCAAAACTTTCAGAGGGTAAAAATCTAGTGGAGCCAGTGTGGCTACGTACTAATAAGTATATATGTAATTTACTGAATAAAAGTTTCTTCTCATCAGAGTCTTTTAACCCCACTGTACCTCTTAGATTTGATTTTGCACGATGCTTAGTATTAGACTTTGGTGATGCCTGGGTGGCGAATCGCGGGCTTGGTTCAAGTGATGAGGTCACCTTGACAGTACCCAGGTCAGCTAAACTCACAACCAGGATTGACCCGTTTTAGATTAGCTTTGTACTAGATAGATTGTAATTTAATTTTGCAAAGTGATTTATGAATTTAATAATCATGACTTCCTATCTTACTACTGCCCGGATGCCACAGTCTGAGTACCAATAGTAATTGTACGGCGGCATGCCTCCGTACATCATTGCGAAGACTCCGACAAGACGCAAGCTGAGTCAGGCGTTGTGCCCGCGAGTAGCACACGCGGGGGCATTGCGGGAGGTCGCGTGTATCACTTCACGCCAGCCCATAATAGGCAAAAGGTTCCTGTGTCTTTCAAGAGGAGTGGGATAACTAGGGATCCGCAGCAGGATGCATATTGCATTTGCGTGTGCTTGCAATATTCCAAATTGCTGGATTGGAAAGTGATTGCATGGGAACATCAATGTGTAAAATTGAATAATGCACTATCCACTGCAATTTTCAGGTTCAGGTATTTGAGATCGTGAATTTGCCAAGGTCAGGCGTGAGCTTTCTTTTTAGCCGCAATTAAAAAAGATTCATCCATCGCAATCCAATTTAAGTGATATTAAGAAATCAGTAATCATTCGGTTTCATTTCATTTTCTGCTGAAAGCATGCCATTCACGAAAAAAGGAAAAGAGCGTAAAAGGGAACTCGCGAGAAAGCGTCGGGCTGAGGAAGGAAAGTGTGAGTTACTCGCTTAATCTCAGTGTATATATATAGATATATATATATGCTTCCACATTTATGTGGCACCCTCATTGGGCCCCACTGAAGAACATGGGCTTTAGTCGGTTCAGATTGTGCCAATGTCATGTGGGCTCCAACAGGGAAGTCAAAGGATGTGTGCCAAAGAAAGCTCCTTGGCAGTATCTGATATCTTGTGTGCTTCAACACATAGTGATCCCGCAACCACTCGGGAATAGTAGCAGATCCCAAAAGACAAATGAGCGCAAAACGACCCGAATGAATAGGTTTTTTTCCTCCTCTCGCCCAACAGCACAAATATCAATGCCAGTATCAGCAAATATCACCCCAAGTGAAATTCGGAGGGTGGTGGATGTCAATCAGATCAAACGCATTCACTTTGGCCGTGTGGCAATTTTCTCTTCAACCGGATTACTCATTGCCCTTGTTGAATTCCGACCATTCACAACAATGAGTGAAGTCGAGGTCAATCAATGGGATGAATTATCACAATTCTTATTTCGCGAAAAGAGGTTCACTGACCCTATTGCAACAAATGGAGCATTACTGGAGGGATTTATGTTCGCGATTGGGTGGCGCAAATGCACCACGAAGAATGAACAATTTGGTCTGTATGGTAGTGCTGGCAAAATTGAAAATGCAAAAGATGAATGGCGGGACCGAGGTGCCAATCTTAGCTCGGTGGGTCGCATTCTAGGTCAATCCTTACGATATGTTGGGGATAATTTATTTCAGAAGATTCAAAATTGCTACAACTCATTGGGGGTTCCGTCTTTTGATCAAGTCAACTATGAAGGCGATATTCCGGCAAATCAGGGTGCATTCGAGTTCGCTTCCGCACTCACTTTCACCATGAATGGATTCAAAAACGCACCTCATGTTGATAAGGATGCATCGCTGTATGCTTCGGGATGGTGGTTTCAAGCTGATAAGCGGACCGGCCAAATTCAAAGAGATGCGTCAAAGCGGTGTACAGGGGGAAAATTGATTTTCCCAAATGAGCATTTTTGGATTGATCTATCCGCATGTCATGGGCTCATTCAGGTAGTGTGGGCCAGTAGTACATTTGTTCATTATACTGATCCAGCACAGGACAATGAAAGCACGACACTAGTGGGTATGTCCGCACAATGCTCAAGCAGGTTAGCAAAAACAATGCGGCAAAAAAGCAATGGCTATTATGAGATTGGCGAGAGAGCGGGCTATCAAATCAGGGATGGTAATACAATCTCATGCCGATTCAAAGAATGAGGAGATTTGCAAGTGGGTTGGGTAAGTAATGGTGAGGTAAGGCAGAGGACAATATACACCAGGATTGGATGGATTCGAGTGCGGGAGATGGGGTGTCTCACATGAAAAAGGGGTGAAGTGGATTATGTACGGTGGCATGCCATCGTACATCTGTCCTGGTTTGTTGCTATTGTCCAGGATGCCAATGCTTCACACGCGAATCCTCATGCTTGTGCAGGTTCTGACAATTCTGAAAGTTCCTTACGCCTATGCGGGGTGCCAACGCTACACACGCCAATCCTTGGGCCTTTGCAGGCTCCCGAAAATTTACACGCCAATCCTTACGCCTTTACAGGCTTTCGACGATTCACACGCCAATTCTTACGCTTGTGAAGCTTCCCCACAATGCTGAAATTTTCTTTAGCCTGTGCAGGATCCCAAGAATTCACACGCCAATTCTTACGCCTGTGCAGGCTCCCAAAAATTCACACGCCCATCCTTATGCTTGGGGAGGGTCCCAAAAGTGCTAAAATTCCTTACGCCTGTACAGGCTTCTGACAATTCACACGCCAATCCTTACGCATGGGAGGGTTGCCAACAATGCTGACAAATTCTTACGCCTGTGCAGGCTCCCAACAATTCACACGCCAATCCTTATGCCTGTGCGGGCTCCCAACAATTCACACGCCAATCCTTATGCCTGTGCAGGCTCCCAACAATTCACACGCCAATCCTTACGCCTGTGCAGCCTCCCGACAAGTCACACGCCAATCCTTACGCTTGTGAAGGTTCTAGCCAATTTAAACAATTCAATACATGAGTAAGACTAATAGCGTGTGACCATAGGAAAGGCCATGTTTCACGAATCTGGACTCGATTGCTCACATACGGGAACCTCCCGCTTTTTTACAGTTAAGAATGGGTATGGCTCTAAACCATGGGAGAAGAAAATATAGGAGAGGATAACGGCAACTATTGGCGCATTTTGAGAAAAAGAGGTTCACGAAAACAAATACTCACTCAAACTCTTGGTGGGGCACTTACAAAAATAATTCTCACGCAATCAGGGTTTTTCTCTAAGGAGGAAATAAGTAATTTTTACGTGAACAAAGAATGTAATAGAATTTGAACATAACAATAATTTAAGACAAATATTTTATTCAAAAGAAAGTATTACAAAAAATAAAAAGAGGAAATAATGACATTTTTTTTAAATTTTTATTTTTCGAGGAATTTGGAGATCATCCCGGTTATGTCCTCCTTTGGATAAGCCTCCAGTGCCTGGGCAAGGAGGGAGTTTAGTTCCTCCCGGAATTCCCGGTGCATCTCATTTCGATGAGTTGCATCCACGAAAGGAATCATGTGGAGCAAGCGACGATGCTCCAACAAGATTCGGTTGATCGAATCGTGGACGATGGCTTGAGGAATCATTAGGGTCGGTCGCAGGTCGGTGAATTCCTGGCGAGCGTCATCGTGAGAATCAGACGAGCTTGGCACCGGGGGGGAGGAGGCGTTGGGGTTCTCGGGGGCACTGGAAGGGATCTCTGGGGAGGGAACCGGGGTTGGAGTGGAAGGGGAAGATGGTGGAGTCGGTGAAGAAGAAGGGGGAGGGGGATGGGGTGATCCCACGGGCGTATCGTCGATGATGATGATCGAGCGAGGAGTGGCGGGACGATCTGGAGACGGTCGAAGAAAAAATGAGGAAAGGTGAATATGGATCGAAGAGAAAGAAGGGGTGACTTACCATAAGGTTCCTCCGTGGATTGCGTAGGAGCCACCTCAGGTTCTGGCTCACGAGTCGTATCGTCCTCAGGTGGTTGGGACGATGGACTCGGGCCAGGAATAGGTGGCTCTTCGGTTCGGGAGGGTTCTAAAAAAGGAGTAAGAGTCAGTTCACTCGACTCGAAAGTGAAAGTGAAAATGAAATGAAACTTTGGCTGCTTACCACGGAATAATTCCTCAGACCATCGGGTGCCACTCGGGCCTGGAGTGGGTTGCCGGGGGGTTTGCTCGCGAGGCAAACTGGGAACGGGAGAGTCGTGTCGGGGGGGATTCGGGGGGTTTGGTTCTATGAGTAATGGAAAAAAGTCAGTATTATTGCGTGAAGAGAAATGAGATAAAGAGGAGAAATAAAACTTACTTTGGCGTTTGAATCCCATTGGTGACAAGACATGGTGACGATCAGCCCAAGCTCGAATGTCCTCTCGCCATCGCCATCCTTCATCGGCCGGATAATCACTTCGCTCCGGTCAAGGAGTGAAGTGACCATCGGATGGTGGCCTAGGAGGGGGAGTGGACAAATCGATACTGGAGGGGACAGGGCTAATCGTCCGGAATCGTTCCCGTTGGCCTGTTTGGGGGCCCGGCGTCCATTCACGCTCGGAAATGGTTTCATCATCGTCGACCACAAAGGAGTCCTCGCGAGGGCATCTTGGGCGAGAACTCGTCTGGCCTCGTGGTCGGAAGGGGCGGACAACGAACGAACATTTCTTGTGTGCTTGTCGGCAAGCATCACAAGCGTCGTTCGTCGTCGAGGAGCGAATGCAGGGGATACCCCGCTTGGTGCATAGCGTGCACGACATCTAAAAACAAAACAAAACAGGTTAGTAACTGAATAGAAAGTAAGCAATCAAGAAAGAAAAGGAAGACATACGATGATTTATATAAATTTAAAACGGAATCAATATAAAAACGCTCTAGTCGGAAGTTTTTAAAAGTCTGGAAGGAAGTTGTGAAGAAAGAAAAATATTAATATCGGTACATAATGTTGACGAAAGTTTAATTGGAGAAAAAGTACAAAGTAGATAGAAGTGGGGTTCTGAAAGTATTAGCAGGAAAAACAAAAAGCGAGCAGGAAGGGGAGTGGGGTTAGTCGAGTGCGAAAGAAAAGACTGGAAAGGCAGGAAGACGAGGGGGAATACGCACAAGAAGGACAAACGCGGGTGAGGTTGAGCGAAGTGGAGCGGGTGAGAAAGAAAGTGAAGTGCGTGTCGTGTGAAGATGGTCTTTTATACCAAGGTGAAGCTGAGACGATCTCAGCAGTTGCAGCACCCGCAAAAGTCTCAGCTTCAAGGCGTGTGGGCAAAATTGAAGCTGAGTCTCAGCGAATGCTGCAACTGAGAAGTGAAATGCTCACGTGAGGCAGAAGAACAATGGGGGTCTGGCTGAGTATTTCAATTTATTGAATTGTCAAGCTGAGTATTGCAATTTATTGAATTGTCATGCTGAGTCAAATCCCCTTTGTTTCCTTAAATTGCCACCCGATCACCCAGGAGGGTGGTCGTGAGGCCCTTATTGATTGTGCATTGTGGGTGCAATGCACAAGTGACCGCGGCAAGATCACCGGCCTTATGGCCTGGTGATAGTCTTTGAACAAAGGGGGGGGCTGTAAGACAAGTGAATACAGCGTGAGCTTGCCTCGACCCATTGCTCAGGTTTGCTTTCGGGTCATAATTGAAATGCTCAGTGGCTGAACATTTTAATTGCACAGTAATTGAACAATTGATATAACAATATCAAATGCACCGCTGAGTATTGCAATTTATTGAATTGTCAAGCTGAGTCAAATCCCCTTTGTTTCCTTAAATAGCCACCCGATCACCCAGGAGGGTGGTCGTGAGGCCCATGTTGAATGTGCATTGTGGGTGCAATCCACAAGTGACCCATGCAGAAAAGCACCCGGTGCATTTGGTCACAAGTGACCGCGGCGAGATTACCGGCCATATGGCCTGGTAATAGTATGTGAACAAAGGGGGGGGCTGCAAGACAAGTGAATACAGCGTGAGCTTGCCTCGACCCATTGCTCAGGTTTGCTTTCGGGTCATAATTGAAATGCTCAGTGGCTGAACATTGGAATTGCACAGTGATTGAACTATAGATATAACAATATCAAATGCACCATGCTGAGCCATTGCTCAGTCGTTTTTGTATGCGCGCACTCTGAGCATTTGGCACAGCATCGGATGACATTTCAGCCAGGTGCAGCATTTCACACGCTTTGGTGAAGTGCTCCAAACTGAGCCTTCCAATGAACTATTGCAAAAAAGTTCATTCCATGGCTTTACTGAGCACTTTCTCACAGTGCTTTTGACCATGACATGCTCAGCTTGCGTGTGCAAATCGGGTGAAACGCAATGCTGAGCATGTGGCACATGAGCTACGTAAATGCAAACGATCGGAAGGTGCATGCACATTTGCTAGATGGATGCAGGCTCAAGTAGTATTACACCTTCCTGATCTGTACAGTACAGTCAACACTGTAGTACGCAGTACACCTTTGTAAATGTACTGCGGGGCAGAGCAAAAAGCTGTTCAACAATGTAACATGCAATAACGTCAAGCCATCGAGTCATATCTCTCACCTGCATCCCTTTGATGCACCTTGTTGGACAGCTCTGCCTAACTACGGCACAGATGCGCATGTAATCCAAATTAATGTAAGTGGGTCTTAATGGGATGACTTAATATTTGGGTCTAACACAAAGAGTTGATTCACTCCGGTGCCATTGTTGGGGCAAACAATGACTGGCCCGCTTGTTCATTGTCGGGCAGCCACACGCTTTCATACGCACCCCCGATGGGTCATACACAGGCAACTTTCACACGCCTGGAAGACATTTTACTGCCAGTCTTCCAGCTGCCTATTTTCTTGGTCGGGTTGTCAGCTTGACTGCAGACGCTCACCCGCTTGCGCGTGGAAACCTGAGGCCAATCAGTGTGGATTCGCTTCAGCCTCATCCACATTAGAATAACAATCCCAGCCTATGATTGCTGAGGCTGGTCATGTTCGCGTGGGTATCTCCCACCGCGGGTCATTTTCTTCACGTTCTCACACGCCCCGCGCAAGTTGTGGGACCTGGCTTGCAGCCAAAAAATTCCTCGGGCGTGTGGCCTCTTTCTCCGGAGTTCTGTACGCGCGTGAGGCAAAGAGGCCAATGCCAATCTCGGTGGATTAGTACTCGCCTCAAACGCCATAGGGGTGAATGTATATGTGGATCACGGCTCACGGCTGGCGCCCCCTTTGATCATCCCAGACTTTCCCCCCTGAAAGCCCAGTATGCATCAGTCAGCAAAAAACTTCAGGCCAAACCAAAGTCATGTTTGGTGGCATGCCACCGAACATATCTCACCCGCCCACACACAAACATCCCCACAGTGAGATTGCCCTTTGAAACTGCCAACATTGCCCAGTAGGTCCCTGTGAACAATTAACCTGGGGAGGATACGCTCATTGTTCGCTGTCACACCAGCGAACATGACTGCATGCCTCTAATATGCCCTCCACAATAAGCTGCTACAACCCACCCAATTTCGGATGTGCTAATGTCAGCCTTGTTCCACCAAAGGTTTCGTAACTCGCTGCAGATCCAGCAGTCAAATGGTGCACCCACATTTTGGCCACCTTGCCTTGATATATGCCCCAAATCGGATATGAAAATTATGAGCCCAAGAGGCCCACCTCCATCAAGACCATGCACGTAACCACAGGCCATCCCCCTTTTGGCCTGTTGCTGCCACTCATATAAGTTCCCCACCTGCGCTTATTCCTCTTCATTCCCTTTAGCTAACCCTTCCCGATCATATAATTCCCAGCTGTCCCCAAATAATTCAAAATAGCCATCATGTCAACCCCTTCACAACCACTTTGCATTGGGATGATTAATATTCGTATTCAAATAAATAGTGATATAACCTTAAAGCCTGAGAATTCCCACTTAGGTTCTTGGATTATCCTATGGCACAATCAACACAACATATTCGTATATCTCCCCAATCACCAGCATGCTATTGGCTCTCTCCCGGGAACCCTTTCCCAAACGTTGATACCATTCCTTGGGGCACCCAAAACGTTCATGCACTGTGGTCCTGGTGGGGCATGGATTGAAAATTGCCAATCCAATCCTACTCAAATATTATTTGTTGAGGGAGTATTTATGACTGATGCCAATGATCCCTCCTCATCTCAGAAACCCAATCTAGCATTGATGTTCTTCACATGGTATCCAAACGTTCTATTCATAATGGAAAGCTTTCGAACACAAGATTTCAAGCTTAAAATGCCCAAAGAATATGACTGTACTACTCATTGTCAATGTCAACTCTTTACTCCGACATTTCCCGCTTCAAACTCGACCCCTGCTTCATATCCTGCTGTTTCATCATTGATTTCCAAGCAAAAACTGATACAATTACCCAGTGGATCAGACCTCCCCATGATGACCCCGCCCCATGCCATTATTCAAACCCCCCTCCTCCCTCATCAAAAGACCGGACTAGCTTTTCTCTGGGATCGAGAAATCCCCAATGGCCAATCAGCCCGTAACCTTTGGGCAACCTCACCCCCAGGATCCACTTTTAATGCCAGGCACATCATTACAAACAAGGTCGTTAGCTCATTTGAATCCCTTTCGACCAATACCCCTCTTGGAGGACTGCTTGCGGATGATATGGGATTAGGTAAAACCATTCAGGCCATTGCTCTAATTGGTACCTCCAAGGAGCGGATGATTGCAAACCCCCATCGCTCCACGCCCACCATGATCATCTGCCCCCCTCGCTTAATTACCAACTGGCAATCAGAAATATCCAAGCATGCTCAGGCTGGAGCACTGCATGCCAAAATCTACCATGGTCCCACTCGTCACTCATTATCCCAAGCCGACATCTTAAAATATGATATCATCATCACTTCTTACAATACTATCACCCAAGAATTTAAGCCAACCAATCCCTCTACATCATTCATTTTTCAAATCAATTGGCATCGTATAATCTTGGATGAAGCACAGTGAGTGGCTGAGCTTAAATGATTCAAATTACCTTTTATATCCAACAACCCTTGCCCCCTCTTATAGCTATATTCGCTCTCAATACACTGCCACTCACCGTGCCATTAATAGCCTCCTTTCATCCCGTCGAATATGTTTAACGGGCACACCTATTCACAACACCATTTATGACCTTTTGGGCATAATATCCTTCATCACTCAACCCCAGAGCGCCGATCAAGATAACTGGTCACCATTCATCCTGAGTAGTCTTTCAAAAGGTTGCAATGATATTTTGCATTTGGCATTGCGGCATTTAAGTTTGCGCCGCACCAAAACCACACATCTCGAATCTCTCCCCACTATTAGCCATCATTATGAGCTGCTCCCACTCAACCCGACCATGCAGCAAGAATATTCCACATTATATGAAGAATTCCTATCATCCAAAAGCAAAGGACCAGGAGAGTTTTTCAGAAATATTAATAAGCTGCGAATATGTTGTAACCATCGCATCATGCTTAACACAATTGCGGAGGCGGAGCTGGAAGACCCCGAGGGCAGGAGCACTCAGGATAACTCCCCAAGAATCACACGAACTATTGTGGATGTGGAAACATGCATGATGAGTAGTAAAATTGCACACCTCCTACAAAGCTTAATGAAGAACAAACAAACAAGGTGTGGTCCAACGAAATCGGTGGTTTATACCCAATGGACCCAATTTCTAGATTTGTGCGTTAATTCTAATATGCATCCATTACCATTTGACTCCATCTGACTTTTTTATATTGTAGAATTGGTATTGCTCTTGCCCATCACTCTATCCTTTCAGCACGAATTGATGGAACAATTACACCACGAGCGCAGGACAAGGCGCTTGAGAATTTCTTCAATAATCCTGAATGTGAAGTACTCATTGCATCCATTGCCGCGGCTGGAACTGGCCTCCATATAACTTGTGCTAATGTAGTCTATTTAATGGTGAGGGGCCCCCCAAAATTCTCCCCTGATTTTCGGACCCTGACATCCACATTTCCAGGAGCCCAATTGGAACCCAGCCATTGAGGCTCAGGCTGTTGATCGTCTACATCGTATTGGCCAACAACGACCTGTACAGGTCATCCACTATATCACTCCTCATTCAGTTGAGGTCAACATGCGGAAGGTACCTTTCAAGCTCATCTTTCACTTGATTGTATTACTATTCTGAAATCATTCCTTATGGGAATGCCATATTCCAATTACCAATACGTCCAAGAAAAGAAAAAATCATTAACTGCGTGAGCCTTACTGATATTATATAATTTGTGATTGACAAAGTTGATAACTCCTGTTGACTCTGGCACAGGTCCACAATTATGAACACCATGAGCTGGATCGAACTTCTTCAATATTTCCTCAATGAAAATGAGCAATAGAGTATTATTGCAAGGGAGACGGTGATACATTTCAATTCATATTGTCTATATTCTAACATATTTAGCAAGTTGTTGCATCCTTAAGAGATAATAATCATATTTTATTACACCTGCACAAATAATTCACAAAATTTTAATTTGTCACAGTGCTATACCGTGACCAATTACTAAGTTATTGCAGAGCATCACTATTAGGCCTAATAACTGGCATGTCAAGTATCTTGAGAGCGCTAGTCTGCATCTTACTACAGCCTTTGAGCCAATCTTGATCAAATACCTGAAATGATAGGCCTTCCGGAATATCACCATCATCTGTCGATCGTAATTCTGGCAATCTATCAATAGTTTTTTTACCCTTTTTTTTAATCCGATTACAAAACTCTATGTCTCTATCCATTTTCAATACCAAATCATTAAATAACTGGGAGCGCCAGCGTAATCCCACTTTGCGGTAAACTTGACGGCCATTTTCCAGTACCTCCTCAGTATCTGAGCATACTCGAGGGTCATTGAATTGTGATGCTAGGATGGGAAATTTAGCCGTATCACACCATTCACGACGGCGCTCACAGGTCTGCACATAATCAAGTAGATCATCATCAGACTTGGTCCACAATGAAGAAGAGATACAGTAACTAACTCTTTGACGAATCTTTGCGAGCTTTTGATTCTCTTTCTTTTTTACCAAATACTCGGCATCCTTTTGAATAGACTTCCATTCTCTTTTCAAATAAGTGAAATATCGCTCCATTAAAGCCGCCACGACCCCATAGTTGTTATGATCCTTGTTCCAACAGTAGTGATGATACTCAGTGCTGACAAGTGCGAGACGGAATGTACGGTAAAACACCATAGACATCAGCTCGTTGAACGGATGTTGCCATGAGCTCTCCCAGTCCCAAGTGAATCGCTTTAGTCCTAGCTTGTGGAGCTCATTTTTGCAGTAGCTTTGGAAACCCTGAGACTGAACCTGTGTTGATGGCTCATTGAACACATCCTCGGGGACATAACCGAGATGACCAGCCACTTGAATTGCAATTTCACACTCTTCTGTGCTGGGTGGTGTTGGTAGTGAGGAAAAATCCTTATCCCTAACTTTGAGTAGGAACAGGCAATGTGCGTGTACTGCTGATCTCATTCCATGGACATTCTCTGGAAGTTCTGCCTTCAGCCATTTTTGTTGCTCCTTCTGGCTTGCACGTTTCGCCACATTGTGAGCTTTGCGGGCCTGGTTCCTTTGCTGTCTGACCTCGGATTGTTCAAGCATACTCTGGGCGAGGCCCAGCTGAGGATGGGTGAACTCACTATTTGATTGAGTGCCTTGCTCATGCGCTGTGAAATTGTCCCTCCTTGGTTCATCATTTCTTTCACTTTGAGTCGGAGACATGTTCTCATCCTCATCATCCACCATTGTTTCTCTTGATGTACTGGCATGACCCGTTCTTGGTTTGGAGGCATATGGATGATGACGTCCACTGACTTTCTCTTTATGGACCAGAGGTGAAGACGCATAAAGTTCATCCCCTGCTATGCAAATCATCAGTTAACACATTAAGACATTAATGAAGACTGGTCATCCTCACGATCTTCAATTGGCTCCTGAGATCGGACTGACTTGCCTTTAGGTGCCATATCTAACCCATGAAACAAACATATCAAATCATGAATAAGTTTCTACTCCAAAATTCAAATGACTTACTTTGATGAAGCGTCAATACTGGATTTCCCTCCGACAGACCGCTCCAAGTTACATTTTCCAAAGGTCTTTTTCGTCGCCCCCCATCCACGCGCCTTTCATCACCCACATGAACCTGCGATCCTGATGGAATATTGAGGGTTGGCTGTTTACTTTGGCCAAAGGGATCCTGGGATGCGACTGGACTCCGACCGGGATTAAGGAGGAACTCACGTGGAAATTTTGATTGGGGATTAGCGTGTGAGGAGATTTGAGGTGTGCCTTCTGGCCCCTGAGACACATGAATTTGTGTATTAGTGGGATTCGGGGGAATTGGAGTGACGGAAATATTTGGGATCGACCAAGTGCTTGAAGTTGGAGCCTTTGGATTGCCCACATCAATGTTAAGACCTGATACATTCATTGAGGATGCGATAGGGGTTGTGAGAGGAATGTTGGGACTCAATGGTGACTGTGTTTGAACATGTTCTATGCTAGATTCACTATTTGAGTCATGAACAGAACCTGAACGGGATTTATGTGACTTGAAAGATGACATAAGGGCCGAAAAAGTACAGTAATACTTTTAACTAGATAAAACACCTCAGTATTATGATAAAATAGAGTGATATGAGATGAAATCTTTTCAAATTTAGAATAGAGAAATTCTATGAATAGTTGGAACTAAGTGTTGTGTGGAAGTCGGATAAGACTCTTTTGAGGAGAATCCTCCCTGCCTCCTCTTGAGCTCCTCCGCTTTTGTCGGAAACCACCCTGCACGGCCTACCAGCATATAATGTGATATTTCCTTGATCTGAAAGGGGACCCATCATCCATAGGTAATCATATTTGGTAACATTTCCGCCTCCCCATTGTCACATTTTGTGAATTATCCAAACTGCCAATATATGCATTGAAATTCCCCAACATTGTACATCTGTAAAGGGGTATATTCATGAAGGATTTACCCACAAAAGAGACATCACCTTTTCACGAAAGGCAAGACAATCCCAATCACATTCCAACTGATTCAAAGCCCGCCGTACTCAAACCAAATACCAAGACTTTAGCTGCACTCCAACCCCTTATGTAATAGAGTTATATAGTTATGTCTGTAATAAGGTTTAAACCATGTACGATGGCGTGCCAGCGTACATGGATTAAATGTTAATCCCCTCAATTCAATGGTAACACTTCACTAATGGAACCCCCTCAATGGTCAAACCCGCACTATCACAATGTGTAAATAAACTAGAATATGTATGAGCATTGAGCAGCATGGCATTTTACCCAATTAAACGCCTAACCAATTCCGCCATCCAGATGAGACATGTTAAACTTTATCCACTGCAGCTCATGCTCCATTACAAATGGGATAAAATCCTCAGCTGGCTCAAATCATCTCCCCCTTCATAAATAATCACTGAATTTTATTTCCAATTAATAACACTCCTAAACACTTTCACATCAACCATAGATATTTATACACAAACCAACCGTACTCCCAATTCCTGCAACAATGACAACCCGGCCATATTCCTCAATGCGTATATGCATGTGTCAACACTGCTCAACTCAAACACATTCTTCCCCTGAGGGTGATAGGCAAGGAGTTGCCTTCACACCTTTCCAATATAAACAGCACATTAAAAAGCTCAAATCAACCATTGCACCCAAATCTCTTCCAAACATCCCTACTTCTGCATCAGGATCTGGGTGCCCACAAATTCTATTGGATCAAATCTTCCCAGCTGATTATTCACGTTTGACCCAAAGCACTTTCCCAACTCCAGCGGGTCTCAATTCAACTGCACAGAAACCATATAGTGGCAGTCAAACCCTTCCCCCACAAGACCTAGGCATGATAATATCTGCCATTCTATCATTAAGGTATAATTTACCCCGCAGGGCTTCACGCATACTCAACCCCGCCCTGAACCTGCTGATCAAGTCCAGTATCTCAAGCTCAGCTGGTCCCCCCGCTCCTGCATTCCATATACCTCAAGATCTGAGTACCATATTTGAACATCTCCAATTGGAGCCAGTGATTCAAAACTATATATGTTGTCCTCAATGTTTCTCTCTTAATGGCCTTGCTGAATCAGTCACAACTGACCAACCCCACTGTCAACGCCATAATGACCCAAATGATCATGATCCCCCTTGCACACAATCATTAGGCAAATTCATCTATTCATCTGAACCCCACACCCAAAACACAACCAACATGAAGCAAAAATTTATACCAACAAAACATTTCATTTATCAACCATTCAAAAATTGGCTTGCCAGATTCCTCCAGCGGGCTGGAATTATGGACATTCTGCATCAACATCAACAATCCCAAACTCCCGAAGATTCCCCAAAACGTGACGTCTGGGATGGATTGGTCTGGAGACGCTTCACTGGCACTAGAAATATCCATGACCCCCCATTCATGTCCATTCCTGGTGCATTGGCCTTCTCCATATATGTGGACTGGTTTAATGCACATGGAAAGTCAACCCGGTTGGCTAGCATTGGACCTATCATGCTTATTTGTCTTAATCTCCCCCCAAGTGAAAGATTGAAGCCCGAGAATGTCTGTGTTGCAGGAATCATCCCTGGTCCGAAGGAGCCAACTGCGCTTCAATTGAATTATCTATTAATGCCACTCATCAACGAGCTCAAAGAGCTATGGCAAGGTTACCATTTTGCACCCACCTCAACAGGTCCATCAGGATCCTTTATCCGTGTTGCCATTCTCACAGCCATTGCGGATGTGGTTGCCATGCGCAAGCTTACTGGATTTATTTCCCATTCAGGAAACCACTTTTGTAATTTTTGCACCATTCACAAAGCTCAAATTGAAGAAATTGGTCCTCAATTTCACTACACGCGCTCATACCAAAGTCATAAATCAACCATTGCCAAATGGCTTCGGGCAACCCCACAACAAAGACAAGCAATTTTCTCTGAGTATGGAGTGCGATATTCAATTTTGGAAGACCTTCCGTATTGGGATGCAACCAGAATGGTTAATCTTGACATAATGCATAATTTAATACTTGGAATTTTGAAGGATCATGCAACTTTCAAATTGTGCATTCCAGAGGCGAAATCAAAAATTTACTTCAGGTCCCGCAGGAAATCCAATGACACCAACAGTTCAGACTCAGATTCCATGACCTCCAACAGCTCTCTTGATAAAATCACATTGAGAGAGGCCCGCTCCCTGAGAAGAGACGCAGCAAAAATAATAAATGAGCCACTCCCCACTACTTCCACCCGAAAAAACTACTTCCCAATGCCCACCCCTAACACAGAACATCCATCTAGTGGTTCTGCGGAGATTCCTTCATTTGATGCCGATTACATCCCCACTTCTGAAATACCCTCTGAATTGGATATCACTGCACTGAGTGATCACCAGATCAAGGGTGAGGCTCTTGAGCATCTCCGACAAATCATATCTGAGACCATAATTCCCTCATCATGGACAAGAGTTCCCCGCAAAATGGGTTCCCCCTCTCATGGTAGCTTAAAAGCCGCTGAATGGGCTCTCTTATATAAGGTCTATATTCCATTTCTAATGCTCAGTCAACAGATGTCATTAGATGCACACCAATCTGCCAACACTCAAAGAAAAATGGGTCAGTCAGAAGAACTTGCAAATGAACTAGCCAAGAATACATTCCATTTGATTAGCGCTATCAACATTGCCACAAGCTGGACTGTTTCAATAGATGATGCGACTGCATTTGCTGAACATTGGAAAAAATTCCGCCTTTCCAATCAACACCTGTTCCCAAAACAGAAAAGTAAACCAAATCATCATTTTGCTGATCATATTCCCGAACTCTTCCAACGTTGGGGCCCAGCACAAGCCTCAGCCACATGGGGTTATGAGCGCTTGATTGGAGTATTTGCAAAGATGCCAACAAATAACAAGATATGTAAGTCAATTAATAAGATCAATATATTCACATTGATTAAACACCTGAACTGAATAAGACTAACTTTTTGCAACTCTGAATAGATGATATAGATAAAACCTTACTTCAACATATCTGTCGATGTTCCAACCTTTCCGTTCTCCTGAAATCCCCATCTGTGCCATGTGAAATAAAACAGCTTTTCGAATCACAGCCACCTGCCGTGTTCAATCACCATAAATATAACAAGCCATCCCGCCATGACCAACAAAATTATGATTGCCTGGTTGAGTACTTACAGACTTTTCATGCAACAAGGGAAATAGTTGATTGGATCAGCTTAGACACTACCGTGCAATCCACAAGTCCTCCCACTTCAAGGATTGTCTCACCTTGGTATTTTCCAGTTTCAAACATTAATATTGGGAACAATATATTTTCAACTGAATCCAAAAATATCAGCAACAGTGTGATATGTTTTCTGAGGGGCAACTCACGACAATTTGGTATTATTGATAGCATTTTCAAAGTCTCTGAGCCATCTAGCATACTGAACAATAACTTTCTGATTTTAAAACCTTTGAAGATTGATGTGAATTTCCTACCAGATTGGCCGCATCTGAATATTTATAAAGCTGTTGGTTTTGATGATGTACACTTGATTATATCTGAAGAAGAAATAGAAGGTAACTGTGGATTGTATGATAACAAAGCTGTGTCATGTGGACTGCTTGTAATGATAAAGCCGTTATTTCATGATATTTAGTCTACTAAAATGCAAATCTCTCAGATTCATTAGCAATTTTGCTAGTGAAATAATTGCCTCAAAATTTAGTGACAGAGACATTCCATTGTGACAAGCAAAGCCCATTATTTCACATTGCCACAAAGAAGTTACTATTTTGACATTGGGTACAGTGTGAATAAGCCAAGTCCAATGATCAAATGACCCACACACTCACCTTTCACAGCATCCAAAATTTCTAACTGCGCCATCATCATGTTGGAAGCGGAATCGGCTTTTGCGTACCCACACCCGCATGTGCACCCGCACGCGCCAATGCACACGCACACGCACCCGCACACCCACACCCACCGGCACGCGCCAATGCACACGCCCACGCACCCGCACATGCTCCCGCACACGCCAATGCACACGCAAACCCACCCGCCCCCACGCATGCACACGCCAATGCACACGCAAACGCACCCGCCCCCACGCATGCACACACACACTTCATGGATGACCTGGTGAAGTCAAACCCCCCGCCTACATCAAGACTGGCTGAAGGACATCTTTGATGTGTGTGTGTGCAAACAGGCGGGTCTGGTGTAATTTTTACCAATCATCAGAGGGTTGTGGGATGATCAGGTGGTGAGGAATCTGAGTTGAAGGCACAGGGGAACCAATATTATTGGATGTCACAGGATTTGGTGTAAGACCAGAGTGTGACGTGTGCTCGACGTTCGCTTGATTTTCGCTTGACGTGAGCTCGACTTTTATCCTGCTTGACGTTTGCTTGACGTGAAGTCAATCGCCGACGATTGACACGAGATTCGCCCCGGTGCTTTAAGTGTTGGAACTTCTTACAAGAGTTTTTGGCCCATTGATGGCTCCAGGTTTTGAGCCAAAGTGGAAAATTCATTTTTTAACTGTGAATTTTCAACATCCAGCACTTGTGGATTGGGAATTCTTGTACCCTCCTTTTGATTAAGGTGTGTAGTAATTGTTCAATATCATTCATTTTACTGTTGTTACACCTTTGAGAATTTATGAGCTCCGGTTGGAAGCTTTGTATTAGATGTATTGCTTCAATTTCATACATATCTTCATTATGTGTTAATTCTTGCCATAATTCTGTTTGTCTAGTATTATCAGAAGTGACTTGATTCAATTTCATTGTCAATTTTGAAACTTCTTGTTCCAAGGTGTCAAACCAATTTTGAAAGGCAATTGTATGTCTTTACTTCAGTAAATGAATTTTCAATATCATCAAATATTTTATTATTATCTTCTTTGATAATATTAATGGCTTGTTTTATTTTTGTTTGAATTCTGTCATCAATATTGAATTTGGGAAATTTTTCTGTTATTTCTTTAATAATGGCAGATTGTTCATTCAAATTATTTTCAAATGAATTTTCATTATTGAAAGTTTTAATTGTTCTTAAAAAGCTTTAAAAACACATAAGTGTCTCATTTCTTTTGGATCAGACTTAAGTTATTTGTCTTAATATTGTTACAAATTGATCAATTTTCATCAGAACTATGAATTTTCATGTCATTCATAGCTATATACAAGTTTTGAATGACATCCAGAATATCAAAAATCATTTCTGATATTTCAATCTGGCTTCCTCCTTTTTCTGCAATTCCATCATTGTACTGGCCATCTGAAATACATTTTCCATTGCATCCTGCTGAATCTTTGGATTTCTGTAGCCCGTGCTGTAAGGTTTTGTGCCTGTTGCTTTGCCTTTACCCTTTTTCTGAGCTTGTGGCTTCTTTTTCAGTTTGGAATTGCTGCTGCTAGCTACTGGGTCCGTTTTCGGCACTTGCTTGGGTGGTGGAGGGTTGTTTTTCCTCCATTCTTCTGTTAAGAACATCATGTTTTTCTTTTCAATCAATGGATTCCATCCTTTCAGTAACTTTCAAGTGTTAAGATGGTGCAGGAATTTTCAGAAAGTCAGGTAAGGGTTCATGCAGCCTCTCCACAGATCTGCAAGGAGCTGGTACTCTTTGTGCTGCATTGCAGTGTTGTAGGCCTTCTTGCTGGCTTTGAATATCTTAACAGAGGCTTCTTGTGGCGTTTTATGCTGTTTTTGGAGGTAAAACAGTATTATCAGCTTCAGAATGGCATAATTTGTCAGTTTGGGATTTATTTACTTCCCCTTTTCCTTCTGTAACTGATTGCCTTCTGCCATAATTCTGTCTATAACCTTTTTGGGAACTTCTTGAGGGGTTGTAGCTGGCTCCTGATCTGGTTAAAGGAATTATTATGATTAAAAAAACTTAAAATAGTAAGTTTATGTCAAAAAACTTAATATTGGCCAAATTTTTAGCTTCTTGGAGGGTATTATTGATGTCCAAATTTATTAATTCTGAAGAAATTGGCTCTGGTTAATTATTCTGAGTTACAAGAACAGTACTACTATGATCAGAATCAACAGTACTTGCAGGGATGATGCTAGTTACTGTGGATGAAGTTTCAATATTTTCTTGTCTTACCATGTTGTCAGAAACCAAAATTAATGAAAAAAGAAATGAATTAAGTAAGGAAAAGGTATTTCAAAAAGACAAATAAAAAATATAAGCCTCACTTATAATATTAAATTTTTTTATTTTTTATGGATTTTTTAAATTTTTCAATATAAGGAAAAGGATTAAAAAAGGTCAGAAAGTATTTCACAGGTAAAATATCATGGCTGGGCCCCCAAACGTAAGGTGTGGATCTAAAACTTTGATTGAAAATGAAGTACTCTTCCTGTCCTCAAAATTTGTATAAGGTAAAAATTGATTGAAAATAGTATGAAATAAGAGGTTTAAGAGAAAACACACCAATGTTATTGTTTTTAACTTTATAAATACAAAAAAGGAATATTATTAAGATTTATTGTTTTACCAACAATGAAAAGGTATCCAAAAATACTCTACAAGAGATATTTAAGGCTACAAAAGAAATTTCTTCAAGAGCAATTTTAATTGAAATTAATTGAGGAAAGGAATGCAGGAAATTAATATAAGAACAGAGTGTTTTAAAAGGATTTTGAAATAAAACACTTTCCCAACAGTGACCAGAGTGAATTTGGAAACAAAGTGACAAAGTTTACAGTGATGAGAGATGCTTTAATTCACTTATGGGGTGGTTCAGGGGTAAAAAATGAATACAAGAGTTGCAAAAAATGATTATAATGATCCTTTCACGAGGCTAAAAGGATTAAAATAAGCAAAAATTGGTGTTTGGAATATTTTATCTATTGGTTTAACAGTGTTTCAATCAATTATAAAAAGAAAAGATTGTAACATGAAGAGAAAAGTGGGGCAAAGAAGAATTCTTTTAAAGCCATCAATTTTCTTGATACAAAAGTAAAGTTTACTCTTTTTGGTTTTGGAAAGCACTCTGACAACATAAAACACAATTATGGCAGCATTGAACCCTGGTTTAGACCAAAAAGGGCTGGTTTTAGCCATTTTTTGCCATTTTGGACCCTTAAATCTGCCATTTCTATCGTAAGACCTGGTTTTAAGCCGTTGAAACACATAATAATAAGCTTAAGAAAGGTCAAAACCAGTTAAAACTGTTTTTACAATGTTTGTTTTATCTTAAGGGTAGTTTTACCGTCTTGGCAACAGTTGAAACTGCCCTGGTTAGTGTGAGCCTTTGAGATATGACCACATACCCAATAAGGTCACAAAATTAATAAAAATAATTATACCTTTATTATAATTATATTAAAATTACTCAGAATAATTATACAGTAAAAATAATTACTTAAATACACAAAAAATACCATAAATTGGTACAAAAATTGGTTTAACTTAAAAACCAATGAACCAACATGTGAAATAAACTATACCATTGGATTCCACATGGTAAAATACACATATACCATTTTTATGGCATATCTGTAAAGTCAATATTTAAGGAATTATAAGGTATAATACCTTATACAAACCATAAAACCTAATTCATCTCAGAAACTAATGAATCAACATGTGAAATAAATTGTACCAGTGGATTCCCCACACATTTCCACATATAAAACAATTAATAAGCTAATTCCCAAAATCAATACTTAAGGAATTATCCTGAATATATGCACTTTTTTGGTCAACACATATATTCAAGGATCTTAGCTAATATCTTCTAAACTATACATGCTAGAATGATGAACCAAAAATAAAGTTACCACGTAATTACTGTAAGAACACAGATATGAACTTTATTTTGCTAATTATAAACAAGGTTAAGAGTTATGAGGAAATATTGATAAAAATCAACAGAGCTGTTGACCACTTTGTTGTGAAAGTAGTCTAAACTTAAAAAAAGTATACAGTTGGATTCTACTAGTTTTTTCGAGAAGAATGACGTAATTTTTATTATTAAATTCCGGGTATAACCCCCTGAAATCAAGGTTTGAAGTTTAAAATATTGAATTTCGACAGAAAAGATGAGTTACAAGAAAAATCATCAAAAATAAAGTTTTGATGATGTAATGAAAAGCTCTTGGCAGCATAATAAGGTAATGTCAGGGTATCAGAATTCACTCTCTGAATTACTGTAGCGTGAAAATCTTAAACGTTATTGAAGATCAAAGTTTGAGCTTAAATTGAGGTGTTATGATCACATACTGTAACCTTAAATTAAGTTTAACAGTCTTAAGAGTGATACAATTAGTGAATACTATTAGTTTATGATTAAAACTAATAAAATCCACGAAATTTGGGGTTCTGCCAAGCCTCTGATGTCATCACACTTAGAGTTATAGTGATAACTCTAAATAATGGTGTAATAATGATGTAATATGGTTTGATCATGATGTAATCACCCTCAAACCTTAAAATATTGATCAATTCCAGTCGATATGATTAGTACACGTCTACTAGAAGCCTGTTGGACTCTAGGAGGGAGGTATTTACTATAAATAGAGCTCTTTTTACTCTATTTTCCCCTCAGACGCATCAAAAACATTAAATCAATTAAATAAAAAAGGTAATTTCTTTATTCTTTATATATAAAACTCTTATATTATTAAAGACCAAAGACCATCTTATTATTAATCACTGCTTTTAAGTGATTAAATCAATTCTTTAATTGTTTTTGTCATAAATCTCTCTATAAACTCATTTCCACGTAAAATCAAGAAATTTAGTAAATTCTCTTTATTTTTTATTGTAAATACAATTTGAAAAAGTTGTATTATATTCTTTTGGCATAAAATATCTCAGAATTATTATTCTAAGTGTTAAAAGTAGGTTATTTCATCTTATTATAATAATTTCTCTCTTATTATTACTCTTAATAATTCTTAATTAATATAAATAGTATTTATATTAATATATAACTTTAATATTGGTAATATTATTGTTATTAATTGTTTTTCATTTATAAAAAACAGTTTTTTACGCCTTTATTATTTGTTGGTAACAATAATAAAGAGCTTTATAATATATTAATTATTTTATATTAATATATTATTTATAATATTATAGTTTTATATAATATTAATTATATTATTATATTTATTTGATAATATAATATTTTTACGCCATAATAATAATATTTCTTTATAATTATTATTATTTTAATCTTATTTATTTCATTCATAAGGACATTCAGAGTACAATAAGTAACAAATTAGTAATTTATTACTTATTGTTTCATAGTCAAACCTTACATTTGGGGGCCTGGCCGTGATATTTACTTAAAAGACTTTTTAAAAAGATTCAAATTGGGTTTATCCAATAATAAATTACATTTATAATCATAAATTATATAATAATTTTATATTTTATTGATTTTAAAAGCTATTGAGGCATTTGGAAAGCAATTGTACTGTCTTACACGTGGTTTTTCACATCCTTAGACTTGCAAGAACTTTCTTTGAGTGACTCTAGTGATTAAAAAAGATATTTTATAAATTAAAAATAATTTTATTATAATTTGATTTAATAAGAATCATATTCATTTTTTTTTATTATTTTATTCTTTAAAAATAAAAAAAATATATATATAAAAAAATATTAAAAAATATTAAAAACCAATAAAAAAGTTATTTTTATTCATTTTTATTCATTTCTTTATTTATTTCAATTTTTTAAAGATATAAAAGCAATTTCTACATGGAAAATTGCCATATCTTGCCAAAAATAACACTCTTTACAAAAAGACTTATATTTATTTGTCTTTTTTAGTGTTTGAAGATAACCCAACAGAAGACAACCAAGCTCCTGTTGAGAGGTTGGTGGAAGAAACTTGTCAAAGTTCTCCAACACCAGTTATCACCAAAAGAAAGAAAGCTAAGAAATTAGACTTTCCTGGACCCACCATTCAAGACTCTGAAGGTGAGCACCTCTTTTTAAATTGCCATAAAAGAATTTTATTCTAAAATACTTTTATTTTTTCTTAATCTTTAATTATGACTACCAGAAGAGGTTCCCAATACTCCATCCAATCAGATGGAGCTGGACTCAGAAGTAGAATTGATCCCTCAAAAGGGAAAAGAAAGGGCAATATCCCCAGTGGAACAGAATCCACACAAGGAATGCCTTATCCCAAAGGCAAGTCCCAGGAATGCGCATGATATCTGAGCCTGAATTGGAACTAAGTATGAGTAACTCAAACAGGTACAAATCACATTCAGAAGGCTCAAATAGACATCTACATGAGCCAGTACAAGCAGTATTGCACAGTGTACAAGGACAAAGATTGGGAAATGTTGCCTCAAATACACCAAGGAGTGATGAACTCCTGGCACATCCTGAAAAAGTTCCTGAAAGAGGAGGAGATAGTGAAATACTCCAATGGATGGAATCCACTGTCATCCAAACCTTAAATCAAAAAAATCAAGGACTACCATGCCAAAAAGAGGGAGGCAACCAAGGAAGAAGCCCCAGTAGCTTCTACCAGCAAGCCCCAAGCCAACCCACTTCCCCAAGAAGGGAAGAAGAAGTGAAATAAGGCTTATCACTGAAAAAATGGATAAAATTAATGAGGCAAATTTAAATATGCCAAAGTTATCAACTCTATTTTCCCATATAAGGAGCCCTGTTAAAACAAAAGAGGAATTGTCAAATCCTTTTATAACAGACTTAAGTCACCAAGATAATAACCAAGTCTTGATGAAAGAGACACCTCAATTAAAAAGAATGGCCAACATTCACAGGAGAAGGTGAATATGACCACATGTCATTTATTAAAACAATTGACATGTTACAAGAAGATTATGCCATACCAGATGAATTAATCACTTCAAGATTACATTCACTATTTGAGAAATCTGCAAAAAGATGGTATTATGGCATAAGACAAACAAATGGTAAAAATACCTGGTCTTGGTGGAAACAAGAAATAATCACCAAGTGGGCAAATGATGCCTGGAGGTATAAGATAGAAAATGCATTTGAAAACTCTTTCTTTGATCCAGAGAAAGACAAACCTTTAACTTGGTTCTTAAAACAAGTTGAAAGGCTCAATGCACTATACCCAGAAATGTCACAGAAGATGGTGCATATGAAAATACTTAAAAAATGTGGAGGGGAACTAGAACATGCCCTAAGAAGCAGATGTTTAGAACCATGCTCCACAGAAGATTATATAAATGCACTAGAAGATAGAGTGACAAGAACAAAAATTGGCAGGACTTGGAAAAAATTGGACATTAAAAGCCCAAATAAACCATTTATCAAAAACGATATATCAAAAGAATCCTTCAAGCCCAATACATCCAACAATAATGAGCAAAGAAAATGCCATAAATTTGGAGGTATTGGACACTTAGCCAATAATTGCCTTAAAAAGGCAAAAATCAATGAAATAGTGGAAACAGAAAACCACAATGACAAAGAGGAGGATTCTGACTCTGAAAAAGAGACAGAAGAGTCAGAAAGCTCTGAAAGTGATGAAATCAATATAATTAATGCACAAATTAATAATATTGACATAATTTATGAAGTACTAGATGTTAATTCAAATTTACCACAAGTTGGCACACCTGACACAAACCTGACAAACATACAAGATGCCAAAATGTATAGAACCAAACCTGCAAGAGGAATGGGATATACAGCTGGAAAATCAAGTATAAGCATTGTTATGGTTGATAACCAAGAAGGAAAAGTCAACTTAGACACAGGAGCATATTGCACATGTGTTGGCAAAAGTTACTTAGAAACCATGGTCCCAGACTGGCAAGAGAAACTCATGCCAATACAAGGTGTCAAATTCAGTAGTGCAAGTGAGAGCATGAAGCCCCTTGGAATAGTTGATTTAACACTAATTTTTCCTCATCCTTCACAGTGTGTCAGAATTAAACGGGAATTTGTAGTAATGGACAACTGTACCAGTAATCACTTTATCCTGGGAAATGACTACTTATCAATCTATGGTATAGATAGCTCTAACCAGAAGGATAGATATTTTACCATAGGAGACAACAAAAGACAAAAGTTTGGCTTCTTAAATAACAAAAAACAAATTACAGTTATTAAGAATGAAGAAGCGTTTCCAGGAAAGGAACTTTTTATATCTGAACAACTTAAAGAAGCAGAATTCAATCAAGAATTAACAGAAAAAATGAAAGAAAAATTGATTGACCTTCTATTTAAGTATAAAAATGCCTTTGCAACTGACAAAGAGCCACTAGGTGCCATAATTGGACATGAAGTGGATATAATTCTTAATGTAGAAAAGCCTTACCCACCTTTATTAAGAAGAACTGCTTATCCAGCCAGTCCAAGAGCTAGAGAAGCCCTAGAGGTGCACATTAAAGAATTAATGGACCTTGGAGTATTAAGAAAGGTTGGACATAATGAACAAGTAGAAGTTACTACACCTGTCATTATAACTTGGCATAATGGAAAATCAAGAATGGTAGGAGATTTCAGAGCCCTGAATACCTATACCATTCCAGACAGATATCCAATACCCAGAATCCATGAGACATTGACCCAATTGTCACAAGCTAAGTTCATCACAGCTATGGATGCTCTTAAGGGTTTTCACCAAAATGTCTCAACAGACAATGCCAAGAAACTACTAAGAATAATAGTCCATTGTGGAATTTTTGAGTACTTAAGAATGCCATTTGGAATAAAAAATGCACCTTCCCATTATCAAAGAATGATGAATACCATATTTCCTGAAGAATTATCAGAAGGATGGTTAATTATCTATATTGATGATATTATAGTTTGCTCAGAAACTTGGGAAAATCACCTTACAAGACTAGAAAGGGTACTACAGAAAATAGTCCAAGTGAATATGAAAATTTCCTTGAAAAAGTGTCATTTTGCATATAGTGAGTTAAAAGCACTAGGACATGTGGTATCTGGACTTAGTCTAGGCATAGACAAAAATAAAGTAGCAGCAGTACTACTTAAACCTATGCCTCAAACCAAAAAAGAAATGCAATCATTTCTAGGATTTGCTGGATACTATAGACAGCATATAAAGGACTTTGCAAAGATTGCTAAATCCTTGTATAAGCTATGTGACCAACAAACAGTCTATGAGATGACAGAAGAAAGAGTCAAGGCATATGAAGAACTGAAAAATTCCTTAACAAATGCCCCAATTCTTCTAATGCCAGATTGGAAACTACCCTTCAAGTTGTACATTGATGCTTGTGGAGAAGGATTGGGTGCTGCACTTCACCAAACACAAATTATCAATGATAAACCTGTGGAAGGACCAATTTGTTTCATTTCAAGGCAAATAAAGCCAACAGAAGCAAGGTATGGAGCAAGCCAAATGGAATGCTTATGCCTAGTGTGGGCTTTAGAAAAACTGCATTATTATTTGGATGGCACAGTATTTGATGTAATCACAGACTGTAATGCTGTGAAATCACTATTAAATATGAAGACTCCAAATAGACATATGCTGAGATGGCAAATTGCTATCCAAGAATATAGAGGAAATATGACCATTGTTCATAAATCTGGAAATATTCATAAAAATGCAGATGGTCTCAGTAGATGGGCTCTAGAAAATACCCCTGACAATCCAGCATGGGTACCTCAAGAAGAGCACCATATAGAAGGAATATGTGTTACAGACATTGGCACAGAATTCTTTAACCAAGTTAAAGAAAGCTATAAGACAGACAAAAATTGCCATATCTTAAGCCAACTTCTAATGAAAGACTGCAAAGATCCATCACTTTCATCAAAACTAGATGAAATATGGAAAAAGGCATATGATGAAGGAAGATTCCACCTCCTTGATGGAATCCTTTACCATAGAACAAAACACACATGTGTTATGGCCTTAACAGACAGAACACTAATAAACACTTTTTTACATGAGTGTCATGATAGTGTTGCATCTGGACATCTCTCAGAAGACAGGACACTAGAGAGGGTAAAAACCTGCTCTTGGTGGCCAAATTGGAAAAAAGATGTTGCAGAATACTGCCAAACCTGTGACAGATGTCAAAAAGCCAACAGAGCCACAGGAAAGAAATTTGGAATGATGATCCAAATCCAAGAACCAAAATTCCCTTGGAAATAGTTCATATGGATTGGGTAACAGCATTACCCCCAGGAGGAGACAGGAGCTATAATGCATGTCTAGTGTTAGTTGACAGGTACAGTAAAACTCCCATGTTCTTACCATGTCATAAAGATGACACAGCTATGGATACAGCCATAATGATATGGAATAAAGTCATTAGCCATACAGGCTTATTCCAAAATATTATAAGTGACAGAGACCCAAAGTTCACTTCAGCATTATGGACAAATCTCCATAAATTGTTTGGCACAAAGTTATCATTCTCAACAGCTTACCATCCTCAAACTGATGGTTTAGCAGAAAGAATGATACAAACCCTGGAGGATATGATCAGAAGATTCTGTGCTTATGGGCTAGAATTCAAAGATTCTGATGGTTTTACCCATGATTGGTGTACACTAATACCAGCACTTGAGCTGGCATATAAAACATCAATCCATTCCTCTACTGGAAAAACACCAGCAATGCTAGAAAAAGGTTGGAATCCAAGACTTCCCTATGATACCCTCAAAAAGGACTTAGTGGATATACACCCAACAGCAAGCAGCTTCAAGATAATGCTTGACAAAGCAAGACACCATGCAAACAGATTCATGCAAGACTCTTTCAAATATGCAAAGGAAAGATGGGACAAAAGTCATAAACCACCTGACTTCAAAATAGGAGATTTGGTCTTAGTATCAACCCTCAATTTCAATAACATAAAAGGCCCAAAGAAAGTGAAAGATTCATTTGCAGGACCATTTATGATAAGAGCACTTCATGGACCCAATGCTGTGCAATTAGAACTCACAGGTGAACTAATGAACAAACACCCAACTTTCCCTGTAAGTTTGATAAAACCTTACAGTTCAAGTGACAAGGAGTTATTTCCACTAAGAAATAAACCCCCACTTGAGATTCCCCCCTTGGAAGAAGGAGAGGAAAAGAAAATAGTAAAAGTCCTTAAAGAAAGAAGGACAAGAAACAAAAAAGAAAGAGAATACCTTGTAAGGTATAGAAATTCAACTCAAGAAGATGAATGGCTACTTGAGAAAGATATAACAAATGCTGATAAACTACTAAGAAGGTTTAGACATGAAAGAAAACCTAAAGAATAATAAAATTAAGCATTTTTGAGCTTCAAGACTGGTAAAAGTCTAATGAAGAGGTAGGACAGTGGATGATACCCTAATCACACATATCAGATTGTTGTACAATCTTTTTTGGTGGTAGGGAATGTGAGCCTTTGAGATATGACCACATACCCAATAAGGTCACAAAATGAATAAAAATAATTATACCTTTAGTGTGAAACTTTGAGATATGACCACCTACCCAAAAAGGTCACAAAGAAACATTTAATATAATTATACAGTAAAAATAATTACTTAAATACACAAAAAATACCATAAATTGGTACAAAAATTGGTTTAACTTAAAAACCAATGAACCAAAATGTGAAATAAATTATACCATTGGATTCCACATGGTAAAATACACATATAACATTTCTATGGCATATCTGTAAAGTCAATATTTAAGGAATTATAAGGTATAATACCTTATAAAAACCATAAAACCTTATTTATCTCAGAAACTAATGTAGCAACATGTGAAATAAATTGTACTAGTGGATTCCCCACAAATTTCCACATATAAAACAATTAATAAGCTAATTCCCAAAATCAATACTTAAGGAATTATCCTGAATATATGCACTTTTTTGGTCAATGCATATATTCAAGGATCTTAGCTTATATCTTCTAAACTATACATGCTAGAATGATGAACCAACAAAAAAGTTACCACGTAATTACTGTAAAAACACAGATATGAACTTTATTTTGCTAATTATAAACAAGGTTAAGACTTATGAGGAAATATTGATAAAAATCAACAGAGCTGTTGACCACTTTGTTGTGAAAGTAGTCTAAACTTGAAAAAAAGTATACAGTTGGATTCTACTAGTTTTTTCGAGAAGAATGACGTAATTTTTATTATTAAATTCCGGGTATAACCCCCTGAAATCAAGGTTTGAAGTTTAAAATATTGAATTTCGACAGAAAAGATGAGTTACAAGAAAAATCATCAAAAATAGAGTTTTGATGATGTAATGAAAAGCTCTTGGCAGCATAATAAGGTTATGTCAGGCTATCAGAATTCACTCTCTGAATTACTGTAGCGCGAAAATCTTAAAAGTTATTGAAGATCAAAGTTTGAGCTTAAATTGAGCTGTTATGATCACATACTGTAACCTTAAATTAAGTTTAACAGTATTAAGAGTGATAAAATTAGTGAATACTATGAGTTTATGATTAAAACTAATAAAATCCACGAAATTTGGGGTTCTTCCAAGCCTCTGATGTCATCACACTTAGAGTTATAGTGATAACTCTAAATAATGGTGTAATAATGATGTAATATGGTTTGATCATGATGTAATCACCCTCAAACCTTAAATTATTGATCAATTCCAGTGGATATGATTAGTACACGTCTACTAGAAGCCTGTTGGACTCTAGGAGGGAGGTATTTACTATAAATAGAGCTCTTTTTACTCTATTTTCCCCTCAGACGCATCAAAAACATTAAATCAATTAAATAAAAAAGGTAATTTCTTTATTCTTTATATATAAAACTCTTATATTATTAAAGACCCAAGACCATCTTATTATTAATCACTGCTTTTAAGTGATTAAATCAATTCTTTAATTGTTTTTGTCAGAAATCTCTCTATAAACTCATTTCCACGTAAAATCAAGAAATTTAGTAAATTCTCTTTATTTTTTATTGTAAATACAATTTGAAAAAGTTGTATTATATTCTTTTGGCATAAAATATCTCAAAATTATTATTCTAAGTGTTAAAAGTAGGTTATTTCATCTTATTATAATAATTTCTCTCTTATTATTACTCTTAATAATTCTTAATTAATATAAATAGTATTTATATTAATATATAACTTTAATATTGGTAATATTATTGTTATTAATTGTTTTTTATTTATAAAAAACAGTTTTTTACGCCTTTATTATTTGTTGGTAACAATAATAAGGAGCTTTATAATATATTAATTATTTTCTATTAATATATTATTTATAATATTATAATTTTATAGAATATTAATTATATTATTATATTTATTTAATAATATAATATTTTTACGCCATAATAATAATATTTCTTTATAATTATTATTATTTTAATCTTATTTATTTCATTCATTAGGACATTCAGAGTACAATAAGTAACAAATTAGTAATTTATTACTTATTGTTTCATAGTCAAACCTTACAGTTAGTATCAAAACCTCAGCAGCAATTGAGACACAGCCCCTGTGACTCTTTCCCAGCCAAACGTGAGGAGCGTTTGCGTGGATTTTGACATTTCACACCTTCGATAAAGGAATTTGGGGGTCTAGCTGCTCGTTAGAGCTAAAGTTCCATTTCCCACCCAGAATTAATCTTTCCAAATTATTTTTTCTTTAATTCTTCATCATATCCTATACTTACAATTTACGTATGTAATTCTATTCAATTTTTAAAGTACACAACTGTAATAATTTATACCTCATATGTAATTTGAAGTTCTCTTATGTAATACACACACACATTTTGACATTTCAATTAAAAATACTCCAATTCCTTAGAACTTCTGAAGTACACACAACACCTCAATTTTAAGACAAAAATTGATGGTAGATACCACATTTGATGTGAATTAAATGAAGGTTTTTAGGATTTTCATCTTTTGTAGAGAAAAAACTAAAAACTTAATTTGAACTTATTTAGAGTTGAATTACAGAAATTTTAGGCAGAGGAAATCCCACCTTATTTTCATGAGGAATCCAATAGTGAGATAATTTTCATTTGTTTATTTGTTGGATAAGAATTTATGATAATTTTTATCCAATTTTTTTTCCAAAAATATTTCAATTTTAGTAATTTTGTTAAAAATTCATTTTTACTTAATTTTTTCAAGTAAAAATATGTTTTCATAATTTTAATTTTCACTTTAAATTTATTTTTAAATTGTACTTAAAATTTCATTTTTGTGTATAAATTTTCTTTTGATAATATAAGTACATTTATTTCATTCATAATTGTATTTTGTTTTATTCTTTGTTGTCTTTTGGGTATATGAAAATACCTCTAAGGCTCACAAATTTGGATTTTTGATATTGGGTACCTGTCTGGGACATTGTAAGTCTTGATAGCTCTAAGGTCCCGAATCATTCTAGATTTTCCATTATGCTGTGCTACTATGACTGGTGTAGTTATTTCTACTTCCTCATTGTGACCAACTTTTCTTATTACACCAAGGTCCAAAGGTTCTTGAATGTGAAGCTCAAGGGCTTCTCCTGATTTTGAACTTGCCAGATAGGCAGGCCTTCTCAAGATTGGTGGATAAGGTTTTTCAATATTAAGAATAGTTTCATATTCATGACCAATAATTACCCCCCAAAGGTTCTTTGTCTGATGCACAGGCTTCTTTGTGGTCATATAAAAGGGCAGAGAATTCACTTTCTTGTTCATCAGTGAAATGAAGACTTATTTCAGCTTCTTTTGACTGTTCAGAGTTGAATTTTTCTAACTATAAGTTGACTGGTGATACTTTACTTACTTTAATTTTTCTTTTAAATTGTAAAAAGGCACTTTTTCAATTCTTATTGTCCCCAATAGCAAATTATCTGTCTTTCTTGCTATATAAATTGATTCCATACATGATTAAGTAATCATTTCCCAATATAAAATGGGTACTAGAGCAGTTTTCCATAACAACAAATTCAACAGTTATTCTTAAATTTCCGTTCATATGTTGAAATATGAGAGTAGTTGCAAATATCCCCAATGCCTTCATGGAGTTACTTGCACTGTTGAGTTTTATGCAATCAATTGGTAAAGATTTGTCTTCAAGATTTGGTACAGTAGCTTTAAGAAAAGATTTTCCAACACAAGAGCAGAAGGCTCTTGGATCAAGTCAAAGACTTGTGGGTGTGTTATCAATTACTACTTCTGTAATACAGGAATTACCAGCTGTATAGCCTTTCACCCTGTTTGGTTTGGTTTTCATAACTTTTTCATCTTGAATTTTTAACAAATCAAGTTGACCATTGCTTAATTGTGGCAAGTGGGAATAATATTCCATGATTTCAAATGCGACATTGATAATTTCTATATCTTTTGAATATTCAGAAAATATTGATGGTTTATCATCTGAATTATCTTCAATTACATCATCTTTCTCAACATCAGGTTCCTTTTTGATTTCAATTTCATTGATTCTCCCTTTCCTGGGACATGATTTAGCTATTTGTGTGGTTCTTTGGAAAATATGGCACTTTCTTATTACATATGCAGAGCTATACTTTATATTATTAGAATTTTCTTTGGGGCTTTGGTCCACAGAATCTTTCCAAGGTGTATTAAGCTGTCACAGGGGCTCTTGGACAGAAAAACAGGAGTGGCCTGGCACTCAGCAATAAGGGAACTCACTTGGAAGACTCCAAAAGAATAAAGAAAATAAAATAAAAGAATAAATCTCTCTAAGAAGGATGCAAGCACAAAGATGGGATGCAATAAGAGAAATGAGAATCCAAAGGGCCAAAGAGCCAACCAAGTAAGTCCTTAATCACTGTTTCAACATTCCAAAATGAGAAATGGAACTAGTAAGGATATGGCCATCAAATATCCATTGACAGGTGAAGAAAGAAAGAGAAGAGGTGCTAAATTACTTACTTGATAATATCAGTATTCACTTAACAAAAATTGTAAGATAAATAGAGATGAAATAAAATCAAAATATATTGATTAACTGGGGGAAAAAAACCCCTTGTTCAAAGGAGGCTGGTATATGTGAAAGGTTGAAAGCTTGACTCCTGCTGGCTGACATTTTGACAGATTTTAGACCCCTCAGGGAAGTGCACACCACAAGAGGAACTTACTTTTGGTAATTACCACTCCTTCCAGTGCCATAAAAGAAAATGAATTTGTTGAAAGAATGACTTGGAATTGGAAAGACTTGGAAGTGAAATGAAAAACTGAATGGTCCATTTGCCCAAGTGAAACATGGCCATGATTTTGAAATTGAAGTTGAAAGCCAGGCTAAAGATCTGTGTCCAAAAACTACAGAATGCTCAGGGAGTGGCCAAGGTGCTGCTTACAACAAGAAAGAGTAGAATACCCCTAAAGGTGCATACCAGCAGTGCGACTTACTTTTGGTAATTCCTCTCCCCACCAAGCACCATAAAAAATCAAGGCCTTGAAGAATTGGTTCCTGGCTTGTCAGGATATGAAGAATGAAAATCCTTAACTAGTTCAGGAGAATTCTTGAGGTTTTCAGTTGGTTCCCAAGTGGATCTTTCTGAGTTTTGACTGAAACCTTTCCATTCCACCAAATACCATAGTTTTCCTCCCTTAAGCTTTGAGTCCAGTATTTGAGAGACTTCCCATTCCTCTTCTTCTTAAATAATGATTGGAGGAGGAGGCTCTTGAAGCCTATTTGGGGTTGTTGGTGTCTTGACTGGTTCTAAGAGTGAAATATGGAAGACTGGGTGGATGGACTTTCATTGAGATGAGAACTTGGGGTGGTAGGCATGAGTGCTGACTTTCTTCAAGATTGGAAAAGGACCCAACCATCTTTCAGAAAGTTTTTTGGTGGGTCTGGTTGATTTGATGATCTTGGAAGAAAGCCATACCATGTAACCAGGAGTGAAGACAGGTGGACTTGCTCTACTTTTATCTGCATAACTCTTAAATCTGTTTAGGGCAACTTGAAGTTCTCTCTTGACATATTTCTGTACTGATTGGAGTTTTGTTCTTAACTCCCCAGAGGGAGTATCTTGATTAATGTGAACTGAGTCAAAATGTGGATCTCTTCCATAAACAGTGAAAAATGGTGATTGTTTTGTTGAAGAGTGGTCAGAGTTATTGTAGGCAAATTCATCCAGAGGGAGCCAGGTGTTCCAATCATCTTGATGATAGCTGACATACATCAGAAGGTACTGTTCTAGTATCTGACTTACCCTATCTGTCTGTCCATCCGTTTCTGGATGATAAGCAGTTGACAGAGCTCATTAAATCTTGAGCTGCTGACAAAGATTGGTCCAAAAGGAAGGAAAAAAAAATTGAACCTCTATCACTGACAATTCTTGAAGGAAGGCCATGCTTTGCAAAGATATTCTTGATGAACACATGAGCCAAATCCAGTGAAGTTATTGAAGACATTGTTGGAATAAAAACTGCCATTTTTTAGAATATGTCCACTATCACCAGGGCAAATCTTGCGTCAATCGTCGGCGATTGACTTCACGTCGCACTGCGGTCAGTATAAAATCTTGCTTCAGTCTCGTTAGTGTCACTTTATAGTCACTGGATTTAGTGGGTCACGTCACGTCAGCGTCAAGACAACGTCAATCATCACATGTGTCACATGAGAATGTCACTCAAAGCCCAAACCCATTTCAACACTATTCGCAACGTTTGGGTAATTTCACCTAATAGCTTCCGCCTCCCCAACACTTAGCATGCTTACGTGCCCGCACCACCCTCCAGATGACACTCTGACACTACCTGCCCCCCCATCTCCGTCCTCACCACTCCTTACGCTTTCACACCCCCACCCTTACCATCCTTATGCTTGTGTAGTGCCCTCCCGACATGCTCCTGACACTGGTTACACTCCTTACGCTCGCGCAGTGCCCTCCCGACACTGCTCACCATCCTTACGCTCATGAAGTGCCCTCCCGACACTGCTTACGATCCTTACGCTCACGGAGTGCCCTCCTGCCATGCTCCCAACACTGCTCACCATCCTTACGCTCATGAAGTGCCCTCCCGACATGCTCCCGACACTGCTTAAAATCCTTACGCTCGCGCAGTGCCCTCCCGACACTGCTCACGGAGTGCCCTCCCGCCATGCTCCCGACACTGCTCACCATCCTTACGCTCATGAAGTGCCCTCCTGACATGCTCCCGACACTGCTTACGATCCTTACGCTCGCCTAGTAAGTACCCTCCCGACATGCCTCCGACGCCGCTTACCATCCTCACGTTTCCGTATTACATCCACAGTGTACGGTGGCTTGTTGGCGTACACAATGGATGCCATCGCCGAAATATGCTGAGTGGCCTTCTCTGCCAACAGGACCTCAGGGGAAATTGGTCAGTATATTCACAATGTTGTGGTTAGTGTTTAAATCATGAGACTCACAAATTAAAACCTAATAAGTGGACTCTTTAAGACAAGAATTGTGTCTCCTGTTTCCCCGAGAAAACCATTTTATTTCATATCATTCAAATGGAACACTTTGCTTAGTCCTTACCTCATGAGTGTTGAATAGTTCAAAAGTTGACTTTAGTAGGTTTCTCACTAGTCAACTTTATTCAATGTCTCACAGGGAAGTGATTTCATTTTCATGATATGAAATAATTTGCAAAACATCGCCTCCTTCAATTTCCAGACAAATCGCATTTTGCAAATGCGATTATTTTACTTCCACCTATTTTCTTGAATTTGGATCTTTTTATTCAAAATTTTCAAACAAGTTATCAATCAACTTGTCACCATCTATTTGCTTACTAAACTACCTCCGCAATGGCCCAAACCCCGTGAAATTCAACAGAATTTAATGAACGACCAACTTCAGCCCCAGAGAGTGGAAGTGAAATATCTGATATGGCCAGTAGTCGTGAATTAGGCATTGAAGCAGAGAGCCAGTCACATGAAGATAATCAAGATCCACCAGTTCTTCCATAATGTGAGTATAAATCCATCTTGAGTATTTCTAATCTCTCAAAACCTGATATTGTGTCATAGCCTTTATTTCAGGTCAACCTCCAAGCTCTCAGAAACCGAATTTTAAAACTTATGAGAAGGAAAGGACTGTTGAACCTTGTGCACCAACAGAAGATGATGGGCAAGATGATGTAATTTTCAGTGGGGAGGTGGAAATTATATCTGTAAGGTGTGGATATGAAACTTTGATTAAAAATCAAGTACTTTTCCTGTCCTCAAAATTTGTATAAGGTAAAAATTCAATTAAAAATAGTAAGAAATATTATTCTTAAGAGAAAACACGCCAATTTTATTGTTTATAACTTTATTAGTATAAAACAATAGTATTATAAAAATTTATTGTTTTACCAACAATAAAAATTTATCCAAAAAATACTCTACAAGAGATATTTTAAGGCTACAAAAGAAATTTCTTCAAGAGCAATTTCAATTGGAATTAATTGAGCAAAGAACTGCAAGCAATTAATTAAAGAACAAAGTCTTTAAAAAGAATATTAAAGAGAAAACACGCCCAAAAGTGACCAGAGTGAATTTGGAAACAAAGTGACAAAGTTTACAGTGATGAAAGATGCTTTAATTCACTTTTGGGGTGGTTCAGGGGTAAAAATGATTATAAGAGTTACAAACAATGATTATAATGATTTTTTCACGTGGTTAAAAAGATTAAAATGATTTAAAAATGGTGGTTGGAATCTTTGATTGATTGGTTTAACAGTGTTTAAACTAATTAATAAAAGGAAAAAGATTCTAACATGAAGAGAAAAGAGGGGCAAAGAAGACATTCTTTTATAGCCATCAATTCTCTTACTCCAAAAGTAAAAATTACTCTTGTCAGTCGTGAAAAACAGTCTGACAACAGAAACGCCAATCATGGCATCATTGAACCCTGGTTTAGACCAAAAAAGGGCTGGTTTAAGCCATTTTTAGCCATTTTAGACCCTTAAATCAGTCATTACTATAGCAATACCAGGCCTAGAGCCTTCAAAACACGTCAGAATGTGTGTCAGAGACGTAGAAACCAGTTAAAACTGTTTTTACTATGATTGTTTTTTCTTAAGGGTAGTTTTACCCTCTTGGCAACAGCTAAAACTACCCCAGTTGGTATCAAAACCACATCATCAATTGAGTTCACAGACCCTGTGACTCAATTCCAGGCCAAAAGTGATGAACTTTTGGGTGAATTTTGACATCCCACGCCTGTCAGCAAGGATTTTGGGGGTCTAGCTCCCCCTTAGAGCTGGAGTTCCTTTCCCCCCCCAAATTTAACCTTTCCAATTTATTTTTCCTTTAATTCCTCATCATGTATTATACTTATAATTTACACATGTAATTCAATTCAATTTTACAGTACAATACAGTAATAATTGACACCGCATATGTAAATTAAAGTTCACTTATGTAATACACGCGCACATTTTGACATTTCAATTGAATTCAATTGAAAATACTTCAATTCCTCATAACTTCTAAACTAAACACAACACCTCAATTTTAACACAAAAATTGATGGTTAACACCACATGTGATGTGAATTAAATTAAGGTTTTGAGGATTTTCAACTTTTTTGTATTGAAAATACAAAAAACTTAATTTAAGCTTATTTAGAGTTGAGTTACAAGAATTTCACTCAGAGGTGACCCCACCTGATTTTTTATGAGGAATCCAATGGTGAAATAATTTTTATGTGTTTATTTATTGAATAAAAAGTTATAAGAATTTTTATTTAACTTTTTTCCAAATTTATTTATTTTTTCACAATTTTGTTAAAATTTCATTTTTACTTAATTTTTTCAAGTATAAATGTAATTTTATACTTACAAAATTTGATGTATTTTTAAATTGTAATTAATTTTTTATTTTTAATATAATTTTATATTTATATTTTTTATTTTTCTTTTAATAAATAAATTTATTTTATTTATATTAATATGTTATTTTTGTATTTGTGGTCTTTTGGGTATATGAAATTACCTCTAAGGCTCACATTCCCTCCCCCTAAAAAGAATATTACTTTGTAATATTGGTGTTTCTAGTGTGTCTAAATCTCCTGAGGAGTTTGGTAGCTTCTGGTATATCTTTTTCTTTTAACCATTCATCTTCACAAGTTGGGTCACTGTACCTAACAAGGTATTCCCTTACTTTCTTGGTTCTTAATTTCCTTTCTTTAAGAACTTTGGTAATTTTCTTAGTACCAGATGTCTCAATGGGAGGTATGACTTGGGGAATCTTATTCCTCAAGGGAAATTTCTCAGCATCACTAGATTTATATGGCTTTATAAAGCTTACTGAGAATGTAGGGTGCTTATTGCTAAGTTCTTCAGATAACTCTACTTCAACAGCATTTTCTCCATGGAGGGCCTTAATCATAAAAGGTCCTGTAAAGGAGTCTTTCAACTTTTTACATCCTTTGATGTTATTGAAGTTAGTGGTGGATACAAGAACTAGGTCCCCCACTTTGAAATCTGGAGTTGCATGTGATTTATCCCATTTGTCTTTAGCATATGCAAAAGAGTCTTCCATGCATCTTACTGCATGCCTTCTGGCTCTGTCTAGCATTCCTTTGAAGCTGGCAGCTGTAGGATGTATTTCAACTAAATCTTTCCTTAAAGAGTCTTGGGGTAGTTTGGGATTCCATCCTTTTTCCAGAATAGCAGGAGTCTCATTGGTACTGGCATGAATGGATGTTTTGTATGCCAGTTCCAGTGCAGGAAGAAGAGTACACCAATCATGGGTGAAACCATCACTATCTTTAAATTCAAGGCCATATGCACAGAATCTTCTCACCATATCTTCTAAGGTTTGAATCATTCTTTCAGCCAGACCATCAGTTTGTGGGTGGTAGGCTGTGGAGAAGGATAATTTAGTCCCAAATAGTTGGTGAAGAGTTGTCCACAGTGCTGATGTGAATTTAGGATCTCTGTCACTAATGATATTTGTAAATATTCCAGTCCATGATACTACTCTATTCCATATCAGAAGAGCTGTATCCATGGCTGTATCATCTTTGTGGCATGGTAAAAAGATTGGAGTTTTACTGAACCTGTCTACAATTACTAGGCAAGCATTATAACTTCTGTCACCACCTGGTGGTAGTCCTGTTACCCAATCCATATGGACAATTTCCCAAGGTCTGCTGGGTTCTTGGATTTTTATCATATTTCCAAGTCTCTTGCCAGTGGATTTGTTTGCTTTTTGACATCTGTCACAGGTTTTGCAATACTCTGCAACATCTTTCTGCCACATTGGCCACCATATGCAGGTCTTTACTTTCTCTCTTGTTCTGTCTTCATACAGATGTCCTGAAAAGGGACTATCATGGCATTCTTTCAGTACAAGATTGATTAATGGCCTGTCTACAACTGTCATGACACATGTGTGCTTGGTTCTGTGGTAAATTATACCATCCAGTAGGTGAAATCTTCCTTCATCATAAGATTTTTTCCATACTTCATCCAAGGCATGTGTAAGAGAGTTGTCTTTACAGTCCTTGTTAAGTAATTGGCATAAGATGCTACAATTCTTATCTTGAGTGTAACTGTTTCTGACTTCTTCAAAGAAGGTGGTGTTTAAGTCTGTAACACTTATCCCTTCTATTGGAATTTTTGGTGAAGCTTCTTCTGGTACATAAGCAGGATTATCAATATTATTTGGTAATGGCCATCTGCTTAGCCCATCTGCATTCTTATGAATATTCCCATCCTTATGAACAATAGTCATATTTCCTCTGTATTCTTGTATGGCTATTTGCCATCTGAGCATGTGTCTGTTGGGTGTTTTCATGTTCAAAAGTGATTTGACAGCTGTACAATCTGTTATCACTTCAAAAACACATCCCTCTAAGAAGTAGTTTAATTTCTCCAAGGCCCAAACAAGGCATAGACATTCCATCTTACTTGCTCCATATCTGGCTTCAGTTGGTTTGATTTGCCTGGATATGAAACATATGGGTCCTTCTACAGGTTTATCATTAATGATCTGAACTTGGTGAAGTGCAGCACCCATTCCATCCCCTGATGCATCAATATACAGTTTGAAAGGCAATTTAAAGTCTGGCATCAATAAGAGTGGAGCAGTGGTCAATGCTTCTCTCAGAGACTCAAAGGCTTTGACTCTGTCAACAGTCATTTCAAATACTGTGTCTTTGTCACACAACTTATAAAGTGGTCTTGCTATGGATGTAAAATCTTTAATGTGTTGCCTGTAATATCCTGCAAAACCTAAGAATGACTGAATTTCCTTCTTATTCTGAGGCATGGGTTTTAACAATACTTCTGCAACTTTGTTTTTGTCAATTCCAAGGGACAAACCAGATACAACATGTCCTAATGCTTCAAGTTCTTTAAACCCAAAATGACATTTCATCAAGGAGATTTTCATGTTTACTGATTGAATTTTTGTCAAAACTCTTGATAATCTGTACATGTGCTCCTCCCAAGTCTTGGAACAGATAATAATGTCATCAATGTAAATGATTAACCATCCCTCTGACAGTTCTTCAGGGAAGATTTCATTCATCATTCTTTGGAAGTGTGAAGGTGCATTTTTGATACCAAAAGGCATCCTTAAGTATTCATACACTCCACAATGAACAATAATTCTTAAGTATTTCCTTGCTCTTGGTGTTACCACATTTTGATGGAATCCTTTAAGGGCATCCATAGTGGTTATATACACTGCTTGAGATATTTGAGTAAGGGCAATTTGGATTTTTGGTATTGGGTATCTGTCTGGAACAGTGTAAGTGTTCAGAGCTCTAAAGTCCCCAACCATTCTGGATTTTCCATTATGCCACGCCACTATGACTGGTGTAGTTATTTCTACCTCTTCATTGTGGCCTACTTTTCTTATTACACCAAGGTCCAGAAGTTCTTTGATATGAATTTCCAGAGCTTCCCTTGATTTTGGACTTGCTGGATATGCAGGTCTTCTTAAGAGTGGTGGATAAGGTCTCTCAATGTTAAGAATGATGTCAACTTCATGACCAATAATTGCTCCTAGAGGTTCTTTGTCTGTAGCAAATGCTCCTCTGTGGTCATACAAAAGGGAAGAAAGTTCATTTTCTTGTTTATCAGTCAGATGAAGGCTTATTTCAGCCTCATTTAACTGCTCAGACTTAAATTTTTCTAACTCTAAGTTGACTGGTGATACTTTGTTTACTGTAATTTGTCTCTTAAAAGGTAAAAAGGCAAATTTTTGGCGCTTATTGTCTCCAATAGTAAAGTATCTGTCTTTGTTATTATGTAAATCTATCCCATACATGATTAGATAGTCATTTCCCAATATAAAATGGGTACTAGAGCAATTTTCCATAACAACAAATTCAACTGTGATCCTTAAATTCCCATTTATGTGTGGGAATATGACATTGGTCTCAAAGATTCCTAGTGCTTTCATTGGGTTACTTGCACTGTTGAATTTTATACCATCAATTGGTAACAATTGGTCTTCAAAATTTGGTACACAAGTCTTAAGAAAAGATTTTACAACACAAGAGCAGAACGCTCCTGGGTCAAGCAAAAGTTTGGTGGGCTTGTTGTCAATCACCACCTCTGTTATACAGGAGTTACCAGCTGTATAACCTTTTCCTCTGTTTGGTTTTGTCTTCATAAGTTGTGCATCTTGAATTTTTGATAAATCAAGTTGACCATTGCTTAATTGTGGCAAGTGGGAATAAGATTCCATGATGTCAAAAGTGGCATTGATATTTTCTATGTCTTTTGAAGATTCAGAAAATATGGATGACTTATCATCTGAATTGTCCTCAGCTATGTCTTCTTTTTCAACATCTGGTTCTTTTTCAATGTCAATTTCATTGATTTTCCCCCTTTTTGGACATGTATTGGCTAAATGGGTGGTGCTTTGGCAAATATGGCACTTTCTGACTGTATCTGCAGATTTATACTTAATATTACTAGAATTTTCTTTGGGGTTTTTGTCCACAGAATCTTTCCAAGGTGTATTAAACCTTGTTTTGAGATTCACCCTACTAGAACCAATTTTGGTTCTTGTGGTTACTTCTTCTAGTATATTGATAATATCCTCTGCTGAAGATTGTTCAGTAGTCCTGCTTTTGATAGCATGCTCTAAGTCACCTCCACATTGTCTCAGAATCTTTCTATGGATCATAAATTCTGACATGTCTGGATATAATGCTGTTAATCTGTTTTTCTGCTGGCAAAACCATGGTAAAGCTCTGTCTTTATCAGCATTAAATTTTGCAGATTCAAACGCTGTTTCAACTTTAAACCTCCAAGAATCATTTGCCCATTTGTTGATGATTTGGGTTTTCCACCAAGTCCAACTCTGGTGCCCATGTGCTTGTCTTATTTTGATGTACCATCTGTGAGCTGATCTGGTAAACAAGGTGTTAAACCTGGCTGTTACCAATCTGTCTGGTAATTCAAAATCCTCTTTGATCATGTCAATACCTCTAATGAATTCCATATGGTCATACTCTCCTTCACCACTGAAGTGAGGCCATTCTTTAAGTTTTGGAACTTCTTTCAAGAGTGCTTGGCCCATTGATGGTTCCAAGTTATGAAAAGAAGTGGATAATTCATTTTTTAATTGTGAATTATCAGGATCCAATACTTGTGGATTTGGAATTCTTGTGCCCTCATTTTGATTCAGAGGTGTAGACATTCTTGGTAAGGTGTTCAGTATTTGTTCAATGTCATTCATTTTACTGTTGCTACACCTTTGGGAATTTCTGTATTCATGTTGGAAGCTTTGTATTAAATTTATTACTTCAATTTTATACATGTCTTCCTTATGTGTCAGTTCTTGCCATAACTCTGTTTGTCTTGTATTATCAGCAGTGACTTGATTTAATTTCATTGATAATTTTGATACCTCTTCTTGTGAAGCATCAAAACACTTTTTCAAGGCAATGGTATATGTCTTTACTTCAGTAAATGAATTTGAAATGTCATCAAGGACTTTCTTGTTATCTGTTTTGATAATATTTATGGCTTGTTTAATTCTTGTTTCAATTATGTCATCAATATTGAATTTAGAATATTTATCTGTTAATTCTTTAATAATGGCAGATTGTTCATTTATTTTATTGTTAGAAGAATTATCATTATTAGAATTTTTAAGTGTTCTTAAAACTTTTTCAAAACACATAAGTGTTTCATTAATTTGGCACAGACTCAGGTTGTTTGTTTTAATGTTGTTACAAATGGTTTCATTTTTATCAGAAAGATGTTTCTTCACGTCATTTATAGCATCATACAGCTCTGGGATGGAATCAAATATATCAGAAATCATTTCTGGAACCTTAATCTGGCTTCCTCCTTCTTCTGTAATTCCATCATGGTTCTGGCCATCTGGAATACATTTTCCATGGCATCCTGCTGAATCTTTGGGATTCTGTAGCCCTGGCTGTAAGGTTTTGGGGCTGGTGCCTTCCCTTTGCCGTTGTTTGGAGCTTGTGGCTGCTTTTTCACGTTGGAATTGCTGCTGCTGGCCACTGGGGCTGTTTTTGGCACTGGTTTGGGTGGTGGAGGGTTGTTTTTCCTCCATTCCAGTGTCAAAAGCATCATGTTTTTCTTCTCCATCAATGGATGCCATCCATTGAGCAATTTGCAAGTGTTGGGATGGCCCAGGAATTTTCTTACTGTCAGGTAAGAATTCATGCAATTCTTCCACAGGTCTGCAAGGATCTGGTACTCTTTGAATTGAAGTGCATTGTTGTATGCACTGTGGCTGGCTTTGTATATGTCCACAGAGGCTTGTTGTGGCGGTGTCAGCTCTTTTTGAAGGTAAAATGGTATTATCAGCTTCAGAATGACCCATTTTAGTTGTTTGGAAGTCATTAACTGACCCTTTTCCTTCTGTACCTGATTGGCCTCTGCCATAATCACATCTATTACCTTTTTGGGAGCTGCTTGAGGGGTTATAGCTGGCTCCTGATCTGGTTGAAGGCATAATTATGGTTAAAAAGGCTTAAAATAGTAATTTTACGTCAAAAAACTTACTGTTGGCCAAATCTTTGGCTTTCTGAAGAGTATTACTTATGTCCAAGTTACTTAATTCAGAAGATATTGGTTCAGGTTGGTTATTTTGAGTCACAATAACAGTACTATTATGATCAGAATTAACAGTACTGGCAGGGATAATGCTGGTTACTGTTGAGGCTGTTTCAATGTTTTCTTGTCTTGCCACGTTGTCAGACACTAAAATTAATTAAAAAAAAGCCAATTAATTAAGTAAAAAAAAGATTATTTCAAAAAAGAAATAAAAATATAAGCCTCACTTATAATATGAAAAAAATTATTTTTTATGGGTTTTTTTGAATTATAAGTATTTTTTATATGTTTTTAAATTTTTCAATATAAGAAAAAAGATTTAAAAAGAGTAAAAAAAATATGTCACAGGTAAAATATCATGGCTGGGCCCCCAAATGTAAGGTGTGGATATGAAACTTTGATTAAAAATCAAGTACTTTTCCTGTCCTCAAAATTTGTATAAGGTAAAAATTCAATTAAAAATAGTAAGAAATATTATTCTTAAGAGAAAACACGCCAATTTTATTGTTTATAACTTTATTAGTATAAAACAATAGTATTATAAAAATTTATTGTTTTACCAACAATAAAAATTTATCCAAAAAATACTCTACAAGAGATATTTTAAGGCTACAAAAGAAATTTCTTCAAGAGCAATTTCAATTGGAATTAATTGAGCAAAGAACTGCAAGCAATTAATTAAAGAACAAAGTCTTTAAAAAGAATATTAAAGAGAAAACACGCCCAAAAGTGACCAGAGTGAATTTGGAAACAAAGTGACAAAGTTTACAGTGATGAAAGATGCTTTAATTCACTTTTGGGGTGGTTCAGGGGTAAAAATGATTATAAGAGTTACAAACAATGATTATAATGATTTTTTCACGTGGTTAAAAAGATTAAATCGATTTAAAAATGGTGGTTGGAATCTTTGATTGATTGGTTTAACAGTGTTTAAACTAATTAATAAAAGGAAAAAGATTCTAACATGAAGAGAAAAGAGGGGCAAAGAAGACATTCTTTTATAGCCATCAATTCTCTTACTCCAAAAGTAAAAATTACTCTTTTCAGTCGTGAAAAACAGTCTGACAACAGAAAAGCCAATCATGGCATCATTGAACCCTGGTTTAGACCAAAAAAGGGCTGGTTTAAGCCATTTTAGACCCTTAAATCAGCCATTACTATAGCAATACCAGGCCTAGAGCCTTCAAAACACGTCAGAATGTGTGTCAGAGACGTAGAAACCAGTTAAAACTGTTTTTAATATGATTGTTTTATCTTAAGGGTAGTTTTACCCTCTTGGCAACAGCTAAAACTACCCCAGTTGGTATCAAAACCACATCATCAATTGAGTTCACAGACCCTGTGACTCAATTCCAGGCCAAAAGTGATGAACTTTTGCGTGAATTTTGACATCCCACGCCTGTCAGCAAGGATTTTGGGGGTCTAGCTCCCCCTTAGAGCTGGAGTTCCTTTTCCCCCCCAAATTTAATCTTTCCAATTTATTTTTCCTTTAATTCCTCATCATGTATTATACTTATAATTTACACATGTAATTCAATTCAATTGTACAGTACAATACAGTAATAATTGACACCGCATATGTAAATTAAAGTTCACTTATGTAATACACGCGCACATTTTGACATTTCAATTGAATTCAATTGAAAATACTTCAATTCCTCATAACTTCTAAACTAAACACAACACCTCAATTTTAACACAAAAATTGATGGTTAACACCACATGTGATGTGAATTAAATTAAGGTTTTGAGGATTTTCAACTTTTTTGTATTGAAAATACAAAAAACTTAATTTAAGCTTATTTAGAGTTGAGTTACAAGAATTTCACTCAGAGGTGACCCCACCTGATTTTTTATGAGGAATCCAATGGTGAAATAATTTTTATGTGTTTATTTATTGAATAAAAAGTTATAATAATTTTTATTTAACTTTTTTCCAAATTTATTTATTTTTTCACAATTTTGTTAAAATTTCATTTTTACTTAATTTTTTCAAGTATAGATGTAATTTTATACTTACAAAATTTGATTTATTTTTAAATTGTAATTAATTTTTTATTTTTAATATAATTTTATATTTATATTTTTTATTTTTATTTTAATAAATAAATTTATTTTATTTATATTAATATGTTATTTTTGTATTTGTGGTCTTTTGGGTATATGAAATTACCTCTAAGGCTCACAATATCCAAGGAACGATTTGTCTCCAACATTGCTCAAACAATCCCAAGGCTCGAATAAATTCAAAATGATAGTAAAATTCCTGATTATGTGCGTCAAAAGATTGCTGAAGCCATGAGCCTGCTCAAAATGGATTTGAACCGTAAGTCCATTACTAATTCAAAACAAAATTGATAAAAATAGCTGCTTACAATATATGGGCAGGTGTGGAGGTGGGAGAATCTCTACCTGAAGGATCTCGAGTCGTAATTGGATTTCCAGGCAAAGGATTAGGAAAAAGACCAAATATACATGCGACCAAAAAAACCAACAAAAAACGCCGTACCTTTGAAGCCGCAAAGGATTCCCGGGATCAAGGTGATGAAATGATCAATTTTGAAGTGGACCATATTGATAATGAACCTCCGCATACTGAACCCCCCCCCCATACTCAATGAAACAATCCATGATGAAGCTCCACATACTGAAAGCCCCCCGATACCCAATGAAACAATGCATGATGCAACCCCTCCCGCCTCTCCTCGGAATATTCAAGCCTTTCAAGAAAGGGAAACAATTAAACATGATACAATGGGACGAGATATGACTGATATAATTCCCGACGCTGAGCCCGAAATGTCATCCGCTGCGAATTTTCAAGGAATATTTTTATCCCGCATGGAAGAGTTTGCAGGCATTTTGAATTATCATTCCAATATTTCTCAACAATCATGGAAAAGGGGGCTTGATAATATCAATATGATTTACAAAAATAGATGGGACAATTTACCAACAAAGGATGCTCATACATTCCTGCCGGTTGGTATTAAGGTGATCAGTAACCAAGAGCTTAAAATGTCGGCTTGGCTGGAGGACCTTGAGATGGCAGGTGAGTTTTTTTTTATCTTTGTGCATGATACTTGATTATTGGCTGTTGACTGGTGATATAAATTGCACTATACAGGGTTAGATTTTTTTAAGCCAACAGAAACAGAAGCATTTTTTGATCACAAAATTTGGAATCTCAAATTGATGAAGGAATCAGCTAAACCTCCAGATAATCTCCCAAAATCTGAACACTCCTTCTTCAAAATGGTTCAGAGCCTTCTTTACCCCGCGAATCCAGTTAAACATTTTTGGGCAAATGTTATGTTTGAATCCATTAGTTTAGTCTCATACGATGTGATTGCACCCAAACCATATGTTGCACCAACATCAAATTCGACCGATCCTCTTGGACTCGAACGCGGAGCAGTTGAATACCTTGCCTCCTGCTTGAGTAAATCGAAGCAACGTGCAACCCAACTCAGCAATGAAGGTGGCGGCGCTGACAATGAGATATCCACAAAGCCGCACAAGAACCTGTAGGATCTAATGGATACAGTTATCCATTTGATGATTGCGTACAACATGGTACGTGCACATACAAAGGTCGAAGTTAATGGCATCAAAGGCAAACTCACGAACTCAAAAAAAATTGAGGCCATCAAAGATCTTTTGACGTGTCACAAGAATCTCGGAATAAATCGAATTTGCTATGGTATATTAGCGGCATTCTGTGTGGCGGGGGTTCGTTGTTTGATGGTATGCTCAGATGACTGGAGAACAAGCTCAGTTAAAGGGGCTTTATCACTAATTGACATTTCCGCAAAACTTTCAGAGGGTCAAAATCTAGTGGAGCCAGTGTGGCTACGTACTAATAAGTATATATGTAATTTACTGAATAAAAGTTTCTTCTAATCAGAGTCTTTTAACCCCACTGTACCTCTTAGATTTGAATTTGCACGATGCTTGGTATTAGACTTTGGTGATGCCTGGGTGGCAAAGCATGGTCTTGGTTCGAGTGATGAGGTCACATTGACTGTACCCAGGTCAGCTAAACTTACAACCCGGATTGACCCATTTTAGATTAGCATTGTACTAGATAGATTGTAATTGAATTTTGCAAAGTTATTTAAGAATTTAATAATCATGACTTCCTATCCTACTACTGCCCGGATGCCACAGTCTGAATACCAATAGTAATTGTACGGCGGCATGCCTCCGTACGTCTTTGAAAAGACTCCGACAAGACGCAAGCTGAGTCAGGCAGCTGTGCGCGTGAGGAGCACATGCGGGGGCATTGCGGGAGGTCGCCTTTATCACTTCCCGCCAGCCCATAATAGGCAAAATTTTACTGTGTCTTTCAAGAGGACTGGGATAACTAGGGATCCGCAGCAGGATGCATATTGCATTTGCGTGTGCTTGCAATATTCCAAATGGTTGGATTGGAAAGTGATTGCATGGGAACATCAATATGTCAAATTGAATAATGCACTATCCACTGCAATTTTTAGGTTCAGGTAATTGAGATCGCGAATTCGCGAAGGTCAGGTGTGATCTTTCTTTTTAGCCGCAATTAAACAAGATTCATCGTCCGCAATTGAATTTAGGTGGTATTAATAAATCAGTAATCATTTGGTTTCATTTCATTTTCTGCTGCAAGCATGCCATTCACGAAAAAAGGAAAAGAGCGTAAAAGGGAACTCGCGAGAAAGCGTCGGGCTGAGGAAGGAAAGTGTGAGTTTCTCGCTTAATCTTAGTGTATATATTTAGATATATATATATGCTTCCACATTTATGTGGCACCCTCATTGGGCCCCACGGAAGAACATTGGCTTTAGTCGGTTCAGATTGTGCCAATGTCATGTGGGCTCCAACAGGGAAGTCAAAGGATGTGTGCCGAAGAAAGCTCCTTGGGCATTGGGCACCATTCTGGAGTCAAAACTCCTTAGCTTCAAATGGCAGGAAGCAGTATCTGATATCTTGTCTGCTTCAACACAAAGTGATCCCTCAACCACTTGGGAATAGTCGGACCTCCCAAAAGATAAATGAGGGCAAAACCACCCAAAAGCAGAGGTTTTTTTCCTCCTCTCGACCAACAGCACAAATATCAATGCCAGTATCAGCAAATATGATCCCAAGTGAAATTCGGAGCCTTGTGGATGTCAATCAGATCAAACGCATTCACTTTGGCCGTGTGGCAATTTTCTCTTCAACCGGATTACTCATTGCCCTTGTCGAATTCAGACCATTCACAACAATGAGTGAAGTCAAGGTCAATCAATGGGATGAATTATCACAATTCTTATTTCGCGAAAAGAGGTTCACTGACCCTATTGCAACAAATGGAGCATTACTGGAGGGATTTATGTTTGCGATTGGGTGGCGCAAATGCACCATGAAGAATGAACAATTTGGTCTGTATGGAAGTGCTGGCAAAATTGAAAATGCAAAAGATGAATGGCGGGACCGAGGTGCCAATCTTAGCTCTGTGGGTCGCATTCTAGGTCAACCCTTACGATATGTTGGGGATAATTTATTTCAGAAGATTCAAAATTGCTACAAGTCATTGGGGGTTCCGTCTTTTGCTCAAGTCAAGTATGAAGGCAATAATCCCGCAAATCAGGGTGCATGTGAGTTTGCTTCGGCACTCACTTTCACCATGAATGGATTCAAAAACTCACCTCATCTTGATAATGATGAATCGCTGTATGCTTCGGGATGGTGGTTTCAAGCTGATAAGGAGACCGGCCAAATTCAAAGAGATGCATCAAAGCGGTGTACAGGGGGGAAATTGATTTTTCCAAATGAGCATTTTTGGATTGATCTATCCGATTGTCATGGGCTCATTCAGGTAGTGTGGGCCAGCAGTACATTTCTTCATTATACTGATCCAGCACAGGACAACGAAAGCACGACACTAGTGGGTATTTCCGCACAATGCTCCAGGAGGTTGGCAAAAACAATGTGCCTAAAAAGCCACGGCTATTATGAGATTGGCGAGGGAGCAGCCTATCAAATCAGGGATGGTAATACAATCTCAGCCCAATTCAAAGAGTGAGGCAGTCGGAATAGCAGCGTGATTGGTAGATAATGGTGGGGTAAGGCAGAGGACAATATACACCAGGATTGGATGGTTTAGAGTGCGGGAGATGGGGTGTCTCACATGAAAAAGGGGTGAAGTGGATTATGTACGGAGGCATGCCATTGTACATATGCCAGGTTTGTTGCTCTTGTCCAGGATCCCAATGCTTCACACGCGAATCCTTATGCTTGTGCAGGTTCCGACAATGCTAAAAGTTCCTTACGCCTATGCGGGCTGCCGACGCTTCACACGCCAATCCTTATGCCTGTGCAGGTTCCCGACAACTCACACGCCAATCCTTAAGCCTGTGCAGGTTCCCGACAGCTCACACGCCAATCCTTACACGTGTGCAGGCTCCCAAAAGCTCACATGCCAATCCTTACGCCTGTGCAGGCTCCCGACAGCTCACACGCCAATCCTTAGGCTTGTGAAGGTTGCCAACAATGCTGACAATTTCTTACGCCTGTGCAGGCTCCCGACAATTCACACGCCAATCCTTACGCCTGTGCAGGCTCCCGACAGCTCACATGCCAATCCTTAGGCTTTTGAAGGTTGCCAACAATGCTGACAATTTCTTACGCCTGTGCAGGCTCCCGACAATTCACACGCCAATCCTTTCGCCTGTGCAGGCTCCTGACAGCTCACACGCCAATCCTTACGCTTGTGAAGGTTCCCGACAATTTAAACAATTCAATACATGACTAAGATTAATAGCGTGTGACCATAGGAACAGCAATTTCTCATGAAATCTGGAGTGGATTGCTCACATGCCGGAACCTCCCGCTTTTTTACAGTTAAGATTTGATATGGCTCTAAACAATGGAGGAAGAAAATATAGGAGGCAGGAATGGTGACTATTGGCGCATTTTTGGCAAAAGATTTTCTCACATACAAATACTAACTCAAACGTTTGGTGGGGCACTTACAAAAATTATTCTCACACAATAGTAAATATGAATCATTGAGGAATTATAATAAATTCACGTGAACAAAGAATGTAAGAGAAATTGAAAATATCTTTCATTGAATACAAAAACTTTTTCTAAAGGAGTGTATTACAAAAGGTAAAAAGAGGAAAGAATACGATTTTTTTTTGGATTTTATTTTTCTAAGAATTTTGAGACTATCCCGGTGATTTCCTCCTTTGGATAAGCCTCCATCGCCTCGCCAAGGAGGGAGTTTAGTTCCTCCCGGAATTCCCGGTGCATCTCATTTCGATGAGTTGCATCCACGAAAGGAATCATGTGGAGCAACCGACGATGCTCCAACAAGATTTGGTTGATTGATTCGTGGATGATGGCTTGAGGAATCATTAGTATCGGGCGCAGGTCGGTGAATTCCTGGCAAGCGTCATTGTAGGAATGAGAGGAGCTTGGCACCGGGGGGGAGGCAGTTGGGTTCTCGGCGGCAATGGCAGGGATATCCGGGGAAGGAACTGGGGTAGGAGGGGAAGGTGGCGGAGTCGGTGAAGAAGAAGGGGGAGGGGGGATCCGACTGGCGTATCGTCAATGATGATAATTGAGCGGGGAGTGGCGGGACGAGCTGGAGATGGTCAAAGGAGGGTTGAGGAAAAGTTGAGTAGAGTTAAAAAAGTGAAATAGGGACTTACCAAAAGGTTCCTCCGTTGATTGCGTAGGAGCCACCTCAGGTTGAGGCTCACGAGTTGCAATGTCCTCAGGTGGTTCGGAGGATGGACTCGGGCCAGGAATAGGTGGCTCATCGTGCTGGGAGGCTTCTACAAAAGGAGGAAGAGTCAGTTAACTTGATGCGAAAGTGAAAATGAGAAAATAGAAAGTTGGCTGCTTACCGCGGAATAAGTCCTCAGACCATCGGGTGCCACTCGGGCCTGGAGTGGGTTGCCGTGGGGTTTGCTCGCGAGGCAAACTAGGAATGGGAGAGTCTTGTCGGGGGGGATTCGGGGGGTTTTGTTCTATGAGTAATGGAAAAAAGTGAGTATTATTGCGTGAAGATAAATGAGATAAGGAGGAGAAAGAAAACTTACTTTGGCATTTGAATCCCATCAGTGACAAGACATGGTGACAATCAGCCCAAGCTCGAATGTCCTCTTTCCATCGCCATCCTTCATCGGCCGGATAATCACTTCGCTCAGGTCAAGGAGTGAAGTGACCATCGGATGGTGGCCTAGGAGGGGGGGTGGACAAATCAATGCTTGAGGGGACTGGGCTAATTGTCCTGAATCGTTCCCGCTGGCCTGTTTGGGGTCCCGGGGTCCATTCCCGCTCGGAAATGGTTTCATCATCATCAGCCACAAAGGAGTCCTTGCGAGGGCGTCTTGGGCGCGGGTTCGGAAGGGGCGGACGACGAACAAACATTTCTTATGTGCTTGTCAGCAAGCATCACATGCGTCGGTCGTCGTCGAGGAACGAATGCAGGGGATACCCCCCTTGGTGCATAACGTGCATGACATCTAAAAACAAAATAAAACAAGTTAGTAACTGAATAGAAAGTAAGCAATCAAGAAAGAAAAGGAAGACATACGATGATTTATAATTTTAAAACGGAATTCAAATTAAAAAAGCGCTAGTAGGAGGTTTTTAAAAGTCTAGAAGAGAGTCGTGAAGAAAGAAAATTATTAATATCGGATCATAATGTTGACAAAAGTTTAATTGGAGAAAACGTACAAAGTAGATAGAAGTGGGGTTCTGAAAGTATTAGCAGGAAAAACAAAAAGCAATCAGGAAGGGGAGTGGGGTTAGTTGAGTGCGAAAGAAAAGACTGGAAAGGCAGGAAGACGAGGGGGAATACGCACAAGAAGGAGAACAGTGGGCGATTGGGAAAATTGGAGCGGGTGAGAAAAAAAGTGAAGGGCTTGTCGTGTGAAGATGGTATTTTATACCATGGGGAAGCTGAGACGATCGCAGCAGTTGCAGCACCCGACAAAGGCTCAGCTTCAAGGCGTGTGGGCAAAATTGAAGCTCAGTCGCAGCAGTTGAAGCACCCAACAAAGGCTCAGCTTCAAGTCCTGTGCGCAAAATTGATACTCAGTCACAGCAGTTGCAGCACCCGACAAAGGCTCAGCTTCAAGGCGTGTGGGCAAAATTGAAGCACAGTCGCAGCAGTTGCAGCACCCAACAAAGGCTCAGCTTCAAGGCGTGTGGGCAAAATTGAAGCTCAGTCGCAGTGAATGCTGCAACTGAGAAGGGAAATGCTGGCCATAGGCAGAAGAACAATGGGGTTCTGGCTGATTATTGCTATTCATTGAATTGTCAAGCTCAGTCGAATCCCCTTTATTTCCTTAATTAGCCACCCAATCACCCCCAGGAGGGTGGTTGTGAGGCCCTCGTTGAATCTGCATGGTGGGTGCAATGCACATGTGCCCCATGCAGAAATGCACGTGGTGCATTTGGTCACAGGTGACCGCGGCGAGCATACCGGCCTTAGGGCTGGGTGATAGTGTTTGAACAAAGGGTCGGGTGGCTGTATGACAAGTGAATACAGCGTAATCTTGGCTCGACCCATTGCTCAGGTTTGCTTTCGGGTCATAATTGAAATGCTCAGTGGCTGAACATTTTGATTGCACAGTTGTTGAACTATTGATATAACAATATCAAATGCACCATGCTGAGCAATTGCTAGGTCATTTTTGTAAGCACACAATCTGAGCATTTGGCACAGCATCGGATGACATTTCAGCCAGGTGCAGCATTTCACACGCTTTGGTGAAGTGCTCCAAACTGAGCCTTACAATGAACTATTGCAAAAATGGTCCGGACCATGGCTTGACTGAGCACTTCCACACGGTCCTTTTGACCATGACATGCTCAGCTTGCGTGTGCAAAGCGGGTGAAACACAATGCTGAGCATGTGGCACATGAGCAACGTATATGCAAACGATCACAAGGCGGATACCCATTGGCTATATGCATGCAAGCTGAAGTAGTATTACACCTTCCTAATCTGTACAGCCAACACTGTAGTACGCAGCAAGGCTGTCATATCGGTTATTCCGTGCAGTTCGGATAAACTGATTTAGGTGGTTAATTCTGCCAGACTTAACAGTTCCAACGCGCTTTACTTTTTTTGCGCGCTGAACTGAAACTGACCAATCAAATAACAAGTACGCACTGAATTAATCCCAACTACTTATTTCGCGCAACATCTCACGTATCTCGAATATTTTATCTATTTTGTTTATTAGTTTTTAAGAAATTTTATTAGCTCTCGTTTTTTTATAATGAGCACCTTAAAATTGATAAGATTTTGTTTTGAGCCGTGAGAAAAGGGATGTTAACAAAATGTTTTGAATAAAGGAAGAGAATTTTGATTTAATTAAATCCCGGTTAGACTGATACTGACAATTCTCTTAGGGGGTATGGTACTTAATGAGGAGAGATCGATTACAATTCGCGTAGGTTCCAGTGCGAGCTAATGCTTTTTTTATGTAGTCGTACTTCAGACCAATTTGGGACCGCATATCCAGCCCTGGTACGCAGTACACCTTTGTAAATGTATGCTGCAGGGCAGAGCAAAAGCTGTTCAGCAATGTAACATGCAATCATGTCAAGCCATCAAGTCATATATCTCAACTGCAGCCCTTTGATGCATGTTGTTGGACAGCTCTGCCTAACTCCGGCACAGATGCGCGTGTAATCCAAGTTAATGTAAGTGGGTGATATTGGGGCAAACTTTGACTGGCCGCGCGTGCTCATTGGGGGGCAGCCACACACTTTCTCATATGCACCACCCGATGGGTCATGCGCAGGCAACTTTCACACGCCTGGAAGACATTTTACTGCCAGTCTTCCGACCGGCTATTTTCTTGGTCGGGTGGTCAGCTGCACTGCAGACGCTCACCCGCTTGCGCATGGAAACCTGAGGTCAATCAGTATGGATTTTCTTCAGCCTCATCCGCATTAGAATAATCCCAGCCTATGATTGTGCCGGGATCTCCCACTCCGGGTTATTTTCGGCACGTTTTCAAGCCCCCCACGCAATCAAACTCATGTTTGGTGGCACGCCACCAAACATATCTTACCCGCCCACACACACACATCTCTGCAGTGAGTTTGCCCTTTGAAACCGCCAACATTGCCCAGTAGGTCCCTGTGCGAAAATTAACCAGAGGCATACGCTCATTGTTCACTGTCACACCAGCGAACATGGGCGCATGCCTCTAATATGCCCCTCCACAATAAGTTGCTACAACCCACCCAATTTCGGATATGCTAATGTCAACCTTGTTCCACCAAAGGTTTTGTAAATTGCTGCAGATCCAGCAAAATATTGGTGCACCCACATTTTGGCCACCTTGCCTTGATATATGCCCCAAATTGGATATGAAAATTATCAGCCCAAGATGCCCACCCCCATCAAGACCATGCACGTAACCACAGGCCATCCCCCTTTTGGCCTGTTGCTGCCACTCATATAATTTCCCCACCTGCGCTTATTCCTCTTCATTCCCTTTAGCTAACCCTTCCCGATCATATAATTCCCAACTGTCCCCAAATAATTTAAAATAGCCATCATGTCAACCCCTTCACAACCACTTTGCATTGGGATGATTAATATTTGTATTCAAATAAATAGTGATATAACCTTAAAGCCTGAGAATTCCCACTTAGGTTCTTGGATTATCCTATGGCACAATCAACACAACATATTCGTATATCTCCCCAATCACCAGCATGCTATTGGCTCTCTCCCGGGAACCCTTTCCCAAACTTTGATACCATTCCTTGGGGCACCAAAAACGTTCATGCACTGTGGTCCTGGTGGGGCATGGATTGAAAATTGCCAAACCAATCCTACTCAAATATTATTTGTTGAGGGAGTATTTATGACTGATGCAAATGATCCCTCCTCATCTCAGAAACCCAATCTAGCATTGATGTTCTTCACATGGTATCCAAACATTCTATTAATAATGGAAAGCTTTCGAACACAAGATTTCAAGCTTAAAATGCCCAAAGAATATGACTGTACTACTCATTGTCAATGTCAACTCTTTACTCCGACATTTCCCGCTTCAAACTCGACGCCTGCTTCATATCCTGCTGTTTCATCATTGATTTCCAAGCAAAAACTGATACAATTACCCAGTGGATCAGACCTCCCCATGATGACCCCGTCCCATGCCATTATTCAAACCCCCCTCCTCCCTCATCAAAAGACCAGACTATTTTTATTCTGGGATCGAGAAATCCCCAATGGCCAATCAGCCCGTAACCTTTGGGCCACCTCACCCCCAGGATCCACTTTTAATGCCAGGCACATCATTACAAACAAGGTCATTAGCTCATTTGAATCCCTTTCGACCAATACCCCTCTTGGAGGACTGCTTGCGGATGATATGGGATTAGGTAAAACCATTCAGTCCATTGCTCTAATTGGTACCTCCAAGGAGCGGATGATTGCAAACCCCCATCGCTCCACGCCCACCATGATCATCTTCCCCCCTCGCTTAATTACCAACTGGCAATCAGAAATATCCAAGCATGCTCAGGCTGAAGCACTGCATGCCAAAATCTACCATGGTCCCACTCATGACTCATTATCCCAAGCCGACATCTTAAAATATGATATCATCATCACTTCTTACAATACTATCACCCAGGAATTTAAGCAAACCAATCCCTCTACATCATTCATTTTTCAAATCAATTGGCATTGTATAATCTTGGATGAAGCACAGTGAGTGGCTGAGCTTAAATGATTCAAATTACCTTTTATATCCAATAACCCTTGCCCCCTCTTATAGCTATATTCGCTCTCAATACACTGCCACTCACCGTGCCATTAATAGCCTCCTTTCATCCCGTCGAATATGCTTAACGGGCACACCTATTCACAACACCATTTATGACCTTTTGGGCATAATATCATTCATCACTCAACCCCAGAGCGCCGATCAAGATAACTGGTCACCATTCATCCTGAGTAGTCCTTCAAAAGGTTTCAATGATATTTTGCATTTGGCATTGCGGAATTTAAGTTTGCGCCGCACCAAAACCACACATCTCGAATCCCTCCCCACTATTAGCCATCATTATGAGCTGCTCCCACTCAACCCGACCATGCAGCAAGAATATTCCACATTATATGAAGAATTCCTATCATCCAAAAGCAAAGGACCAGGAGAGTTTTTCAGAAATATTAATAAGCTGCGAATATGTTGTAACCATCACATCATGCTTAACACAATTGCGGAGGCGGAGTTGGAAGACCCCGAGGGCAGGAGCACTCAGGATAACTCCCCAACAATCACACGAACTATTGTGGATGTGGAAACATGCATGATGAGTAGTAAAATTGCACACCTCCTACAAAGCTTAATGAAGAACAAACAAACAAGGTGTGGTCCAACCAAATCGGTGGTTTATACCCAATGGACCCAATTTCTAGATTTGTGCGTTAATTCTAATATGCATCCATTACCAATTGACTCCATCTGACTTTTTTATATTGTAGAATCGGTATTGCTCTTGCCCATCACTCTATCCTTTCAGCACAAATTGATGGAACAATTACACCACGAGCGCAGGACAAGGCGCTTGAGAATTTCTTCAATAATCCTGAATGTGAAGTACTCATTGCATCCATTGCCGCGGCTGGAACTGGCCTCAATATAACTTGTGCTAATATAGTCTATTTAATGGTGAGGGGCCCCCCAAAATTCTCCCCTGATTTTCGGACCCTGACATCCACATTTCCAGGAGCCCAATTGGAACCCAGCCATTGAGGCTCAGGCTGTTGATCGTCTACATCGTATTGGCCAACAATGACCTGTACAGGTCATCCACTATATCACTCCTCATTCAGTTGAGGTCAACATGCGGAAGGTACCTTTCAAGCTCATCTTTCACTTGATTGTATTACTATTCTGAAATCCTTCCTTATGGGAATTCCATATTCCAATCACCAATAGGTCCAAGAAAAGAAAAAATCATTAACTGCGTGAGCCTTACTGATATTATATAATTTGTGATTGACAAAGTTGATAACTCCTGTTGACTCTAGCACAGGTCCACAATTATGAACACCATGAGCTGGATCGAACTTCTTCAATATTTCCTCAATGAAAATGAGCAATAGAGTATTATTTCTAAGGGAGACGGTGATACATTTCAATTCATATTGTCTATATTCTAACATATTTAGCAAGTTTTTGCATCCTTAAGAGATAATAATCATATTTTATTACACCTGCACAAATAATTCACAAAATTTTAATTTGTCACAGTGCTATACCATGACAAATTACTAAGTTATTGCAGAGCATCACCATTTGGCCTAATAACTGGCATGTCAAGTATTTTGAGGGCAATAGTCTGCATCTTACTACAGCCCTTGAGCCAATCTTGATCAAATAACTGAAATGAGAGGCCTTCTGGAATATCACCATCATCTGTTGATTGTAATTCTGGCAATCTATCAATAGTTTTTTTACCCTTTTTTTTCATCTGATTACAAAACTCTATGTCTCTATCCATTTTCAATACCAAATCATTAAATAACTGGGAGCGCCAGCGTAATCCCACTTTGCGGTAAACTTGACGGCCATTTTCCAGTACCTCCTCAGTATCTGAGCATACTCGAGGGTCATTGAATTGTGATGCTAGAATGGGAAATTTAGCCGTATCACACCATTCACGACGGCGCTCACAGGTCTGCACATAATCAAGTAGATCATCATCAGACTTGGTCCACAATGAAGAAGAGATACAGTAACTAACTCTTTGACAAATCTTTGGGAGCTTTTGATTCTCCTTCTTTTTTACCAAATACTCCGCATCCTTTTGAATAGACTTCCATTCTCTTTTCAAATAAGTGAAATATTGCTCCATTAAAGCCGCCACGACCCCATAGTTGTTATGATCCTTGTTCCAACAGTAGTGATGATACTCATTGCTGACAAGTGCGAGACGGAATGTACGGTAAAACACCATAGACATCAGCTCGTTGAACGGATGTTGCCATGAGCTCTCCCAGTCCCAAGTGAATCGCTTTAGTCCTAGCTTGTGGAGCTCATTTTCGCAGTAGCTTTGGAAACCCTGAGACTGAACCTGTGTTGATGGCTCATTGAAAACATCCTTGGGGACATAACCAAGATGACCAGCCACTTGAATTGCAATTTCACGCTCTTCTGTGCTGGGTGGTGCTGGTAGTGAGGAAAAATCCTTATCCCTAACTTTGAGTAGGAACAGGCAATGGGCGTGTACTGCTGATCTCATTCCATGGACATTCTCTGGAAGTTCTGCCTTCAGCCGTTTTTGTTGCTCCTTCTGGCTTGCACGTTTTGCCACATTGTGAGCTTTGCGGGCCTGGTTCCTTTGCTGTCTGACCTCGGATTGTTCAAGCATACTCTGGGCAAGGCCCAGCTGAGGATGGGTGAACTCACTTTTTGATTGAGTGCCTTGCTCATGCGCTGTGAAATTGTCCCTCCTTAGTTCATCATTTCTTTCACTTTGAGTCGGAGACATGCTCTCATCCTCATCATCCACAATTCTTTCTCTTGATGTACTGGCATGACCCGTTCTTGGTTTGGAGGCATATGGATGATGACCTCCAGTGACTTTCTCTTTATGGACCAGAGGTGAAGACACATAAAGTTTATCCCCTGCCATGCAAATCATCAGTTAACACATCAAAACATTAATGAAGACTGGTCATCCTCACGATCTTCAATTGGCTCCTGAGATTGGACTGACTTGCCTTTAGGTGCCATATCTAACCCATGAAACAAACATAGCAAATTGTGAATAAGTCTCTACTCCAAAATTCAAATGACTTACTTTGATGAAGCGTCAATCCTGGATTTCACTCCGAAAGACCGCTCAAAGTTACATTTTCCAAAGGTCTTTTTCTTCGCCCCTCATCAAGCCGCCTTTCATTGCCCACATGAACCTGAGATCCTTATGGAATATTGAGGGTTGCCTGTTTACTTCGTCCAAAGGGATCCTGGGATGCGACTGGATTCCGACCGGGGTTAAGGAGGAACTCACGTGGAAATTTTGATTGGGGATTAGCGTTTGATGAAATTTGAGGTGTGCCTTCCGGCCCCTCAGACACATGAATTTGTGTATTAGTGGGATTCGGGGGAATTGGAGTGACAGAAATATTTGGGATCGCCCAAGTGCTGGAAGTTGGAGCCTTCGGATTTCTCACATCAATGTTAAGACCTGATGCATTCATTGAGGATGCGATAGGGGTTGTGAGAGGAATGTTGGGACTCAATGGTGATTGTGTTTGAACATATTCTATGCTAGATTCACTATCTGAGTCATGAACAGAACCTGAACGGTATTGATGTGACTTAGAAGATGACATAAGGGCCGAAAAAGTACAGTAATATTTTTAACTTGATAAAACAGTTCAGTATTGTGATAAAATAGAGGGATATGAGATGAGATTTTTTCAAATTTAGAATAGAGAAATTCTATGAATAGTTGGAACCATGTGTTGTGTGGAAGTCGGATAAGACTCTTTTGAGGAGAATCCTCCCTGCCTCCTCTTGAGCTCCTCCGCTTTTGTCGGAAACCACCCTGCACGGCCTACTAGCATATAATGTGATATTTCCTTGATCTGAAAGGGGACCCATCATCCATAAGTAATCATATTTGGTAACATTTCCACCTCCCCATTGTCACATTTTGTGAATTATCCAAACTGCCAATATATGCATTGAAATTCCACAACATTGTACATCTGTAAAGGGGTATATTCATGAAGGATTTACCCACAAAAGAGACATCACCTTTTCAAGAAAGGCAAGACAATCCAAATCACATTCCAACTGATTAAAAGCCTGCCGCACTCAAACCAAATACCAAGACTTTAGCTGCACTCCAACCCCTTATGTAATAGAGTTATATAGTTATGTCTGTAATAAGGTTTAAACCATGTACAATGGCGTGCCAGCGTACATGGATTAAATGTTAATCCCCTCAATTCAATGGTAACACTTCACTAATGGAACCCGCACTATCACAATGTGTAAATAAACTAGAATATGTATGAGCATTGAGCAGCATGGCATTTTACCCAATTAAACGCCTTACCAATTCCGCCATCCAGATGAGACATGTTACACTTTATCCACTGCAGCTCATGCACCATTACAAATGGGATAAAATCCTCAGCTGGCTCAAATCATCTCCCCCTTCATAAATACTCACTGAATTTTATTTCCAATTAATAACACTCCTAAACACTTTCACATCAACCATAGATATTTATACACAAACCAACCGTACTCCCAATTCCTGCAACAATGACAACCCGGCCCTGTTCCTCAATGCGTATATGCATGTGTCAACACTGCTCAACTCAAACACACTCTTCCCCTGAGGGTGATAGGCAAGGAGTTTCCTTCACACCTTTCCAATATAAACAGCACATTAAAAAGCTCAAATCAACCATTGCACCAAAATCTCTTCCAAACATCCCTACTTCTGCATCAGGATCTGGGTGCCCACAAATTCTATTGGATCAAATCTTCCCAGCTGATTATTCACGTTTGACCCAAAGCACTTTCTCAACTCCAGCGGGTCTCAATTCAACTGCACAGAAACCATATAGTGGCAGTCAAACCCTTCCCCCACAAGACCTAGGAATGATAATATCTGCCATTCTATCATTAAGGTATAATTTACCCCGCAGGGCTTCACGCATACTCAACCCTGCCCTGAACCTGCTGATCAAGTCCAGTATCTCAAGCTCAGCTGGTCCCCCCGCTCCTGCATTCCATATACCTCAAGATCTGAGTACCATATTCGAACATCTCCAATTGGAGCCAGTGATTCAAAACTATATATGTTGTCCTCAATGTTTCTCTCTTAATGGCCTTACTGAATCAGTCACAACTGACCAACCCCACTGTCAACGCCATAATGACCCAAATGATCATGATCCCCCTTGCACACAATCATTAGGCAAATTCATCTATTCATCTGAACCCCACACCCAAAACACAACCAACATGAAGCAAAAATTTATACCAACAAAACATTTCATTTATCAACCATTCAAAAATTGGCTTGCCAGATTCCTCCAGCGGGCTGGAATTATGGAAATTCTGCATCAACATCAACAATCCCAAACCCCTGAAGGTACCCCCAAATGTGACGTCTGGGATGGATTGGTCTGGAGACGCTTCACTGGCACTAGAAATATCCATGACCCCCCATTCATGTCCATTCCTGGTGCATTGGCCTTCTCCATATATGTGGACTGGTTTAATGCACATGGAAAGTCAACCTGGTTGGCTAGCATTGGACCTATCCTGCTTATTTGTCTTAATCTCCCCCCAAGTGAAAGATTGAATCCCGAGAATGTCTATGTTGCAGGAATCATCCCTGGTCCGAAGGAGCCAACTGCGCTTCAATTGAATTATCTATTAATGCCACTCATCAACAAGCTCAAAGAGCTATGGCAAGGTTACCATTTTGCACCCACCTCAACAGGTCCATCAGGATCCTTTATCCGTGTTGCCATCCTCACAGCTATTGCGGATGTGGTTGCCATGCGCAAGCTTACTGGATTTATTTCCCATTCAGGAAACCACTTTTGTAATTTTTGCACCATTCACAAAGCTCAAATTGAAGAAATTGGTCCTCAATTTCACTACACGCGCTCATACCAAAGTCATAAATCAACCATTGCCAAATGGCTTCGGGCAACCCCACAACAAAGACAAGCAATTTTCTCTGAGTATGGAGTGCGATATTCAATTTTGGAAGACCTTCCGTATTGGGATGCAACCAGAATGGTTAATCTTGACATAATGCATAATTTAATACTTGGAATTTTGAAGGATCATGCAACTTTCAAATTGTGCATTCCAGAGGCAAAATCAAAAATTTACTTCAGGTCCCGCAGGAAATCCAATGACACCAACAGTTCAGACTCAGATTCCAAGACCTCCAACAGCTCTCTTGATAAAATCACATTGAGAGAGGCCCGCTCCCTGAGAAGAGACGCAGCAAAAATAATAAATGAGCCACTCCCCACTACTTCCACCCGAAAAAACTACTTCCCAATGCCCACCCCTAACACAGAACATCCATCTAGTGGTTCTGCGGAGATTCCTTCATTTGATGCCGATTACATCCCCACTTCTGAAATACCCTCTGAATTGGATATCACTGCACTGAGTGATCACCAGATCAAGGGTGAGGCTCTGGAGCATCTTGGACAAATCATATCTGAGACAATACTACCCCTCTCATGGTAGCTTAAAAGCCGCTGAATGGGCTCTCTTATATAAGGTCTATATTCCATTTTTAATGCTCAGTCAACAGATGTCATTAGATGTACACCAATCCGCCAACACTCAAAGAAAAATGGGTCAGTCAGAAGAACTTGCAAATGAACTATCCAATAATACATTCCATTTGATTAGTGCTATCAACATTGCCACAAGCTGGACTGTTTCAATAGATGATGCGACTGCATTTGCTGAACATTGGAAAAAATTCCGCCTTTCCAATCAACACCTGTTACCAAAACAGAAAAGTAAACCAAATCATCATTTTGCTGATCATATTCCCGAACTCTTCCAACGTTGGGGCCCAGCACAAGCCTCAGCCACATCGGGTTATGAGCGCTTGATTGGAGTATTTGCAAAGATGCCAACAAATAACAAGATATGTACGTCAATTAATAAGATCAATATATTCACATTGATTAAACACCTGAACTGAATAAGACTAACTTTTTGCAACTCTGAATAGATGATATAGATAAAACCTTACTTCAACATATCTGTCGATGTTCCAACCTTTCCGTTCTCCTGAAATCCCCATCTGTGCCATGTGAAATAAAACAGCTTTTCGAATCACAGCCACCTGCCGTGTTCAATCACCATAAATATAACAAGCCATCCCGCCATGACCAACAAAATTATGATTGCCTGGTTGAGTACTTACAGACTTTTCATGCAACAAGGGAAATGGTTGATTGGATCAGCTTAGACAATACCGTGCAATCCACAAGTCATCCCACTTCAAGGATTGTCTCACCTTGGTATTTTCCAGTTTCAAACATTAATATGGGGAACAATATATTTTCAACTGAATCCAAAAATGTCAGCAATAGTGTGATATGTTTTCAAAGGGGCAACTCACGACAATTTGGTATTATTGATAGCATTTTCAAAGTCTCTGAGCCATCTAGCATACTGAACAATAACTTTCTGATTTTAAAAACTTTGAAGGTTGATGTGAATTTCCTACCAGATTGGCCGTATCTCAATATTTATAAAGCTGTTGGTTTTGATGATGGACACTTGATTATATCAGAAGAAGAAATCGAAGGTAACTGTGGATTGTATGATAACAAAGCTCTGTCATGTGGACTGCTTGTAATGATAAAGCCGTTATTTCATGATATTTAGTCTACAAAAATGCAAATCTCTCAGATTCATTAGCAATTTTGCTAGTGAAATAACTGCCTCAAAATTTAGTGACAGAGACATGCCATTGTGACAAGCAAAGCCCATTATTTCACATTGCCACAAAGAACTTACTATTTTGACATTGGGTACAGTGTGAATAAGCCAAGTCCAATGATCAAATGACCCACACACTCACCTTTCACAGAATCCAAAATTTCTAACTGCGCCATCATCATGTTGGAAGCAGAATCGGCTTTTGCGTACCCACACCCGCATGTGCACCCGCACGCGCCAATGTACATGCCCACCCACCCGCACACGCCAATGCACATGCCCACGCACCCTCTCCTGCGCATGCACACGCACACTTCATGGATGACCTGGTGAAGTCAAACCCCCCGCCTACATCAAGACTGGCTGAAGGACATCTTTGATGTGTGTGTGTGCAAACAGGCGGGTCTGGTGTAATTTTTACCAATCATCAGAGGGTTGTGGGATGATCAGGTGGTGAGGAATCTGAGTTGAAGGCACAGGGGAACCAATATTATTGGATGTCACAGGATTTGGTGTAAGACCAGAGTGTGACGTGTGCTCGACGTTCGCTTGATTTTTGCTTGACGTGAGCTCGACTATTATCCTGCTTGAGGTTTGCTTGACGTGAAGTCAAGCGCCAACGATTGACACGAGATTCGCCCCGGTGTATGACAAGGATTGAGTCAAAGGAATTGGACAGTGGCAATTGAGTGATGAAATACATTGAAAGACAAATCCAAGGACCATTTGGAATGGGAAGAGGTTTGAGGAGTCCAAATTTCTTGTGGTGAACATTTTTGTTTCTTGGACACTGTTGACAGGATGATACATAATCCTTGATAAATTGAGTCATTCCAGGCCAGTGAAAATCCCACTTGACAAGCTTGAGAGTCTTCTCTTGGCCAGAGTGTCCAGCTAGAGGAGAGTCATGCCTCTTTTGAAGTATGCTTAGTTGAATTGTGGGGTCATTTGGGACCACCACCCAATCTTTGAACAGGAGAATTTGGGAAGAAGAATCAAGAGAATAATCTTGGACTGCTTTATCTTTACCCAAATCTTCAAGGATACTTCTGTACTGAGGATCTTTCCATAATTGCTTCTGAATTGAGTCAATCAAATTTTAAATGCTTTGACATTGACTGCAAAGAATTTTGAGGCTTGAATTTAATCTTGCTTGATTATTTTTTGATAATTCATTGTATTCTTGCTGATGAAATCTTCCCCCCTCTCCGGGTAAACATTGTCCCGATGTGACACTGCATCTGGAAGGGTAGCCAAGCGGCCAGGGCGGTAAGTGATTGGAAATTGGAACTCAGAGAGAAACTCAGCCCAGAGGGCTCGATGGCGAGTGAGAAACTTTGATGAAATAAAATATTTAGGTGAGGAATGATTGGTGAGAACTTCACAGGAGGAAGAAAGAGAAAGCAGAAAAGCTCTCCAGTGGTTGAGAGCCCAGACTATGCCAAGGAGCTCCTTGTCATGAATCTCATAATTGAGCTCAGCTGGGAGAGGCTTGCGGCTATCAAATGCAATGGGATGTTTTCCTGAGTCAGAAATCTGACTCAGTACAGCACCCAAGGCATAATCTGATGATTCAGTCTCTACAATGGTGGGTAGAGAAGGATAAAAGTGAGAAAGGATTGGGGAAATGGTGAATGCCTCTTTGAGTTGATGAAACTGTCTAAGAGCTTCCTCATTGAGGGGAAAATGGGAATCTTTCTTGAGGAAACTTGTGAGTGAACTAATTTTCTTTAAATAATTCTTAATGAAACAGCAGTAAAAGTTGGCAAAGCCAAGGAATTATTGAAGTGCATTGAGGTTCCTTGGAGGTGGCCAATTGTGAATTCTCTTGACTTTTGCTTTGTTCAGCTTGAGGCCTTCAGAAGAAAAAACATAACCCAAATACCCTACACTAGAAACATGAAACAGGCACTTGGAGGCCTTAGAGAAAATGTTATTGGCTCGGAGTCTGGCAAGAACAGTGGACAAATGAGTGACATGTTCTTCTTCATATTTGGAAAAGATCATGATGTCATACAAATAAACCACGACATAAATATCAAGAAGCTCATAAAAAAATACCATTGACAAGTTTTTGAAAAGAGGGAGGAGCATTGGTGAGCCCAAATGGCATAACCAGATACTCATAGCTGCCATATTTAGTTGTAATACATGTCAAATGTTCATCACCCGCCTTGATTCTGAGCAGGTTATATGCACCACAAAAATCAATCTTGGAGAAGATAGATGAACTATTGAGAACAGTAAGGAGATGATTAATAGGAGGAACAGGATACTTGTTCTTCCTAGTAACAGCATTGAGTTGGCGGTAATAAACACACAAACGGAGGCCACCATCTTTCTTTTTGACAAAGAGGACAGCTGCTCCTGTTGAAGAGGAGCTTGGCCTGATGAAACCTTTCTCTTCATTCTCTGAAATGTAGGCCCTGAGTGTATCTTACTCTTGGTTTGATAAAGAGTAGATCACCCCAACTGGAGGTAGAGACCCCTCCAGCTTGATGTGATGATCACAGGCGCAGTGAGGAGGAAGTTTCTCTGCTGTCACCTTGGAAAATGCATCCAAATTGTGGTGATAAACAGAAGGAACAACCTTCATAACAGTTTCTATTTCTTCTGGATCTTCCTCTTCATCCCACAACTCCTCCAGGGAGTCATGATAAGACGAAGGAGGAAGGTCCATATTACCAAAGAAGAGATGAAGTGAAGATACAGAATTATCTTCTCCAACATCTTGAATATCTTTGAATACTTCATCTCTAGATGATATTAATTACTGATGGGAATCAATGGAAGGAATATGGACAGAAGATGGAAAAGATGGAGATTGAGAATCACCAACCAGAGCCGCACATGATTTGGCAGAGGAAAGGTCATTACTGAAATATTTTGAAGGATCATAATAGTCCTTATGATCAGAATTGAAGGTGATGAGCCCTTGCCTCCAATCAATAGATGGATTAAAATGCTTGGGAAAGCCAAAGCTCAATATGAGGTCTTCTCCCTTGGGTGTATCAATGACTGAAAACTCCCATTCAAAGCTTGGGAAGTAAGGGAGCTCAACCATATATTTAGTATGGTGAGTCACAAACAAAGAAGGAGACTTTGAGTAGTCAATAATAATAAGGGGAATCTTCTCTGGTAGTTCTGACATGGTCAGAGAATACTTGTGAACAAACTGCTTTGCAATAAATGATTTGGTAGCACCCGAATCAATGAGAATGCTGTGAAACATATCAGAGAGAGAAGAGAAAACCAAGGATTTAAGAGAATTATTGACACCAGTATTCAGAATGCAAAATTGTGCTCTGTATGGAAAGCAGTGATGACCATTGAACACAACATGATCTTCACTCAGGCTTTTCCCTGGCTGGGAAATTTGCCTGATGGCTGGGTAAGCTTGTTTTGAGTCCTTTTGAAACAGGACTCAAGACTATTCTTCCCACCAAAAAAGGTACATAAACCCTCCTTGATTCTTCTTTCTTTTTCAGAAGTCATCAACTTGAAATCTTTATTTAATAAAGAAGAATGGGGCTTGTCCCTCTTCTGAAAATTCTTATTGTTCTTTTGACTTGAGCTTGAAGAATTTTGAGAATGAGAATAATTTTGACTTTGAGGATTCTGGCTTCTTCTCTTGATGGTGACTCTTTTAATTTTGTCTCTAATGGTACCTGGTATCAAGCTCCAGGGTTATATCCATTAAGTCTTCAAGAAAGTCAATTCTTGAAGGATGGGAGGCCAATTGATCCAAATTCCTGGATGGAAATCCCTTCCTGAAATGATGGATAAGAGCCCTTTCACCCCAATCTCCAATTATTGAGACAAGACTTCTGAAATCAGCAATGTATAAAGATACATGCCCACCTTATTTTATTCTTAGAAAATCCAATTCAGCTTCAGATTTTCTGACTTCATTTGGGTCCCCAAATAAGGGCAAGAGTTGAGATTCAAATAATTTCCATGAATTGAGAAGGTAATTTGGATCTTGATTGGTGAGATTGGCTAGATAAGACTCAATCCATTTTTGAGCCCTGCCAATGAGAAATGAAGTGGAATAAAGGACCTTCTTTCTGTCTTGAGAGAAGTTTGGCCGATCATTATGGAAAATCAGTTGACAAAACTGAATAAAACTTCTAACTTTGAAGGGCTGAGTCCCATCAAAGCATTCTGGTGCCTTCATAGATGGTTTCTTGAAGGCTGGTGGGCTTTATGCTTCAGAGGATGAAGCTTCTTGAATATTGGCCATAATCTGAGTCATTTCTTGCATAATGACCAAGAAAGATGGTTCAGACTGATGAGAGACAGGCTGCTTAGACTGGGCTAGTGTTTGTCCTTGAGTACCTTGGGATGCCCCCACAGGAGCAGGAACACCTTCAGTATCATCAGACTTGTCCTCTTCCACAGAATTTTCCTCCTCCTCCTCACCATCGTCCCCAGGACCTCTGAAAATGGTCCTTGAAGTTCCTGGAAATCCTCCAACTACTCCTGAAAATAAACTTGATCTTGTTGGCACTTTTCCTTCCTTCCTGGATGGTGCTTGTAAGATGTAACTATGAAACTGATGATAAAATTACTATTAATCAACAGTACTATGTCTGTTCTTATGAAATATAATAATAAAATATTATTATAGCCACAATTAAATAATTAAAGAATTATTCCTTTCACGTGTTAAGCACTACTAGTGATTTTAACAGTGAGCAAGTAATTGTCTACAAGAATCAATTACAAGAAGAATTTAGAGAAAAACTTTAAGAATTAAAGATAAATGACTCACTAATACTCCAAAGAACTTATTGATAGATAAAAGTAGAGAAATTTGACGTAGAATTGTGGATTTAAGAGATCAGAATGATTTATAGCAGGATTACAACAATATATAGTTGGATTCTATGATTTCACGTCTGTCTGATTGATTCTGAAAGATTTAAAACACTTAAGAATAGTTTAACTAATACTTACTTGTTGGTAACAATGATATAAAATGATAATAAGATGATTCTTGGAAAAAACAGCAAGAGAAGGCCTCCTTTAAGTCAACAACAGCTCACAGAGGCGTGCCATGGAGCAAACTGAAAAACCAGTGAGGGAGAAAGCATGAAGCTCTTTTCCATTAATACTTACATCATCTGTTGTCACGTAAAATTGTCATAATTGCTTAATTGATGCTTTTACGTGACTACCAACCCCAAGATGGTTAAGAATAAAAGGAGTAACATTTGTAAATCTTCTTTTATTCTAAATTAATTATTGATTTCCCAAAGTTCTCAATGTTATTGTCAATTTCATCACAGGTTGTATTTACTGTGAATTTTTGAAGATTCAGTGTTTCACATAGAATAACCAAAAATGGACTGTAAGTAAACCTTTTAGTTTTACTAGTAAAGCTGTAATTCTTTTTGGTTGTACCATATAAAATACAGTTCTCAATTGGTCCTGAACGTTTCAGAAAGTTTCATTATGAATTGTATTTTTAATGAATTTTTGAAGTTTTTACCTCATTTCTACATATAATTGCAAATATCAGTGTTTAACTGGTTGCTATGAGGTAAATCAATGGATACAAGTCCAAAAAGGGTATTAATTACTCTTTTGGGGTTTATCCATGGAAAGTCATTAGTAATTGACATGGTTACATGAGTTTAAGTAGCTCTTTACCTCCTTGGCACCTAAAAAGAGCTGGTTATTTGCTATTTTCTGGTGTTTTACAGTAGTTGTAACTTGGTAACCAAGTTCCCAAAGAGTTTTAGTTTACCAATTGGGTCAAGATCAGCCATGGAACCAAGCTTTGGAGCTATCCACGCCTCTGGGGCCTCAGAAGTTGGGTACCCTGGCTCTCTTTGATGTCTTTTGTCCCCCTTGCTTATTTTTCACATCAAAATAGAAATTTAAGCTTAAAATGAGATATCCACTATGGGTGTACCAAAAGTGCATGTAAGAATACCATGATATTAAGTGCTCAAAACATGCATAACACTATTCTTAGTGTATATGTAACATGGGATTTCTCACTTTCCCATTATTTTGGCGTAAAATCAAGAAAAACAAAAATTTTCACGGATCTTTTATGTGGTATTGATGATGTGGTGTTGAAGTATTTTCCATTTTACCACCTCAAAGAGTTAATTTGAGCTTATTCACTCTATGGAGCTACCCTAGGGGAATTTTTGTGTAGAATCCAGATCTGGCCTTAAATCCATGGATTTACTTACTAAATAAAAAGTTATTCATCTTTTCTGAAATCAAAAATTATGAATTTTGAATATATGCATGATTTATGAGTTATGTATAATTCAAAATTTCTTTTTAAAATAATTGTGGCCTATTTGGGTATGTAAAATATAAGTCAAGGCTCACATTCCCTCCCACCAAAAAATAAAATTGTACTACAATTTTATTATTGATAAAAGAATAAGGCCCCAATGGGGGTTGATGTCCACTGTCCAACCTCTTTACATCACTCAGATCAAGTAACTTAAAGCACATTTATAGACATATTCAGGCTTGTGGCCTTCTTTCATGTCTAATTCTTCTTAAGAGTTTATCTGAGTCAGGTGTTTCTGATTCTGTGAACCATTAATCTTCATGTACTGGATTTCTATATCTGACAAGATATTCTCTTTGATTTCTACCCCTAAGTGTCCTTTCTTTAATGACTTTCTTTATCTTTTTGTCTTCATTCTGTTCCACAGGTGGTACAGTTAAAAGAGTTGGGTTTCTTAAAGGAAACAATTCTTTATCAGCTGGTTGATAAGGCTTTATCAAGCTGACTGGAAAGGTGGGGTGTTTATTTTCCAATTCACCACTCAATTCCACTTGAACTGCATTGGTTCCATGTAAAGCAACAATAAAAAAATGTCCTACGTAAGGATCTTTAAGTTTCTTTGGGCCTTTGATATTATTAAAATTCAAGGTTGAAGCTAGAACTAAGTCCCCTACTTTGAAGTCTGGTACTTTCTGACTCTTGTCCCACTTCTGTTTTGCATAATTAAAAGCATCATCCATACTTTGTTTTGCATGAAGTCTTACTTTATCAAGCATTACTTTGAAGCTGGAAGCTGTAGGATGAATGTCAATCAAGTCTTTCCTCAGTGTGCCTGCTGGGAGTCTTGGATTTCATCCTTTCTCTAACATAGCAGGAGATTGTCCTGTGGAAGAATGAACTGATGTCTCATATGCCAATTCTAATGCAGGTATCAGAGTGCACCAGTCATGGGTAAAGCCATCTGAGTCTTTGAATTCTAATCCATAAGGACAGAATCTCCTGATCATGTCTTCTAAAGTCTGAATCATCCTCTCTGCTAGCCCCTCTGTTTGAGGGTGATATGCTGTATAGAATGATAACTTTCTCCCAAACAATCTATGAAGATTGGTCCAAAGTGCAGATGTGAACTTGGGATCTCTGTCACTTATGATATTCTTAAATAATCCTGTATGAGAAATAACTCTACTCCATAAAAGAAGAGCTGTATCCATAGCAGTGTCATCTTTATGACATTGTAAGAATATGGGAGTTTTTCTATATCTGTCTACAATGACTAAACAAGCATTATAACTTTTGTCACCACTTGGAGGAAGTGCTGTGACCCAATCCATGTGAACAACTTCCCATGGTGATTTTGGTTCTTGAATATGGATCATAAGTCCAAATTTCTTGCCTGTACTCCTGTTTGCTTTTTGGCATCTGTCACAGGTATGGCAATATTCAATGGTTTCTTTTCTCCAAGATGGCCACCATGCACAGTTCTTTACTTTTTCAAGTGTTCTGTCCTCTGACAGGTGTCCAGAGTAGATGCTATCATGGCATTCATGAGGAATTGTATTGATAAGCAATCTGCTGCAAAAGGTAATTACACAAGAATGTTTGGTTCTGTGGTAAATAATCCCATCAAATAAGTGAAATATTCCTTCAGAATAGGAATTTTTCCAAACTTCATCAAGTGCATTAACTAAAGATGTATCCTTGCAGTCTTTATCCAATAAAGAAGTCAAGATATGGCAATTCTTGTCTTGCTTATAAGATTCTCTGACCTCTTCAAAGACTTCAGTCCCAATATCAGTTATATTAATCCCTCAATTGTAATCTGTGGTTCAGCTTCCAAGGGTACATAAGCTGGGTTATCAGGAGTGTTGGCTAATGCCCACCTGCTAAGTCCATCAGCATTCTTGTGAATGTTTCCTGCTTTATGAACTATAGTCATGTTTCCTCTATATTCTTGAATAGCTATTTGCCATCTCAACATATGTCTGTTGGGAGTTTTCATGTTAAGAAGTGATTTTACTGCATTACAGTCAGTTATCACTTCAAAAACACTGCCATCAAGGTAATAGTGTAATTTCTCAAGTGCCCATACCAAACATAAGCACTCCATTTGGCTTGCACCATATCTGGCTTTTCTTGGTTTAATTTGCCTTGAGATATAACAAACTGGTCCTTCTGTAGGTTTGTCCTCAATAATTTGGACTTGATGTAGGGCTGCTCCTAATCCATCTCCACATGCATCAATGTACAACTTAAAAGGAATATTCCAGTCAGGCATGAGTAAAGGTGCTTCTGTAAGGGCTTTCTTTATATTCTCATAAGCTCTAATTCTCTCCTGTGTCATCTCAAATACAGTCTGTTGATCACAGATTCTATAGAGTGATTTGGCTAGAATTGCAAAGTCTTTCAAGTGTTGCCTATAGTAACTAGCAAATCCAAGAAAAGACATCATTTCTTTTTTATTCTGGGGTAGTGGCTTAAGTAGCACTGCTGCCACTTTATTTTTGGCAATACCCAAGCTTAAACCAGAAACAACATGTCTTAATGCTTTAAGTTCTTCAAAACCAAAGTTGCATTTCTTAAGTGAAATTTTCATATTCACTTCTGCAACTTTCTGAAGTACTTTTGCAAGTCTTCCAAGATGCAAAGATCATGAGTCATAACATATGATAATATCATCAATATAAATGATAAGCCATCCTTCAGACAATTCTGTGGGAAGATGGTATTCATCGTTCTTTGATTATGAGGTGGAGAATTTTTAATGCCAAATTTCATTCTAAGATACTCAAAAATACCACAGTGAGTGATAATTCTAAGTAATTTCTTAACTTTAGGTGTCAAAACATTTTGATGGAAGCCTTTCAATGCATCCATTGATGTTATATACTTGGCTTTGGACAATTGAGTCAAGGTTTCTTGGATTCTAGGGATTGGATACCTATCTGGAACTGTGTAGGTATTCAAAGCTCTAAAATCTCCAACCATTCTTGACTTATCATTACACCAAGCTATGATAACTGGTGTTGTCACTTCAACCTCCTCATTATGGCCTACTTTCCTTAGTACACCAAGTTTAATTAACTCTTGGATATGTTTCTCCAAGGCTTCTCCAGCTCTGGGACTGGCTGGATAAGCTGGTCTTCTAAGTACTGGGGGATATGGTCTGTCAATATTAAGAGTAATATCAACTTCATGTCCTCTTATAGCACCCAATGGTTTATTATCAGAGACAAATGCAGTATTGTATGTGTATAACACATCAATAAGTTCATTCCTCATTTTTGGTGACAATGATGGATTAATTTGTGCTTCAACAAGTTGTGTGGACACAAATTCTTCCTTATAAGTATCTTTCTCAGAAGATACTACTGATATTTGCTTTGGCATATTGGAGAAGGCAAATATTTTCCTTCTGTTCTCTCCAATTGTGATATATCTGTCTTTATGGTTATTGATATCAATACCATAAATACTTAAGTAATCATTTCCAAGAATGATATGTTGAGATGTGCAGTTGTTCATTACTACAACCTCAGCTTTTATTCTTAGACTTCCTGTTGGATGGGGAAATACAAGAATAGTGTCTAATATACCCAAAGGGTACATATTGGTACTAGCACTACTAAATTTTACACCTTCTATTGGTAATAGATGGTTTTTCCATTCAGGAAGTATAGCTTGGAGATACTCTTTGCCTACACAAGTGCAAAATGCTCCTGTATCCAAATTGACTTTGGCTTCAAAATTATTCATCAGAATTGATGTGATACAAGATGCTCCAGCAGTATAACCTTTTCCTTTAGCAGGTTTGTTTTACACATTCTGGCATCCTGAACATTAATAAGGTTGTAGCAATCTTCACTATACTGTGGTAATTGGGTATGGACTTCAGTGACTTCAAAGAAAGCTGTGATGTTTTCAATGGGATAGTCCTCCACTGGTGTATCTTCAGAGATTGCAGAATCTTGATCAGATTCTTCCTTCTCTTCAGTACACTGAACTTCTTCAATGACTTGAACTTCATTGATTTTGGTCTTTTTTGTGCAATTGATCGCTAAATGTGAAGTGCTTCCACATTTATGACACTTTAAGACAGGTCTTTGTGGTCTCTTATCCTCTCTGGGAATCTTATAGGTCATCTTGGATTCTGTTGGGATTTTAGACCAAGTTTTACCAATTCTTGTTCTGGCAATGATATCTTCCATAGAATTAATTTAGTCTTCTGTTGAACAGGGTTCCACACATCTGCTTTTGATAGCATGCTCCAATTCTCCTACACACTTTCTTAATATTTTCATATTAATCATAGTGTCAGACATATCTGGTTGTAAAGCAGATAATCTGTCTTTTTCTTTGAAGAACCAAGTAAGTGGTTTATCTTTCTCTGAGTTAAAAATGGCACTCTCAAAGGAATTTTCTATTTTAAACCTCCAGGAATTGTTGGCCCATTTGATAATCACTTCAGATTTCCACCAAGACCAATCATGTTTACCATGATCAATCCTCATTTTGTAATACCATTTCTTTGCAGTTCTGGTAAACAGACATTGTAATTTGCCCACTATGATTTCATCAGGTATATTAAAGTCTTCTTGCAACATATCAATAGTCCTGATTAATTCAATATGGTTGTATTCTCCTTCACCAGAGAATGTTGGCCATTCTTCTATTTTGGGAATATCTTTTGCAGAGTAGGCATTTTCTCCAAAGAATGGGGTGAGACTTTCCTTAACAGAAAGGTTTTCTTCAGTTAAAGGTGTAGAATGTCTTGGCATATGTGGTTCATGATTCTTATGAATTTGTTCCACACTTGAAATTATTTCATTCTTCAACTTCTGCCTTTCACTGTCACTTTTTGCTAAGTGTATAGCAAATTGATTGGTATTCTCAATTATCTTCAAGACATTGTCTTGCAGAGTCTTAAGTTGATCATTCATTTTAAAAAGATCTTCTATCTCATCATGCTGAACTTGGAACATGTTTTCAATTCTTTTGCGAGAATTGGTAATTGAGTCAAGTTTGGCATTTGTCACTTGGTGCAATTCAATGCATTTCTTGTCATTTTTCTTTAAGTCAACAATATCTGATGCAATTTTAGTTAACTTTCCATCAAGTTTACCAATTTCTACATTAATACTAGTCTGTACACCAATTATTTCCGTGGAAAGTTTCTGTTCATCCTTTCCTGCTCTTTGGCTGTTGTAAGGTTTGACTATGAAACAATAAGTAAAAATTACGAATATTTTACTTATTGTACTATGAATGTCCTTATAAATTAAAGAAATAAGATAATAAATAATTATTATAATTATGGCGTAAAAAAAATATTTATATTATTAATAAAATATAATAATATAATTTATATTATAAAATATAATATAATAAAATAAATATATTAATATAAAATAATTAATATATTTAAAAGCACTTTTTTATTGTTACAAACAAATAATAAAGGCGTAAAAAATTGTTTTTTATTAAAAAAACATTTAATAACAATAATATTACTAACATTAAAGTTATAAATTCATATAAATACTATTTATATTAATTATGGAATTATTAAAAAGTAATAATAGAGAAAAATTATTATAATAAGAGAAATAACCTACTTTTAATACTTAATATAATAATTTTGAATAAAGTTACGCCAAATAATGTAAATACAACTTAAACAAATTGTATTTACAATAAAAAATAGAGAAATTACAAATATTCTTAATTTTTTACGTGGAAATGAGTTTTAGAGAGATTTTTAACAAAAACAGTTAAACAAATGATTTAATCACGTCAAAATTGGTGATTATAATAAAGATGAACTTTGTTCCTTAATAATATAAAAGTTTTATATATAAAGAATAAAGATTTTACCTTTTGTTTGTATTTATTTAATGTTTTTTCTGCATCTGAGGGGAAAACAGAGTAAAAAGAGCTCTATTTATAGTAAATACCTCCCTCCTAGAGTCCAGCAGGCTTCTAGTAGACGTGTACTGATCATATCCACTGGAATTGATCAATATTTTAAGTTTTGGTGATGATTACATCATGATCAAACCATATTACATCATTGTTACACCATTATTTAGAGTTATCACTATAACTCCAAGGTTGATGACATCAGAGGCTTGGCAGAACCCCAATTTTCGTGAATTTTATTAGTTTTAATCATAAACTCATAGTATTCACCAATTCTATCACTCATATGACTGTTAAACTTCAATTAAGGCTACAGTGAGTGATCATAACAGCTCAAATTAAGCTCAAACTTTGATTCTTAATAACTTTTAAGTTTTACACGCTACAGTAATTCAGAGAGTGAATTCTGATAGCCTGACATAGCCTTATTATGCTTCCAAGAGCTTTTTCATTACATCATCAAAACTCTAATTTTGATGATTTTCCTTGTAACTCATCTTTTCTGTCGAAATTCAATATTTTAAACTTCAAATCATGATTTCAGGGTGTTATACCCTGAATTTAATAGTAAACATTACATCATTCTTCACGAATGAACTAGTAGAGTCCAACTGTGCACTTTATTTTAAGTTTGGACCACTTTCACAACAAAGTGGTCAACAGCTCTGTTGATTTTTATCAATATTTCATCATAGGTTTTAACCTTTTTTATAAATTGTAAAATAAAGTTCATATCTGTGTTCGTACAGTAATTACGTGGTAACTTTATTTTTGGTTCATCACTATATCTTGTATAGTTTAAGAGATATTAGCTATGATCCTTGAATATATGCGTTGACCAAAAAAGTGCATATATTCAGGTTAATTCTTTAAGTATTAACTTTGGAAATTAGCTCATTAATTGTTTTATGTGTGAGATTTTATGGGGAATCCAATGGTACAATTTATTTCACATACTTTTTCATTGGTTCATGAAATAAATAAACATATGTGGTTTTTATAAGGTATTATTCCTTATAACTCATTAAATATTGACTTTACAGATATGCCATAAAAATGGTATATGTGTATTTTACCATGGGAATCCAATGGTATCATTTATTTCACATGTTGATTCATTGGCTTTTAAGTTAAACCAAGTTTTGTACCAGTTTATGGTATTTTTGTATTTTTAAAGTAATTATTTTTAATGTATAATTATTCTAAGTCTTTCTTGTGACCTTATTGGGTATGTGATCATATCTCAAAGGCTCACATTCCCTACCACCAAAAAAGATTGTACCACAATCTGATATGTGTGATTAGGATATCATCCACTGTCCTACCTCTGCAGTAGACTTTATCAGTCTTGAAGCTCAATAATTCTTGATTTTATTATTCTTTAGGTTTTCTTTCATGTCTAAACCTCCTTAGTAGTTTATCAGAATTTTTGATATCTTTCTCAAGTAGACATTCATCTTTTTGAGTTGGATTTCTATACCTTACAAGGTATTCTCTTTCTTTTTTGTTTCTTCTCCTTCTTTCTTTAAGAACTTTCATAATTTTCTTTTCTTCTCCTTCCTCCAAAGGGGGGATTTCAAGTGGGGGTTTATTCCTTAGTGGAAATAATTCCTTGTCACTTGAGCTGTAAGGCTTTATTAGACTTACAGGGAAAGCTGGGTGTTTGTTCATTAAATCACCTGTGAGTTCCAATTGTACAGCATTGAGTCCATGAAGTGCTTTTATCATAAATGGTCCTGTAAAGGAATCTTTCAATTTCTTTGGTCCTGTTATGTTATTAAAATTAAGATTTGATACTAACACCAAATCTCCTATTTTGAAGTCAGGTGGTTTATGACTTTTGTCCCATCTTTCCTTTGCATATTTGAAAGAGTCTTGCATGCATCTGTTTGCATGGTGTCTTGCTTTGTCAAGCATTATTTTAAAGCTGCTTGCTGTTGGGTGTATGTCCACTAAGTCCTTTTTGAGGGTATCATAAGGAAGTCTTGGATTCCAACCTTTTTCTAGCATTGCTGGTTTTTTTCCAGTAGAAGAATGGATTGATGTTTTATATGCCAGTTCTAGTGCTGGTATTAGTGTACACCAACCATGGGTAAAACCAGCAGAATCTTTGAATTCTAGCCCATAAGCACAGAATCTTCTGATCATGTCTTCTAAGGTCTGTATCATTCTTTCTGCTAAACCATCAGTTTGAGGATGATAAGCTGTTGAGAATGATAGCTTTGTCCCAAACAAGTTATGAAGATTTGTCCATAATGCTGAAGTGAACTTTGGGTCTCTGTCACTTATAATGTTTTGGAATAAGCCTGCGTGGCTAATGACTTTATTCCATATCATTATGGCTGTATCCATAGCTGTGTCATCTTTGTGACATGGTAAGAACATGGGAGTTTTACTGTACCTGTCAACTAACACTAGGCATGCATTATAACTCCTGTCTCCTCCTGGAGGTAATGCTGTTACCCAATCCATATGAACTATTTCCCATGGGTATTTTGGTTCTTGGATTTGGATCATCATTCCAAATTTCTTTCCTGTGGCTCTGTTGGCTTTTTGGCATCTGTCACAGGTTTGGCAGTACTCTGCAACATCTTTCTTCCAATTTGGCCACCAAGAGCAGGTTTTCACCCTCTCTAGTGTCCTATCTTCTGAGAGATGTCCAGATGCAACACTATCTTGACACTCATGTAAAATAGTTTTTATTAGTGTTCTATCTGTTAAGGCCATAACACATGTGTGTTTTGTTCTATGGTAGAGGATTCCATCAAGGAGGTGGAATCTTCCTTCATCATATGCTTTTTTCCATGTTTCATCTAGTTTTGATGAAGGTGATGGGTCTTTGCAGTCTTTCATTAGAAGTTGGCTTAAGATATGGCAGTTTTTGTCTGTCTCATAGCTTTCTTCAACTTGGTTAAAGAATTCTGTGCCAATTTCTGTAACACATATTCCTTCTATATGGTGTTCTTCTTGTGGTACCCATGCTGGATTATCAGGGGTATTTGCTAAAGCCCATCTGCTAAGAACATCTACATTTTTGTGAATATTTCCAGATTTATGAACAATAGTCATATTTCCTCTATATTCTTGGATAGCAATTTGCCATCTCAGCATATGTCTATTTGGGGTTTTCATGTTTAATAGAGATTTCACAGCATTGCAGTCTGTGATCACATCAAATACTCTTCCATCCAAATAGTAATGTAATTTTTCTAAATCCCACACTAAGCAGAGGCATTCCATTTGGCTTGCTCCATATCTTCCTTCTGTTGGCTTTATCTGCCTTGAAATGAAACAAATTGGTCCTTCCACTGGTTTTTCATTGATAATTTGTGTTTGGTGTAGTGCAGCACCTAGTCCTTCTCCACAAGCATCAATGTAAAGTTTAAAGGGTAGTTTCCAATCTGGCATTAGAAGAAATGGGGCATTTGTTAAGGAATTTTTCAATTCCTCATAAGCCTTGACTCTTTCTTCTGTCATTTCATATACTGTTTGTTGGTCACATAGTTTATACAAGGATTTAGCAATTTTTGCAAAGTCCTTTATATGCTGTCTATAGTAACCAGCAAATCCTAGAAATGATTGCATTTCTTTTTTGGTTTGAGGCATTGGTTTAAGTAGTACTGCTGCCACTTTATTTTTGTCTATGCCTAGACTAAGGCCAGATACAACAGGTCCTAGTGCTTTTAGCTCACTATATGCAAAATGACACTTTTTCAAGGAAATTTTCATATTTACTTTCACTATTTTCTGAAGTACTCTTTCTAGTCTTGTAAGGTGGCTTTCCCAAGTCTCTGAGCAGACTATAATATCATCAATATAGATAATTAACCATCCTTCTGATAATTCTTCAGGGAATATGGTATTCATCATTCTTTGATAATGGGAAGGTGCATTTTTTATCCCAAATGGCATTCTTAAGTATTCAAAAATTCCACAATGGACTATTATTCTTAGTAGTTTCTTGGCATTGTCTGTTAAGACATTTTGATGAAAAACCTTAAGAGCATCCATAGCTGTAATGAACTTAGCTTGTGACAATTTGTGAGCCTTGAGGTATATTTTACATACCCAAATAGGCCACAATTATCTTAAAAACAAATTTTGAATTATGCATAACTCATAAGTCATGCATATATCCAAAATTCATAATTTTTGATTTCAGAAAAGATGAATAACTTTTTATTGAGTAAGTAAATCCATGGATTTAAGGCCATATTTGGATTCTACACAAAAATTCACCCAGGGTAGCTCCATAGAGTAAATAAGCTCAAATTAACTCTTTGAGGTGGTAAAATGGAAAATACTTCAACACCACATCATCAATACCACATAAAAGATCCGTGAAAATTTTGGTTTTTCTTAATTTCACGCCAAAATAATGGGAATGTGAGGAATCCCATGTTACATATACACTAAGAATAGTGTTATGCATGTTTTGAGCACTTAATATTATGATATTCTTACATGCACTTTTGGTACACCCATAGTGAATATCTCACTTTAAGCTTAAATTTCTATTTTGACGTGAAAAATAGGCAAGGGGGACAAAAGACATCAAAGAGAGCCAGGGTACCCAACTTCTGAGGCCCCAGAGGCATGGATAGCTCCAAAGCTTGGTTCCATGGCTCATCTTAGCCCAATGGGTAAACTAAACCTCTTTGGGAACTTGGTTACCAAGTTACATATACTGTAAATCATAAGAAAATAGCAAATAACCTGCTATTTTGACGTGCCAAGGAGGTAATGAGCTACTTACAATCCTGTAACCATGTCAATTACTAATGACTTTCCATGGATAAACCCCAAGAGAGTAATTAAAACCCTTTTTGGACCCATATTCATTGATTTACCTCATAGCAACCAGCAAAACACTGCTATTTGCAATTCTACGTAGAAATGAAGTAAAAACTTCAAAAATTCATTAAAAATACAATTCTTAATGAATCTTTCTGAAACTTTCAGGACTAAAGTAGAGCAGTATTATCTATGGTACAACCAAAAATAATTGCAGTTTTACTAGTAAAATTAAAAGCTTTACTTACAGTCCATTTTTGGTTATTCTACGTGAAACACTGAATCTTCAAAAATTCACAGTAATTACAACCTGTGATAAAATTGGCAATAACATTGATAAACTTGAGAAATCAATGATTATTTTAGAATAAAAGAATATTTACAAGTGTTACTCCTTTCATTCTTAACCATATTGGGGTTGGTAGTCACGTAAAAGCATCAAAATAAGTAATTATGATAATGTTACGTGACAATAATGATGCAATCAATAAACCAAAAGGGTTTATTGTTTTCTCACTCACTGGTTTTTCAGTTTGCTCCATGGCACGCCTCTGTGAGCTGTCTTATACTTAAAAGAGGCCTCCTCTTGCTGTTTTTTGCATATCATCATCTTATTATCATTTTATATCATTGTTACCAACAAGTAAGTATTAGTTACAGCTATTCTTAAGTATTTTAATTCTTTCAGAATCAATCAGAAAGACGTTAAATCATAGAATCCAACTATATATTGTTGTAATCATCTTATAAATTCATTTTGATCCCTTAAATCCACAATTCTACGTCAAATCTCTCTATATTATCTTTCAATAAGCTCTTTGGAATAGTAGTGAGTGATTTATCTTTAATTCTTAAAGTTTTTCTCTAGTAATAGTTTTCTTCAAGAATTATCTTTTTAATTATCCTTGCAAAAGATAATTATATATTAAAATAATTTTATTATTTTAATAAAAGAAGTTTTCATTATTAAATTCTTCTTGTAATTGATTCTTGTAGACAATTACTGCTCACTGTTATAATCACTAGTAGTGTATAACACGTGAAAGAAATAATTTTAAAATTATTTAATTGTGGTTATAATAATTTTTATTATTATATTTCATAAGAACAGACATAGTACTGTTGATTAATAGTAATATTATCATCAGTTTCATAGTCACATCTTACATTTGGGGGCCTGGCCATGATTTTAACCATAGACTTGGCTTTAATCATATTCTAGACTTCATTTTAAACTACCATACCTACCAATATCTCATATTTGGAGGTTTTGGCGTGTTTTTGAACCTTTTTGCAAATAATTAATATATTTTAAAGTTCTAAAATATATTGATTTAATAATTCTTTCTTTCATTTTAAAGTTAAAATAATTTTTATTTTTGAAATTGTCTTAAAATCTTTTTCATTGAGGAATTTGGTTTAATTTTATACTGTTTTTACACGTGGCTTTTTCACATCCAAAAACTTATAAAATTATTCTTTGAGTTACTCTGAAGTAATTTTCATTCAAAATCTTAAATTTTAATTTTTTTTCTTTAAAAAGAATAATTTTTTAATATTACAAAATATAAAACTTATAAAAAAAATCTTTAAAAAGTATTTTCTTTTATAATTTTTTAGTGTCTTTAATAAAATACTGTGCAGCTGGCAACAGACTCAGTAAGAGATATATCACTAGTCCAGAATCTGAAGACAGTATTGAGGTGCAAATTGCTAAAAGAGGCACCTTATTCAACTCAGAAAAAGCTAAATTACAACCAAAAGGTGTGTATTTTATCTTATATTTTCACCTTTTATCCTTAAATTGACGTGAAAATGGTGCATACCAGAAATGGAAGCAACTATTCAGTCCAACCAGATGGATGTGGACAAGGAAGAGGCAAGACCAAATCCAGAAGTTCTAAGTCTTCCACAAGAAAGACACATCTGGAGGATTCCAGAGTTTCCCCCCATTCCCCAAGGTCTGTACCAACAGATTTTGACGTGAATTCTGAGCCTGAACTAATTTATGACAATATTTCCAGGGCTGAACCATTTTCAAGTGGCAGCAATAGAAATATATCAGAGCCAGTACAAAAATTGGTTCAGAGCAGCCAAAGAAGAGGAGTGGGAAATCTGCCCAAGCCTTTTGCAGGGGCCATGAACTCCTACTTACACATCAAGAGCTTTCTGGGTCAGGAGAAGACCATAGAGCTCTTAGGAGGTTGGAGCCCCCTGTCTTGCAAAGACAAGGTCAAAAAGATAAAGAATTGGTTGAAGAACCAAAGTATTTTATCCATAGACCAGAAGAAAGAGTTGGAAATGACTCCAGCTTTGGAGACAGAAGCCCCAGTGGCATCTACCAGCTCCAAACCAGCTCCAGACATGTCCAAAGACAAGCCCAAAGGACCTCAGAAGAAGCAGAGAGGTCCCAAGAACCATCAAGGAAAGGGAAAAGGCAAAGCCAATTGGCACAGACCTTACCCACAGGGGTACAGGATCCCCAAATTGGAGCCTTCAGCTGTGGACAGTGTGTTCAATATGGCCAGAACTCTCATGGAATTTTCCACGCAGATAACTGATGTACAAAGAAGCATTAATGTAGAAATTGGCAAGCTTGATCCAAATTTAAAGCAAATTACATCAGACATAATTGAGTTAAAGAGAAATGACAAGAAACATTCTTATTGGCATCAATTGATATCTGTCACCCTTGAGTCAATTGACAATACTTGTAAAAGAATTGAGAACCAATGTCAAGCTCAGAATAATGACATAGAAGATCTTTCCATTTTTAAAATGAGTGATGGACTTAAAAATCTTGAAGACCATGTCTTACAAATAGTTGAGAATACCAATCAATTTGCTATACATTTAGCAAAAAGTGACAGTGAAAGGCAGAAGCTGAAGAATGAAATAATTGCAAGTGTTGAACAAATTCATAAGAATCATGAACCACATATGCCAAGACATTCTACACCTTTAACTGAAGAAAAACTTTCTGTGAAAGAAAGTTTGACCCCATTCTTAGGAGAAAATACCTACTCTACAAGAGATATTCCCAAAGTAGAAGAATGGCCAAAATTCTCTGGTGAAGGAGAATATAACCATATTGAATTCATCAGGACTATTGATATGTTGCAAGAAGACTTTAATATACCTGATGAAATCATAGTGGGTAAATTACATTGTCTGTTTACCAGGACTGCAAAGAAATGGTATTACAATATGAGAATTGATCATGGTAAACATGACTGGTCTTGGTGGAAATCTGAAGTGATTACCAAATGAGCCAACAATTCTTGGAGGTTTAAAATGGAAAATGCTTTTGAAAGTGCCAATTTTAACTCAGAAAAAGATAAACCACTTACTTGGTTCTTCAAACAAAAAGACAGATTATCTGCTCCACATCCAGATATGTCTGACACTATGATTAATATGAAAATATTAAGGAAGTGTGGAGGAGAACTAGAACATGCTATCAAAAGCACATGTGTAGAACCCTGTTCAACAGAGGACTACATTAATGCTATGGAAGATATAATTACCAGAACAAGAATTGGTAAGACTTGGATTAAAAACCCAATAGAGTCAAGAATGGTCTCAAAGATTCCTAGAGAGGACAAAAGACCAGAAAGACCTGTCTTGAAGTGTCATAAATGTGGAAGTACTTCACATTTAGCCAACACTTTCCCTAAGAAGACAAAAATCAATGAAGTCCAAGTCATTGAAGAAATTCAGTGTACTGAAGAGAAAGAAGAATATGATCAAGACTCTGCAATCTCTGAGGATACACCAGTGGAGGACTATCCCATTGAAAACATCACAGCTTTCTTTGAAGTCACAGAAGTCCATACCCACTTGCCACAATATAGTGAAGACTGCTGTAACCTGATCAATATACAGGATGCCAGAATGTGTAAGACAAAACCTGCTAAAGGCAAAGGCTACACTGCTGGAGCCTCCTGTATCACATCAATTTTGATGAATGATATTGAAGCCAAAGTAAATTTGGATACAGGGGCATTCTGCACTTGTGTAGGCAAAGATTATATCCAAATTATACTTCCAGAATGGAAAAACCATCTATTACCAATAGAAGGTGTACAATTTAGTAGTGCTAGTAACAATATGTACCCATTAGGCATATTGGACACTAATATTGTGTTCCTACATCCTGCAGGAAGTGTAAGAATGAAAACTGAGATTTTTGTAATGGATAATTGCACATCTCAGCACATCATTCTTGGAAATGATTACTTGAATATTTATGGTATTGATATCAACAACCATAAGGACAGATATTTCACAATTGGGGATAACAAAAGACAAAAATTTGCTTTTTCCAATATGCCAAAACAAATATCTGTAGTATCTTCTGTAAAAGATACTTATAAAGATAAATTTGTGTCTAATCAACTTGTTGAAGCACAAATTAATCCATTATTGTCACCAAAAATGAAGAATGAACTTATTGATGTGTTATATACATACAATAATGCATTTGCCTCTGATAATTAACCATTAGGTGTTATCAAAGGACATGAAATTGATATTAGTCTTAATATTGATAGACCATATCCTCCAGTACTTAGAAGACCAGCTTATCCAGCCAGTCCCAGAGCTAGAGAGGCCTTGGAAAAACATATCCAAGAGTTAATCCAACTTGGTGTACTAAGGAAAGTAGGCCATAATGAGGAAGTTGAAGTGACAACACCTGTTATTATTTCTTGGCATAATGATAAGTCAAGAATGGTTGGAGATTTCAGAGCATTGAATACCTACACAGTTCCATATAGGTATCCAATTCCAACAATTCAAGAAACCCTGACTCAATTAGCTAAAGCCAAGTATATAACATCACTGGATGCATTGAAAGGCTTCGATCAAAATGTTTTGACGCCTAAAGCTAAGAAATTACTTAGAATTATCACTCACTGTGGTATTTTTGAGTATCTTAGAATGCCATTTGGAATTAAAAATGCTCCATCTCATTATCAAAGAATGATGAATACCATCTCCCCCACAGAATTATCTGAAGGATGGCTTATCATTTATATTGATGATATTATCATATGCTCGGATACATGGTCTTTGCACCTTGAAAGACTTGCAAGAGTACTTCACAAAGTTGCAGAAGTGAATATGAAAATTTCACTTAAGAAATGCAATTTTGGATTTGAAGAACTCAAAGCATTAGGACATGTTGTTTCTGGTTTAAGCCTGGTAATTGACAAAAATAAAGTGGCAGCAGTGCTACTTAAGCCAATACCCCAGAATAAAAAAGAAATGATGTCTTTTCTTGGATTTGCTAGTTACTACAGGCAACACCTGAAGGACTTTGCAATTCTAGCCAAATCACTTTATAGAATCTGTGATCAACAGACTGTATTTGAGATGACACAAGAGAGGATCAAAGCTTATGAGAAGATAAAGAAAGCTCTTACAGAAGCACCTTTACTCCTCATGCCTGACTGGAATATTCCTTTTAAACTGTACATTGATGCATGTGGAGATGGATTAGGGGCAGCCCTACATCAAGTCCAAAATATTGAGGACAAACCTACAGAAGGACCAGTTTGTTTTATCTCAAGGCAAATCAAACCAACAGAAGCCAGATATGGTGCAAGCCAAATGGAGTGCTTATGTTTGGTAGGGGCACTTGATAAATTACACTATTATCTTGATGGCAGTGTTTTTGAGGTGATAACTGACTGTAATGCCGTGAAATCACTTCTTAACATGAAATCTTTCAACAGACATATGTTGAGATGGCAAATAGCCATTCAGGAGTATAGAGGAAACATGACTATAGTTCACAAAGCAGGAAACATTCACAAGAATGCTGATGGACCTAGCAGGTGGGCAGTTTCCAACAATCCTGATAACCCAGCTTATGTACCTTTAGGAGCTGAACCACAGATTCCAATTGAAGGGAGTAATATAACTGATATTGGGACTGAATTCTTCGAAGAGGTCAGAGAATCTTATAAGCAAGATAAGAATCGCCATATCTTGACTTCTTTATTGGATAAAGACAGCAAAGACACATCTTTGGTTAATGCATTAGATGAAGTTTGGAAAAATTCCTATTCTGAAGGAAGATTTCACTTGTTTGATGGGATTATTTACCATAGAACAAAACATTCTTGTATGATGACACTGTGTAGTAGATTGCTTATCAATACCATTCTTCATGAATGGCATGATAGCATTTACTCTGGACACCTGTCAGAAGACAGAACACTTGAAAAAGTGAAGAACTGCGCATGGTGGCCATCTTGGAGAAAAGAAACCATTGAGTATTTCCATACCTGTGATAGATGCCAGAAAGCAAACAGGAGTACAGGCAAGAAATTTGGACTTATGATCCATATTCAAGAACCAAAATCCCCTTGGGAAGTTGTTCACATGGATTGGGTCACAGCACTTCCTCCAAGTGGTGACAAAAGTTATAATTCTTGTTTAGTCATTGTAGACAGATATAGCAAAACTCCCATATTCTTACCATGTCATAAAGATGACACTGCTATGGATACAGCTCTTCTTTTATGGAATAGAGTTATTTCTCATACAGGAATATTTAAGAATATCATAAGTGACAGAGATCCCAAATTCACATCTGCACTTTGGACCAATCCTCATAGATTGTTTGGGACCAAGTTATCATTCTCTACAGCATATCACCCTCAAACAGATGGGCTAGCAGAGAGGATGATTCAAACTTTAGAAGACATGATCAGGAGATTTTGTGCTTATGGATTAGAATTCAAAGACTCAGATGGCTTTACCCATGATTTTTGTACTCTGATACCTGCACTAGAATTGGCATATAAGACATCAGTCCATTCTTCCACAGGACAAACTCCTGCTATGTTCAAAAAAGGATGGAATCCAAGACTCCCAGCAGACACACTGAGGAAAGACTTGATTGACATTCATCCTACAGCTTCCAGCTTCAAATTAATGCTTTATAAAGTAAAACATCATGCAAAGCAAAGTATGAATGATGCTTTTGATTATGCAAAACAGAAGTGGGACAAGAGTCACAAAGTACCAGACTTCAAAGTAGGGGACTTAGTTCTAGTTTCAACCTTGAATTTTAATAATATCAAAGGCCCAAAGAAACTTAAAGATTCTTATGTAGGACCTTTTGTTATTGTTGCCTTACATGGAACCAATGCAGTTCAAGTGGAATTGAGTGGTGAATTGGAAAATAAACATCCCACTTTTCCAGTCAGCTTGGTAAAACCTTATCAACCAGCTGATAAAGAATTGTTTCCTTTAAGGAACCCAACTCCTTTGACTGTACCACCAGTGGAACAGAATGAAGACAAAAAGATAAAGAAAGTCATTAAAGAAAGGAGACTTAGGGGTAAAAATCAGAGAGAATATGTTGTCAGATATAGAAATCCAGTACATGAAGATGAATGGCTGGCAGAATCAGATATACCTGAATCAGAAAAACTCCTGAGAAGATTTAGACATGAAAGAAGGCCACAAGCCTGAATATGTCTATAAAATGTGCTTTAAATTACTTGATCTGAGTAGTGTGAAGAGGTTGGACAGTGGACATTACCCCCTTTGGGGCTTTTATTATTCTATCATTTGATCAAATTGTAGTACAATTTTATTTTTTGGTGGGAGGGAATGTGAGCCTTGAGGTATATTTTACATACCCAAATAGGCCACAATTATCTTAAAAACAAAGTTTGAATTATGCATAACTCATAAGTCATGCATATATCCAAAATTCATCATTTTTGATTTCAGAAAAGATGAATAACTTTTTATTGAGTAAGTAAATCCATGGATTTAAGGCCAGATTTGGATTCTACACAAAAATTCACCTAGGGTAGCTCCATAGAGTGAATAAGCTCAAATTAACTCTTTGAGGTGGTAAAATGGAAAATACTTCAACACCACATCATCAATACCACATAAAAGATCCGTGAAAATTTTTGTTTTTCTTAATTTCACGCCAAAATAATGGGAATGTGAGGAATCCCATGTTACATATACACTAAGAATAGTGTTATGCATGTTTTGAGCACTTATTATTATGGTATTCTTACATGCACTTTTGGTACACCCATAGTGGATATCTCACTTTAAGCTTAAATTTCTATTTTGACGTGAAAAATAGGCAAGGGGGACAAAAGACATCAAAGAGAGCCAGGGTACCCAACTTCTGAGGCCCCAGAGGCGTGGATAGCTCCAAAGCTTGGTTCCATGGCTCATCTTAGCCCAATTGGTAAACTAAACCTCTTTGGGAACTTGGTTACCAAGTTACATATACTGTAAATCATAAGAAAATAGCAAATAACCTGCTATTTTGACGTGCCAAGGAGGTAATGAGCTACTTACACTCCTGTAACCATGTCAATTACTAATGACGTTCCATGGATAAACCCCAAAAGAGTAATTAAAACCCTTTTTGGACCCATATTCAGTGATTTACCTCATAGCAACCAGCAAAACACTGCTATTTGCAATTCTACATAGAAATGAAGTAAAAACTTCAAAAATTCATTAAAAATATAATTATCAATGAATCTTTGTGAAACTTTCAGGACTAAAGGAGAACTGTATTATCTATGGTACAACCATGAAAAATTACAGTTTTACTAGTAAAATTAAAAGTTTTACTTACAGTCCATTTTTGGTTATTCTACGTGAAACACTGAATCTTCAAAAATTCACAGTAATTACAACCTGTGATAAAATTGGCAATAACATTGATAACCTTGAGAAATCAATTATTATTTTATAATAAAAGAAGATTTACAAGTGTTACTCCTTTCATTCTTCATCATATTGGGGTTGGTAGTCACGTAAAAGCATCAAAATAAGTAATTATGATAATGTTACGTGACAATAATGATGCAATCAATAAACCAAAAGGGTTTATTGTTTTCTCACTCACTGGTTTTTCAGTTTGCTCCATGGCACGCCTCTGTGAGCTGTCTTAGACTTAAAAGAGGCCTCCTCTTGCTGTTTTTTCCATATCATCATCTTATTATCATTTTATATCATTGTTACCAACAAGTAAGTATTAGTTACAGCTATTCTTAAGTACGTTAATTCTTTCAGAATCAATCAGAAAGACGTGAAATTATAGAATCCAACTATATATTGTTGTAATCATCTTATAAATTCATTTTGATCCCTTAAATCCACAATTCTACGTCAAATCTCTCTATATTATCTTTCAATAAGCTCTTTGGAATAGTAGTGAGTGATTTATCTTTAATTCTTAAAGTTTTTCTCTAGTAATAGTTTTCTTCAAGAATTATCTTTTTAATTATTCTTGCAAAAGATAATTATATATTAAAATAATTTTATTATTTTAATAAAATAAGTTTGTATTATTAAATTCTTCTTGTAATTGATTCTTGTAGACAATTACTGCTCACTGTTATAATCACTAGTAGTGTATAACACGTGAAAGAAATAATTTTATAATTATTTAATTGTGGTTATAATAATTTTTATTATTATATTTCATAAGAACAGACATAGTACTGTTGATTAATAGTAATATTATCATCAGTTTCATAGTCATATCTTACACAATTGGGTCAATGTCTCATGGATTCTAAGTATTGGATATCTGTCTGGAATGGTATAGGTGTTCAGGGCTCTGAAGCCTCCTACCATCCTTGATTTTCCATTATGACAAGTTATAATGACAGGTGTAGTGACTTCTACCTGTTCATTATGTCCTACCTTTCTCAGTACTCCAAGGTCCATTAATTCTTTAATGTGTACCTCTAAGGCTTCTTTGGCTCTTGGACTAGCTGGGTAAGCTGGTTTCCTTAGTAAGGGTGGGTAAGGCTTTTCCACGTTAAGAATTATGTCTACTTCATGCCCAATGATAGCACCTAGTGGCTCTTTGTCAGTTGCAAAGGCATTTTTGTACTTAAATAAGAGGTCAATTAATTTTTCTTTCATTCTTTCTGTTAATTCTTGATTGAATTCTGCCTCTTTAAGTTGTTCAGATATGAAAAGATCCTTTTCTGGAATCTTTTCTTCATTCTTAATAACTGTAATTTGTTTTTTGTTATTTAAGAAGCTAAACTTTTGTCTTTTGTTGTCTCCTATAGTAAAATATCTAGCCTTCTGGTTAGAGATATCTATACCATAGATTGATAAGTAGTCATTTCCTAGGATAAAGTGATTACTGGTACAGTTGTCCATTACTAAAAATTCCACTTTCATTCTTACACATTGTGAAGGATGAGGAAAAATTAGTGTTAAATCAATTATTCCAAGGGGCCTCATGCTCTCACTTGCACTACTGAATTTGACACCTTGTATTGGCATAAGTTTTTCTTTCCAGTCTGGGACAATGGTTTTTAAATAACTTTTGCCAACACAGGTGCAATATGCTCCTGTATCTAAGTTGACTTTTCCTTCTTGGTTATCAACCATAACAATACTTATACTTGATTTTCCAGCTGTATATCCCATTCCTCTTGCAGGTTTGGTCCTATACATTTTGGCATCTTGTATGTTTGTCAGGTTTGTGTCAAATGTTCCAATTTGTGGTAAGTTTGAGTTAACATCCAGTACTTCATAAATTATATCAATATTATTAATTTGTGCATTAATTATATTGATTTCATCACTTTCAGAGCTTTCTGCCTCTTCTGTCTCTTTTTCAGAGTCAGATTCCTCCTCTTTGTCATTGTGGTTTTCTGTTTCCACTATTTCATTGATCTTTGCCTTTTTGAGGCAATTATTGTCTAAGTGTCCAATACCTCCACATTTATGGCATTTTCTTTGCTCATTATTGTTGGATGTATTGGGCTTGAAGGATTCTTCAATTTATCTTTTTTGATAAATGGCTTATTTGGTCTTTTAATGTCCAATTTCTTCCAAGTACTGCCAATTTTTGTTCTTGTCACTATATCTTCTAGTGAATTTATATACTCTTCTGTGGAGCATGGTTCTATACACCTGCTTCTCAGGGCCTGTTCTAGTTCCCCTCCACATTTCTTAAGTATTTTCATGTGCACCATTTTTTGTGACATTTCTGGGTACAGTGCATTAAGCCTTTCAACTTGTTTCAAGAACCAAGTTAAAGGTTTATCTTTCTCTGGGTCAAAGAAAGAATTTTCAAATGAATTTTCTATCTTATATCTCCAGGCATCATTTGCCCACTTGGTGATTATTTGTTGTTTCCACCAAGACCAGGTATTTTTACCATTTGTTTGTCTTATGCCATAATACCATCTTTTTGCAGATTTCTCAAACAATGAATGTAATCTTGCAGTGATTAATTCATCTGGTATGGCATAGTCTTCTTGTAACATGTCAATTGTTTTAGTAAATGACATGAGGTCAAATTCACCTTCTCCTGTGAATGTTGGCCATTCTTTCAATTGATGTGCATCCTTCATTAAGACTTGGTTATTGTCTTGGTGACTCAAATCTGTTATGAAAGGATTTGTTAATTCCTCTTTTGTTTTAACAGGGCTTCTTATATGAGAAAATGGAGTTGATAGCTTTGGCAAATTTGAGTTAGCTGCATTAATTTTGTCCATTTTTTCAGTAATAAGCCTTATCTCACTTTGAATGTCGTCTTTCAGATGCATTCTTGCTTCATCACTTTTTTCCACATGGTCCAAAAGTAATTTTTGGTGTGATGAAGTCTTTTCTTCAAATTTTTCTACAGAAATACTTAATTTGTTTAATTTTTTCTGTAAGTTTGTCAATACTCACATCATAATTGATTGTCAAAGTTTTTTCTTTGATATCACTTATGTATTTGTACAACTCTTGTTGTTCTTGTATTAATTTCTGAGTATTGTCAATTAATACTTTTGGTTTATTATTTTCAATCATAAATTTTATGTTATCAATTTCTTTCTTATTTTGTACAACAAGTTTGGTTAAAGATGATAAGCTATTATTTATTTCTTGGAAAGATAATAAACTATTTTTAATGTCTTTAAGAGGTAAAATACTATTTTTAAGCTCTGTTAAAGTATTTACAACATCAGGAGACAAAGTTATTTCTTTGGGAAATGGGGTTGTCTCATTCTTTGTTCCTCTTTGTCTTTGAATTCCATCAAAGTTCTGGCCATGTTGAAAACATTGTCCATGGCATCCTTTTGGATTTTTGGGATCCTGTAGCTTGAAGAATATGGTTTCCTCCAATTCTTTTTCTTGTTCTTCTTCCCTTCTTGGGGAAATGGGTTGGCTTGGGGCTTGCTGGTAGAAGCTACTGGGGCTTCTTCCTTGGTTGCCTCCCTCTTTTTGGTGTGGTAATCCTTGATTTTTTTGATTTGAGGTTTGGATGACAGTGGATTCCATCCATTGGAGTATTTCACTATCTCCTCCTCTTTGAGGAACTTTTTCAGGATTTGCCAGGAGTTCATCACTCCTTGGTGTATTTGAGGCAGCATTTCCCAATCTTTGTCCTTGTACATTGTGTAATACTCCTTCTACTGGCTCATGTAGATGTCTATTTGAGCCCTCTGAATGTGATTTGTACCTATTTGAGTTACTCATACTTAGTTCCAATTCAGGTTCAGATATCATGGGCAGTTCTGGGACTTGCCTTTGGGATAAAGCACTTCCTTGTGTGGATTCTGTTCCACTGGGGATATTGCCCTTTCTTTTCCCTTTTGAGGGTTCAGTTCTACCTCTGAGTCCAGCTCCATCTGATTGGATGGAGTATTGGGAACCTCTTCTGGTAGTCATAACTTAAGAAATAAAAGTATTTTTAGAATAAAATTGCTTTTATGGCAATTATAAAAGAGGTGCTCACCTTCAGAGTCTTTAATGGTGGGTCCTGGAAAGTCTAACTTCTTAGCTTTCTTTCTTTTAGTGATAACTGGTGTTGGAGAACTTTGACAAGTTTCTTCCACCAATCTCTCAACAGTAGTTTGGTTATCCTCAAACACTAAAAAAGACAAATAAATATAAGTCTTTTTATAAGAAGTGTTATTTTTTGGCAAGATATGGTGATTTTCCACGTAGAAATTGCTTTTATATCTTTTTTTTTAAAAAAAAAATGAAATGAATAAAGAAATGAAAATAACTTTTTTTATTGGTTTTTTTTTCATTTTTAAGTAATAAAATGAAAATTAATATGATTCTTTATAAAATTACATTATAATAAAAATTATTTTTAATTTATAGAATATCTTTTTTAATCACTAGAGTCACTCAAAGAAAGTTCTTGCAAGTCTAAGGATGTGAAAAACCACGTTTAAGACTGTACAATTGCCTTCCAAATGCCTCAATAGCTTTTAAAATCAATAAAATATAAAATTATTATATAATTTTATGATTATAAATATAATTTATTATTGGATAAACCCAATTAGAATCTTTTTGAAGGTATTTTAAGTAAATATCACGGCCAGGCCCCCAAATGTAAGGTTTGACTATGAAACAATAAGTAAAAATTACTAATATTTTACTTATTGTACTATGAATGTCCTTATAAATGAAATAAATAAGATAAAAAATAATCATAATAACAAATAATTATTATAATTATGGCGTAAAAATAATTATATTATTAATAAAATATAATAATATAATTTATATTATAAAATATAATATAATAAAATAAATATATTAATATATTTAAAAGCACTTTCTTATTGTTACAAACAAATAATAAAGGCATGAAAATTCTTTTTTTATTAATAAAAAACAATTAATAACAATAATATTACTAATATTAAGGTTATAAATCAATATAAATACTATTTATATCAATTATGGAATTATTAAAAAGTAATAATAGAGAAAAATAATTATAATAAGAGAAATAACCTACTTTTAATGCTTAATATAATAATTTTGAAGAAATTTACGCCAAATAATGTAAATACAACTTATCCAAATTGTATTTACAATAAAAATAGAGAAAATTACAAATATTCTTGATTTTTTTTATGTGGAAATGAGTTTTAGAGAGATTTTTAACAAAAACAGTTAAACAAATGATTTAATCACGTCAAAATTGGTGATTATAATAAAGATGAACTTTGGTCTTTGATAATATAAAAGTTTTATATATAAAGAATAAAGATTTTACCTTTTTGTTTGTATTTATTTAATGTTTTTTGATGCGTCTGAGGGGAAAACAGAGTAAAAAGAGCTCTATTTATAGTAAATACCTCCCTCCTAGAGTCCAACAGGCTTCTAGTAGAGGTGTACGTATCATATCCACTGGAATTGATCAATATTTTAAGGTTTGGAGATGATTACATCATGATCAAACCATATTACATCTTTATTACACCATTATTTAGAGTTATCACTATAACTCCAAGGTTGATGACATCAGAGGCTTGGCAGAACCCCAATTTTCGTGTATTTTATTAGTTTTAATCATAAACTAATAGTATTCACCAACTGTATCACTCATATGACTTTTAAACTTAAATTAAGGTTACAGTGAGTGATCATGACAGCTCAAATTAAGCTCAAACTTTGATCTTTAATAACTTTTAAATTTTACACGCTAAAGTAATTCAGAGAGTGAATTCTGATAGCCTGACATAACCGTATTGTACTGCCAAGAGCTTTTCATTACATCATCAAAACTCTAATTTTGATGATTTTTCTGGTAACTCATCTTTTCTGATGAAATTCAATGTTTTAAACTTCAAATCATGATTTCAGGGGGTTATACCCTGAATTTAATAGTGAAAATTACATCATTCTTCACGAATGAACTAGTAGAATCCAACTGTGCACTTTATTTTAAGTTTGGACCACTTTCACAACAAAGTGGTCAACAGCTCTGTTGATTTTTAGCAATATTTCATCTTAGGTTTTAACCTTGTTTATAAATTGTAAAATAAAGTTCATATCTGTGTTCGTACAGTAATTACGTGGTAACTTTATTTTTGGTTCATCACTCTATCTTGTATAGTTTAAGAGATATTAGCTATGTTCCTTGAATATATGCGTTGACCAAAAAAGTGCATATATTCAGGTTAATTCCTTAATTATTAACTTTGGTAATTAGCCCATTAATTGTTTTATGTGTGGAGGTTTATGGGGAATCCAATGGTACAGTTTATTTCACATGTTGTTTCATTGGTTCTTGAAATAAATAAGGATTTATGGTTTTTATAAGGTATTATTCCTTATAACTCATTAAATATCGACTTTACAGATATGCCATAAAAATGGTATATGTGTATTTTACCATGGGGAATCCAATGGTATAATTGTTTTTCACATTTTGATTCATTGGGTTTTAAGTTAAACCAAGTTTTGTACCAATTTATGGTATTTTTGTATTTTTAATGTGTAATTATTCTAAGTAATTTTAATATAATTATCTTAAAGGTATAATTGTTCTAAGTCTCTCTTGTGACCTTATTGGGTATGTGGTAATATCTCAAAGGCTCACAATCTGAGTTCAACTAGGGATAATCTCCAAGATATTCTCAGACATAAATTGAAGATACTTTAAAGGACCTGTTTTCAAGTCTGCTAATTTTTTCTGTGGTGTATACTTATATTGAAGAAAAGTAAGTTTTAAAAAGATTAAAACAAATTATTCTGTTAAAAGAAGTATAGTTTGTCAATGCATAATTAGTAAGGTTTATCAACTTTTCTTCAAATAATTTGTATTCATTTCTTTTTTATAATTTAATTGAATAAAGAGAAGGTATTGATAGCTCAATCAATTCCCTTAATTACATATTAAGCTTATGAAATTTATCACACCAATTAAAAATTTATCAATGACAAGGTTTTTCTTAAAAGGATTAAGCTGAATATTATAGCATATTTGAATTTATTTCCTAAAAGATCTCTTACAATAGTCTCATGAATATTCAGAATGAGGCTAAAGGTATTTTGACTCTTATGTTGTGTAGTTTTGACTTTCTAAATAATAAGTGAAATAATTTTATTAACATAAAATCAAATAAAGAAATTAGTTGGGGATTGTTTAAAGTTTGTAATTCATAGTCTAGGATCAATTCAATATAAAGAATGTGATCTGAGTTGACACAAGCTGAAATAAAATTAAATTCAAGTTTGATTTCAAAAGGCTGTTAGCTGATAGATATGAATGGAGAAAATATTTTTAGATATTATTTGATTGAAAAATGTGTTACATTTCAATCAAAAGTGCATGTTTGAGTTAACTCAGAGATAGCAATCAAAATTGCTTCAAGGAATCTATACAGTGGATGGGTTGATAAATTGCATTCCTGAAATATTTCCAAAAATACTTCATGAGAAGAAAATACTGTTATGAATTTTTTAAAAATATACTTATTTGATAAAAATAAGAATTTTGTTTTACAAACTATACATATTTGTGAAAGCTAAGAGTCAGGTCTTTGATTAAAATAATCCAGAGAAAATTAAGTTTTAAAAAGCCAGGAAATTTCTTGTGAGTTAATATTTTTGATTCTAAATTATTTCTAAAATGAGTTTTTTGAGTGGTTTTCCATCCCTCCATAGGCAGAAATTGTGATTTTGAATGCATTTTAGCTAAAAATCTGGCTTTGAGGATTTCATTCTGCCCTATCATTAGCCATAAGAAAGTAAAATTCAAGTGAAGATGAAGATTTGCGGCTGATAATTGGATTAAAATATTTCTAGGCGCTGCAAGGCTCGATTTTCCACCATTTTTTCTTTTTTTTGAATAAAATGACTATTTTTTTCCAATCATCCAAATTCTCAACCAAAAATTCCCACAAGATCACATCTTAAGCAAATCGCATTGTAACCCTGGCTTCTCATTGCATCCACGCCACTCCCATCGACTACTATCCATACCAGCTCTCGATGACAGTCCTACGTGAGATCTTTTTACTGGTGAGCTTGTCATTTGTTCTGACAGCCGAGATATGTTTCAATGGAAAGCGAAGAGAATCACTCTTTATAGAAAAAAATACTTTTGATGTGTTTTAACGAGCAAGCGACTAATCTTCTGTGTTTTTCTGATCATATCGTTCTTGTTATTCCCTACAGCGTCACGGTCAAAGTAAAATCACTTTCTTTCTCCTTTAAGCTCTCACAAGGCAAATTCTCTACGAAGTCTGGGGATTTTGAAAGGAAAGGCACTGAAATCTAACAAGAATTTGTTTTTTGTATCATTTTTTCTTTGAATCAAAACAAACTATTCAAACAAAAGCCGACGATAATAAGAATCAAATCATTCAAGGACAGCGTGATAGTGAGTTGAATGAAAGCGGAATTCAGCAAGCGAAATTAACTGGTCAATTCTTCAAAAAGAAACAAATTCAGTCCCATCATAATGGGATTCATAACAATGAAAAAGGGTTCTCGTTTGATGAAATTTGGTCCAGTGATCTAAAGCGTGCTCACAAAGTTAGTGTACGAAATCTCATAAAGCTTTCCAAATTCCTTCAAGTTGAGGTTTCGATGAGCCTATTTAAAAACTTATCAAAGACTGCCGAAATCGTTGCAAACGAACTTAATCAACCTCCAAATCTCATTAAAACCGATAAAAGGCTAAGAGAAAGAGTTAGTGTTGCTAAATTTCTTTCTTTTCAGACCCTTATCGCAAGTTTTACAACTAAAACATCTTCGAAATATCTCAACCTCTTTTTTACATAAATAATCGGTTGCCTTCGTTAATACTCATCAACTTTTACAGTATCTAGGTGATTTAGAAGGCAAACCGCGCGGCTCAGTGGTCGATCGATCAAATGCTGAACCAGCTCACAAGGTCCTAGATAGACTGTTGGATTTTTGGAAAACTGAATTGGCGTTTCAAAACATCAACCAAAATGATGACTCAAATGATTGCAAACCATCGAAAGATCACCAGCTAAATTATGACACTAGAATTCCGCGGAGGATTTTAGTCGTTAGCCATGGTGCAGCGTTAAGGTCGTTAATCTATTCAGGTTTGGTAGGAACACTTCAATATCAAATTAGCCAAGATCAATTGAGTATTCCAATTGGGAATTGCTCCATCACTTTAATTCATGTCACGCCCAGCCATCATGCCAATCAAATCGTCTCAGTCGCTCACTCCTCTCATCTTTCAGCCCTCAACGTCAACAAGCAACTAAATACGAATGCTGACGATGATGAAATCAAAACCAATCCTTTAGTACATGAGAGTAAATAAAAATAGTCAAACTTGGCCTCCACATTTCGAATTTTCTTTCAAGATCCATTGACTGCATTTAAGATTACTTAAATATATATTTTAGCAATGTGTGACTGTATTATGCTGTTTGGAAAAAAAACAAAACTTTATGATATTCAAAATCACATCTAAACATTAATACGGTTCAAACCCAGCCAATTCTTATGCTCACGCTCTTGTAAGATTTGGCTTACGCTTCTTTTTCGATCATCGATTTTACGACTCATGAACCAAGTCATGAGCCGCCAATTTTGATGGCTCATGAGCTTGCTCATTGCTCGCACAGACAACTTGACTTCCACTTTGAAAATCATCGACCAATCAAATCTGCCTTCATTCACATTTTTTTGTTAGAAATTTATATTTGAAGTTTTATTAGAAAACTGAAAAAAAAACTACAGATAAATTTTATAATACAAATCATAAAAAATCTTTTTTTAAATCATTTAAAGTACATGATACTGTTGTAAAAATCTCATCGTCGAAACTCATCGATTAAACCTAACCTCAGGAGTAAACTCGACCCAAAAGAATATCCTCAACACGCTCTTCCTATTTTCTCATTTTCTCATTCTCTGAGTTTTATTACCCTTTCCTCAACCTAAAAAACTCATCTTTCGCTCCTTTATATAGTATCTTTTTCTTACTTCTCAAAAAAAAAGAATAAATAAATAATAATACAAAATCAAAATCAAGTAATAATTCACATACATTTCTTTATTGATTTCCATTTTCATTATCTGCTTCTGTATGACTGGTAAGAACGTTCTCTTCACACATATAAAAAAAATTACCTATTAACTCACAATTATTTCCTTCTTTAGTAACTCATCTTTGTTCTAAAAATATCGCTGTTGTCATAAAATTCATATTATAGGCTTGTTTTCTAGGTATGATATATATTCTACTTTTCTTTGACTCACTGTCCTGTAAATACAAGCAAAATATTGAAATTAAATTTTATAGTTTTTTTTGTCTGAAAAATTAACAGATTTACAGTCTTGAAAAACTCAAGAGTCCACAAACTAGAAGACCTGACTACAAGATGAATACCAATGACCAAAATAATGACTTACAAAAAATCATTCCTATCTTAACCAATGAAAACTACTCAGAATGGAAGTCATGAATGATTATTTGTCTGAACCAAAGAAGATGTTACCAATACTGCATTGAACAATGCATTTCAGGAGATGGTGTGACACAAATGCCAACAGTGGAAGCAAAAATAATAGATGCCAATGTTGAAGCTTGTGGATTAATCACCAATTTCTTATATTCAAGATTGTTTGTGCCTCTAATTATGTCAGAAGAAATCACACAGAATAGTTCTTTACTTTGGACCAAGGTCAATGAAAGATTTGCATTGTTGTTGTTCAATAGTAAGGCAACAATTTGTGGCAAATTTCAAAAACTAGTGTACAATGATAGTCTCAAGGATTTCATTGCAAATACTCAAAAGTGTCTTAGTGACCTAGCATCAGTCAGAATAGCTGTGGAAGAAGAAATACTTGTGTTTTCAATTCTGACTCAACTCCCTGAGGAATTCCATTTGTTAATAGAAAAAGTCACACTGAATGCTAAGACTCAAGGAAATCCTGATGATATCCTGAATATACTACATGAAGCAACTCTCAAAGAAGAATCTTTATCAATAAAAACTACTAGAGCTCTAGTCCTTAAAAAAGACAATTTCCTATCAAAAATTGTCCATTACTGCAGAAATGGAAAGCATAATCCTCTTGTCACTACACATGGACCAGAAATGCTGGCAATTACATCCCAAATGAAAATCTGAAAGAAGAAAAAGAACAAAAAGCAAATTTCACTATAGATCGAGCATTGTTTATACATGATTCAAGAGAAACAAGTAAATAAATAACAATTGTTCTTGATACACAAGCATTTAACCATATGTTCAATAGAAAATCTTTCTTCAAAACTCTACACCTCAATCACCAAGCTAAAGTACCCACTGGATGTGGCAAATCTACTTTAATATCACAAGGAAGAGGACTAGCAAAGATATTTTATCACCTTGGTAATCTATGTGTGAGCCTTAGAGGTATTTTCATATACCCAAAAGACCACAAATGATAAAATCTTATACAATTATAAATAAAATAAGCTTATTTATATTATTAACAACAAAAGTATATTATAAATGTAAAATTTAAATACAAAAGTAAAAGTTTAATTATAACTAAAACTAAAAATTACTTTGAAGTTTAAAAATGTGAAAACACATTTTTGACTTAAACAAATTGAGTAAAAATAAGTTTTCAACAAAACTGCTAAAATGGAATTGTTTTTGGAAAAAGGTTAAATAGAGTATATTTATTATAACTTTCTATCCAATAAATAAACATATAATAATTTTTTTACCATTGGATTCCTCATAAAAAATAAGGTGGGGTCACCTCTGGGTAAAATTTCTGTAACTCAACTCTAAATAAGCTCAAATTAAGTTTTTAGTATTTTCTGTATGAAAATTGAAAATCCTCAAAAAAACTCAAGTTAATTTAAACCACATGTGGTTTTAACCATCAATTTTTGTGTTAAAATTGATGTGTGGTGCTTTGTAAGGTTTTTCTATGAAACTCTTGATAATAGCAGCAAATATCAAAAGCACTATGACTGTCCTCAGTAGAAAATATATTATAATTAAATATTATAACCACAAATTTATATAATTTTTTTTATGAAAAATAATTATACATTAAAATAAAGAAATTTAATCATTTTTGAATAATTTAATAATAAAAAAAATTCTTAATAATTAGAATAAATTATAGTTATTCTATTATTGTTATAGTCACTGACACATATAACAATAAGAAGTTTAAACCTCTTAAGGAAAAAATTGCACATGAAAAATAATAATATTTATCCACTTATAAATAATATAAAAATATTATTTATAAAATAAATTATAACAAACACTTTCCAGAGATAATTCTTGTATAAAAATTTTATATAAAAAAAGATATAGAGCTTTAAAGAAAACTTACTTATATAAGATTTATTTAATACAAAAAATCAAACAAAAAAGTTATTATATCAAACAATATTTATAAGTTAAAAACACACCAAGAATAAATATCTTAAGATATAAAATAAACTTTTATGACAAAAAATCAGATTAAGTAGTTTTTAAGAGGAATTTGTGGATTTTAAAAGATATTTGAAATAATAAAATGTATTATTGGTGATTACAACAATAATCTGAATTCTATGATTTCAATTCTTTAGTTTCAAATTGATAAAGAATAAAATAAAATAAGAATTACTCTAATAATAAGACTTTACCAGTTTAAATGTCTAATATAAGGGGATTTACAATGAATGATGGACAAAAACGGTGATGAATAGACTCTTTTTATGTCTGCAGAGCAGCTCTCATGATTCATAATCAATATAGAGGTCTGTCACAGGGGCTCTTATGGAAGCAAGAGGGCCTGGAACTCAGGAATCAAGAACTCACTTGGAGGGCTCCAAAAGATAATAAGAAATGCTACAGAATATATTTCTTAAGCAGAGATAAGAGAAAGGACAATTATGCCAAAGATAAAAAAGAGTAATAAGAATGAAGCCAAAGGCCTAAGATAAAGGAAAGCCAAAAGCCAAGAAGCCAACCAAGTGAATCCTCAATTCACTGTTTCAACCTGCCAGAAAGAACAATGGAATTAGTAAAGGATATGACCACCAATATCTACTGACAGGCAAGGAAAGAAAATAGAGAAGGTGCTAAAGACTTACTTAAGATTATCAGTATTAACCTAATAAGGTAAAAGAAAATAAGGATAAAAATAAATCCAATATATTAATTAACTGGGGAAAAAGTCCCCAGGTGATGAAAAGTAGCCGGTATATGTGAAAACTGAAAGATTGATCCTGGAAGGTGGATCAATGGCTGTATTGTCCAGATTGGGAAATACAGTTCTGGCCATCTTGAAATTTGAACTGTGTGATGGAATTCCCACAGTGGAATATGAAATGGCCCACTTGGGCCAAGACCATACAGGTTGATTGAATGAGGCCTGTATGGGTGAATTGAGTTGTCCAAAGGAGTATTGAATACTTGATGCCTTGACAACTGATTGAAATGATGTAATACCTCTTGAGAATTGCCCTTGAGTAATCCTGAATGAATTGTGCCAACCCAACTCCTGCAGATACAGGTGGTTGGGATCCTTGAAGAGTCTTCTGATTGCTGCCATAACTTGTCAGACTGATGAGCTGATTAATCCTCCTTTGAAAAGGGCGTTGGGATTTGAGACCTTGATTTGGAAAGGTGGAATTGGGTCCTGAGAACGTCACCATTGGATTGCTGAGCAAAAATGGTGCATAATGGTATATAATACCATATATGCACCATGCCTGAAACCTTGAGTATGGATGGTATGGAGGAAAGGAAGAAATCCCCTGGGGTTGAGGGGAAAGGCGGACTGAGCTGATCTGGTGACCTCTGGTGGCTGCCAGAGGCCAAGGCTGAACTATTGGTCCATGGCCAAAACTGGGTCCTACGGGATTTATGGCCAAAATGGTGTCCATGAGATTTTTGGTCATTTTTGGGTCCAAGGAGGTGGTGGCCAAAAATGTGGTTTGGGACCCACCTGGCTGGCCCCTTTTTGGATCATTGGATTAGGCCAAAAGGGGCCTAAATGGCCTACGGACCGCGGACCGTGAATCATGGCCCACAGGCCTAAATGGCCCAAAACCCCATTAATGAAAGGGGTGGCCCTGAATCCAAGGATGATGGCTAGGGGGGCCTGGAGGCCCCTAGAAGACAAAATGACCCCCCAGGCCCAAAATCAAAGATGAAGGCCTGGGGGTTGGTGAAGTGGGAATTGGCCAAAAGGGCCAATGACCGCAAGATATGGGCTGAGGCCATAGAATGGCCATTGGAGAGTGTTATGGCATGGGCGCCATGGAACACCCAAGGGGGCCAATTGGCCATAAAAGATATGATGTGACCAATTGGCCCCAACTTGGCTCCAGGTTGGATTGCCCCAACCATCAAGGAGGAGGGTAAAACTTGTGGTTGTGACAGTACCCCCCTACCTTAAATGGTGAGCTCCTGAGCATCAAGATAAGGTAGAAGCCTGTTGAGGCTGTTGAGACGGATTGAACAAAGGGGTTCCAGAGGTATTTTGGTCTTGAAAAGAAAATTTTGAACTGATAATAATGTTGGCTTATGAATTGAGGTTGACGTAGTCTTCTCTTGACATTTGGCTTTGAAAATGTTGAAGGATTGAATTTGATGTAGAATTTTGGCATAAAGATTAAAATAAAAGAAATTTAAAGAAAAGTAAAGATAAAGAAACAGAAAAGGAAAATAAAATAAAAAAAAAGAAAAATTTTGAAGGGGGATCCAATCTTCATCACAAAATTTGATGGTTGTTTTGAAAGTGGCCAAGGACCTGAAATAAAAGAATTTGATGCCAGATGCTCACAGAGTGGGCAAGGTGATGTTTGAAAAGATTTTAGATCCCTCAGGGAAGTGCACACCAGGAGAGGAACTTACTTTTAGAAGTTGCCAATCCCGCCAGTGCCATAAATAAGAATATAAATTTGATGAAGGAATGTCTTGAATTGGAAAACTTGGAAAGGAAAATGAATGTGAATGGTCCATTTGCCCAAGTGAGAAATGGCCATCCTTTTGGAATTGATTTTGAAAGCCAGGCCAACAAATCTGTGTCCAAATTGCAAAGTGCTCACAGAGTGGCCAAGGTGATGCTTACAACAAGGAGGAGTAGAATACCCCTAAAGGTGCATACCAGGAGTGGGACTTACTTTTGGTAATTCCTCTCACCACCAAGCACCATAAAAGATCAAGCTTTTGAAGAATTGGGTCCTGGATTGTCAGGATACAAAGAATGGAAATCTTTGACAAGATCAGGACAATTCTTGGGGTTTTTGGCTGGTTCCCAAGTGGATCTTTCTGGGTCTTGACTGAAACCTTTCCATTCCACCAGATACCATAACTTTCTCCGCTTGAGCTTTGAATCCAGTACTTGAGAGACTTCCCATTCCTCTTCTTCTTCAATGGTAATTGGAGGAGGAGGCTCTTGATGCCAATTTGGGATTGTTGATGTCTTTACTGGTTCCAGAAGGGAGATATGGAAGACTGGGTGGACGGATTTCCATTGAGATGGAAGCTTGAGGTGGTAAGCATGAGAACTGACTTTCTTCAAGATTGAGAAAGGACCCAGCCATCTTTCAGACAGATTCTTTGTGAACCTTTGAGATAGGACCACATACCCAAAAAGGTCACAAAGAAACATTTAATATAATTATACATTAAAAATAAGTACTCTAAAAATACAAAAATACCATAAATGGGCATAAAAATTGGTTTAAATCAGAAGCCAATGAAGAAAAATGTGAATTAAATATACCATTATGTTCCTCATGGTAAAATACACATATACCATCTTTTTGGCATATCTGTAAAGTCAATATTTAATAAGTTATAATTAATAATACCTTATAAAATACACAAATCCTTATTTATTTCAGAAACCAATGAAACAACATGTGAAATAGATAGTACCAGTGAATTCTCCATAAAAATTCACATATAAAACAATTAAGAAGCTAAGCTTCAAAATCAATACTCAAGGAATTAACCTGAATATATGCACTTTTTTGGTCAATGCATATATTCAAGGATTTTAGCTAATATCTCTTGAATTATGCATGATAGAGTGATGAACCAAAGATAAATTCATCACGTAATTACTGTAGGAATACAGAAATGAATTTTATCTCACAAGCTATAAACAAGGTTAAAACCTGTAAGGAATTATTGATTAAAATCAACAGAGCTGTTGACCACTTTGTTGTGAAAATGGTCCAAACTTAGAAAAAAGTAGACAGTTAGATTCTACTAGTTAATTCGGGAATAATGATGTATTTGTTATTATAATACTCAAGGTATAACCCCTTGAAATCATAGTTTGAAGTTTAAAATATTAAATTTTGACAGAAAAAGATGAGTTACAAGAAAAATCATCAGAAATAGAGTTTTGATGATGTAATGAAATGCTCTTGGAAGCATAATACGGTTATGCCAAGCTATTATAATTCACTCTCTTAATTGCTGTAGCGTGTAAATCTTAAAAGGCTTTAAGGATCAAAGTTTGAGCTTAATTTGATCATTTATGATCACTCACCATAACCTTAAATTAAGTTTAACAGTTATATGAGTGATATAATTGGTGAATACTATTAGTTTATGATTAAACCTAAGAAAATCCACGAATTTTGGGGTTCTGCCAAGTCTTTGACGTCATTAAACTTAGAGTTATAGGGATAACTCTAAATAATGGTGTAATAATGATGTAATATGGTTTGATCATGATGTAATCATCACCAAACCTTAAAATATTGATCAATTCCAGTGGATATGATCAGTAAACGTCTACTAGAAGCCTGTTGGACTCTAGGAGGGAGGGATTTACTATAAATAGAGTTCTTTTTACTCTGTTTTCCCTTCAGACGCATCAAAAACATTAAATCAATTAAAATAAAAGGTAATATCTTTATTCTTTATATATAAATCTCTTATATTATTAAAGACCAAAGATCATCTTATTATAATAATCAATTTTGACGTGATTAAATCATTTATTTAATTGTTTTTGCTAAAAAGCTCTCTAAAATCTCATTTCCACGTAAAAATCCAGAATATTTGTAATTTTCTCTATTTTTATTGTAAATACAATTTGGATAAGTTGTATTTACATTATTTGGCATAAAATATTTCAAAATTATTATACTAAGTATTAAAAGTAAGTTATTTTCTCTTGTTATAATAATTTTCTCTTTATTATTACTTTAATAATCCTTTAATTAATATAAATAGTCTTTATATTAATTTATAACTTTAATATTGGTAATATTATTGTTGTTAATTGTTTTTTATTAATAAAAAACAATTTTTTATGCCTTTATTATTTTTTTGTAACAATAATAAAGTGCCTTTAAACATATTAATATATTTATTTTATTTTATTATATTTTATAATATAAAGTATATTATCTTATTTTATTGATAATATAGTTATTTTTACGCCACAATTATATCAATTCTTAATTATTATAATTATTTTTATCTTATTTTTTTATTTATAAGGAAATTCATAGTACAATAAGTAAAATATTAGTAATTTTTACTTATTGTTTCATAGTCAAACCTTACATTTGGGGGCCTGGCCATGATATTTACTCTAAAAGACCTTTAAAAAGATTCTAATTGGGCTTATCCAAAAATAAATTATACTTATAATGATAAAATTATATAATAATTTTATATTTATTGATTTTAAAAGCTATTGAGGCATTTGGAAAGCAATTGTACTGTCTTACATGTGGTTTTTCACATCCTTAGACTTGCAAAAACTTTCTTTGAGTGACTCTAGTGATTAAAAAAAGATATTTTATAAATTAAAAATAATTTTGTATTATAAATTAATTTTGTAAAAAGAATCATATTCATTTTTATTTTATTCTTTAAAAATAAAAACATAAAAAATACTAAAAATATTAAAAGCCAATAAAAAAGTTATTTTATTTATTTTGATTTCATTTATTTAAGTATTTTCATTTTTTATACTATAGAAAAGATATAAAAGCAATTTTTACGTGGAAAATTGCCATATCTTACCAAAAATAACACTCTTATATAAAAGACTTATATTTATTTGTCTTTTTTAGTGTTTGAAGACAACCCAACAGAGGATAACCAAACCACTGTTGAAAGATTGGTGGAAGAAACTTGTCAAAGTTCTTCAACACCAATAATTACCAAAAGAAAGAAAGCCAAGAAATTGGACTTTCCAGGACCCACCATTCAAGACTGTGAAGGTGAGTACCTCATTTATAAGTTGCCATAAGAAAATTCCTGTTCTGAAATCCTCTTATTTCTTATTCTTCTTATAATATGACTACCAGAAGAGGCTCCCAATACTCCATCCAATCATATGGAACTGGACTCAGAGGTAGAATTGATTCCTCAAAAGGGAAAAGGGAGGGCAATATTCCCAGTGGAACAGAATACACACAAGGAAGTGCCTTATCCCAAAGGCAAGTCCCAGAAATGCCTATGATATCTGAACCTGAATTGGAACTAAGTATGAGTAACTCAAATAGGTACAAATCACATTCAGAGGGCTCAAATAGACATTTACATGAGCCAATACAAACAGTACTACACAGTGTACAAGGACAAAGATTGGGAAATGTTGCCTCAAATACACCAAGGAGTGATGAACTCCTGGCACATCCTGAAAAAGTTCCTCAAAGAGGAGGAAATAGTGAGATACTCCAATGGATGGAATCCACTATCATCCAAACCTCAAATAAAAAACATCAAGGAGTATCATGCCAAAAAGAAGGAGGCAACCAAGGAAGAAGCCCCAGTAGCTTCTACCAGCAAGCCCCAAGTCAACCCACTTCCCCAAGAAGGGAAGAAGAACAAGAAAAAGAATTGGAGAAAACCATATTCCCCAAGCTACAGGATTCCAAAAATCCAAAAGGATGCCATGGACAATGTATTCAACATGGCCAGAACTTTGATGGAATTCAAAGACAAAGAGGAACAAAGAATGAGACAACCCCATTTACCAAAGAAATAACTTTGTCTCCTGATGTTGTAAATACTCTAACAGAACTTAAAAATAGTATTTTACCTCTTAAATACATTAAAAATAGTTTATTATCTTTACAAGAAATAAATATTAGCTTATCATCTCTAACAAAACTTGTTACACAAAATAAGAAAGAAATTGATAACATAAAATTTATGATTGAAAATAATAAACCAAAAGTATTAATCGACAATACTCAGAAATCAATACAAGGACAACAAGAGTTGTACAAATACATTAGTGATATCAAAGAAAAAACTTTGACAATCAATTATGATGTGAGTATTGATATTCTTACAAAAGAATTAAACAAATTAAGTATTTCTGTAGAAAAATTTGAAGAAAAGACTTCATCACACCAAAAACTACTTTTAGACCATGTAGAAAAAAGTGATGAAGCAAGAATGCATCTGAAAGATGACATTCAAAGTGAAATAAGGCTTATTACTGAAAAAATGGATAAAATTATTCAGGCTAATTTAAATATGCCAAAGTTATCAACACCATTTTCTCACATAAGAATCCCTGTTAAACCAAAAGAGGAATTAACAAATCCATTCATAACAGACTTGAGTCACCAAGAAAATAACCAGGTCTTAATGAAGGAAGCACCTCAATTGAAAGAATGGCCAACATTCACAGGAGAAGGTGAATATGACCACATGTCATTTATCAAAACAATTGACATGCTACAAGAATATTATGCCATACCAGATGAATTAATCACTGCAAGATTACATTCATTGTTTGAGAAATCTGCAAAAATATGGTATTATGGCATAAGGAAAACAAATGGCAAAAATACCTGGTCTTGGTGGAAACAAGAAATAATCACCAAGTGGGCTAATGTTGCCTGGAGGTACAAAATAGAAAATGCATTTGAAAATTCTTTCTTTGACCCAGACAAAGACAAACCTTCAACTTGGTTCTTGAAACAAGTTGAAAGACTTAATGCATTGTACCCAGAAATGTCACAAAAAATGGTGCATATGAAAATACTCAAGATATGTGGAGGAGAGCTAGAACAGGCCCTAAGAAGCAGGTGTATAGAACCATGCTCCACAGAAGAGTATATTAATGCACTAGAAGACATAGTGACAAGAACAAAAATTGGCAGGACTTGGAAGAAATTGGACATTAAAAGCCCAAATAAACCATTTATCAAAAAAGATAAATCAAAAGAATCCTTCAAGCCCAATAAATCTAACAATAATGAGCAAAGAAAATGCCATGAATGTGGAGGTATTGGACACTTAGCCAATAATTGCCTTAAAAAAGCAAAGATTAATGAAATTGTGGAAACAGAAAGCCACAATGACAAAGAAGAGGAATCTGACTCTGAAAAAGAGAGAGAAGAGTCAGAAAGTTCTGAAAGTGATGAAATCAATATAATTAATGCACAAATTAATAATATTGATCTAATTTATGAAGTACTGGATGTCAACTCAAACTTACCACAAGTTGGGACATCTGACACAAACCTGACAAACATAGAAGATGCAAAAATGTATGGAGCCAGACCTGCAAAAGGAATGGGATATACAGCTGGAAAATCAAGTATAAGTATTGTTATGGTTGATAACCAAGAAGGAAAGGTTAACTTAGATACAGGAGCATATTGCACCTGTGTTGGTAAAAGTTATTTAAAAACCATTGTCCCAGACTGGCAAGAAAAACGTATGCCAATACAAGGTGTCAAATTTAGTAGTGCAAGTGAGAGCATGAAACCCCTTGGAATAATTGAGTTAACATTAATTTTTCCTCATCCCTCACAATGTGTCAGAATTAAAGTAGAGTTTGTAGTAATGGACAACTGTACTAGTAATCATTTCATACTTGGGAATGACTACTTATCAATTTATGGTATAGATATCTTTAACCAGAAGGATAGATATTTTACCATAGAAGACAACAAAAGACAAAAGTTTGGCTTCTTAAATAACAAAAAACAAATTACAGTTATTAAGAATGAAGAAAAAATTCCAGAAAAGGATCTTTTTATATCTGAACAACTTAAAGAGGCAGAATTCAATCACGAATTAACAGAAAAAATGAAAGAAAAGTTGATTGACCTCTTATTTAAATACAAACATGCCTTTGAAACTGACAAAGAGCCACTAGGTGCTATAATTGGACATGAAGTGGACATAATTCTTGATGTGGAGAAACCCTACCCACCTTTACTAAGAAGACCTGCTTACCCAGCTAGTCCAAGAGCTAGAGAAGCCTTAGAGGTACACATTAAAGAATTAATGGACCTTGGTGTAAGGTTCGTCTAGAAAACTCTTGATAATAGTAACAATATCAATAGTACTATGACTGTTTTCAGTAGAAAAATATAATATAATAAAATATTATAACCACAAATTTAAATATAATTATTAAGTAATAATTATATATAAAAAAAATAAATTTAATTATTATTATAAAAATATAATAATAAAAAAATAATAATTATAATAAATCATAATTATTCTATTATTGTTATAGTCACTGACAGTTATAACAATAAGAAGTGTAAAGCTCTTAATGAGACAATTACACATGGAAAATAAGAATATTAACCACTTATAAATAATATAAATATTATTTATAAAAAGAATTCAACACACACTGTGAAGAAATAATTCTTTTAGGATAAAAATTCTATATAAAAAAACTAATACTAGATAAAAAAGATATAGAACTTTAGAGAAAACTTACTTATAATGTTTATTTAATACAACAAGTCAAACAACAACAGTTATTTTATTAAATAATAATTATGAGTTAAAAACACGACAAAAATCAATATTTTTAAAGAGAAAACAACTTTTTATAATAAAAATTATGATTAAAGAGTTTTTAAGAGGAATTTGTGGATTTTTAAAAGATATTTAAAATGATAATTTTATATAATAAAATTTATTATAGATGATTACAACAAATATTTTGAATTCTATGACTTCAATTGTTAAATTTGATAAATAAAGAATAAAAATAACTTAAGAATTACTTTTAATAATAAGATTTTATATTTAATAAAAATTTACCTGTTTAAATTTCTAATATGATTGGATTGATAATGAATGATGGACAAAAACAGTGATGAAAAGACTCTTTTTATGTCTTCAGAGCAGCTCTCATGATTCATAATGAATCTAGAGGGCGTGCTCAGGTCAAACTGAAAAACCATGGTTTAAAATAAGGTTCTTAACTTAAGGTAACTTATTTTTAATTCCAAATCAAAGTTACCAGTGTTATTCTTAACTACATGTAACTTTAATCCTCATTTGAACTAATGATTTTAAGTTTTTAATATAAATAAACTCATTTCTATTAAAGTTCATCACATGAACATCTTAAAAATGGAGTTTCAAGCAGAAATCTCTTAAACTCAATTTTTAATTAATTTTTAAAGAAATCATAATTTTCTTTGAGCTTAATTAAAAGAGTAAATTTCCAGGCTAATTACCCAGGAAACTTATTTATAAAAAATACTTAAAATTTAATTTATATGTAGAAAATATTAAATTTTAAGCTGTGTGAAATTTTCAACTAAATCCATTAAGAATTGGATTTTTAATGAATTTTTGAAGTTATTGCTATTTTTCGATGTAAAATAGCAATACACACCAAACCTTAGCTTTTGATAAGGTTTCAATGATTGTAACCTTAAAGGTTTAAGCTTAATTAAGGTTTTTAAGCTTGATTAAGCTTTGACAGTTCTTAAAACCTTGATTTCAAGCCTGCATATTGGGATTTACCCTTTGGCAGCTTGAAATTCCTGTCCAAAATGGGATAAAACCAGTCTAAACCTTAAGGTTGGATCAAACTCTAATCTTAAAGTTTAAATAAGGTTGACAATCCTCCAATACAGGTGGACAACCTTAATTGAATCCTTGCAGATCCAAAAATCTCGGTACCCCAGCTCTATTTGGTCTTTTTCCTTTGCCCCACCTTTCTACGTAGATTTTGCCCTTTTATTTATTTAAAGCCATACTATGGCCTTAAACCCTTTTAAATTGAGCTCACGCAGCATTTACATTCTGTATGGGAAATCCTTAGCCAATTCAGTAAATATACACCACACCTCAATTTTAACTAAAATTTTGGTAAGTTTGCATTAACCTTATGCAACTTTAAATTTAAGCTTATTTAAGCTTAAATTTAACAATTTTAAAAAAATGTTAAAAAAGTTCCATTGGTACTGTGAGATTCTTAAATCTTCTAATAACACAAGAAATAAGTGTTTTTGGGTATAACACCTTATGGATGTACCTTAGGTCATTTTTGGTGTAGAATCCAAAAATGACATAATCTTTATAACTTTGTTTATCCAAAAAAAAGTTATACTTATTTTTTGTTATTTTTTATTTTAATTTCAACTAAAAAGTCTGTTCAAGACAAAATTAACTGTTTATAAAATTATTTCTGGCCTTATGGGTATGTCATACATACCTCACAGGCTCACATTCCCTACCACCAAAAAGAAATTGTATTACAATTTTTCTTTTGTAGTATCACCAGGGCGAATCTTGCGTCAATCATCGGCGATTGACTTCACATCGCACCGCGGTCAGTATAAAATCTTGCTTCAGTCTTGTTAGTGTCACTTTATAGTCACTGGATTTAGTGGGTCACGTCACGTCAGCGTCAAGACAACGTCAATTGTCACATGAGAATGTCACTCAAAGCCCAAACCCGTTTCAACACTATTCGCAACGTTCGGGTAATTTCACCTAATAGCTTCCGCCTCCTCGACGCTTAGCATGCTTACATGCCCGCACCACCCTCCAGATGAGACTCTGACACTGCCTGCCCCCCCCATCTCCGTCCTCACCACTCCTTACGCTTTCACACCCCCACCCTTACCATCCTTACGCTTGTGTAGTGCCCTCCCGACGTGCTCCCAACACTGGTTACAATCCTTATGCTCGTGCAGTGCCCTCCCGACACTGCTTACAATCCTTATGCTCGCGGAGTGCCCTCCCGACATACTCCCGACACTGCTTACGATCCTTATGCTCGCGGAGTGCCCTCCCGACAAGCTCCCGACACTGCTTACGATCCTTACGCTCGCCTAGTAAGTAACCTCCTGACATGCCTCCGACGCCGCTTACCATCCTCACGTTTCCGTATTACATCCACAGTGTACGGTGGCTTGTTGGCGTACACAATGGACGCCATCGCCGAAATATGCTGAGTGGCCTTCTCTGCCAACAGGACCTCAGGGGAAATTGGTCAGTATATTCACAATTTTGTGGTTAGGGTTTAAATCATGAGACTCACAAATTAAAACCTAATAAGTGGACTATTTAAGACAAGAATTGTGTCTCGTGTTTCCCCGAGAAAACCATTTTATTTCATATCATTCAAATGGAACACTTTGCTTAGTCCTTACCTCATGAGTGTTGAATAGTTCAAAAGTTGACTTTAGTAGGTTTCTCACTAGTCAACTTTATTCAATGTCTCACAGGGAAGTGATTTCATTTGCATGATATGAAATAATTTTCAAAACATCGCCTCCTTCCATTTCCTGACAAATCGCATTTTGCAAATGCGATTATTTTACTTCCACCTATTTTCTTCAATTTGGATCTTTTTATTCAAAATTTTCAAACAAGTTATCAATCAACTTGTAACCATCTATTTGCTTACTAAACTACCTCCGCGATGGCCCAAACCCCGGGAAATTCAACGGAATTTAATGAACAACCAACTTCAGCCCCAGAGAGTGGAAGTGAAATATCTGATATGGCCAGTAGTTGTGAATTAGGCATTGAAGCAGAGAGCCAGTCACATGAAGATAATCAAGATCCACCAGTTCTTCCAGAATGTGAGTATACATCCATATTGAGTATTTCTAATCTCTCAAAACCTGATATTGTGTCATAGCCTTTATTTCAGGTCAACCTCCAAGCTCTCAGAAACCAAATTTCAAAACTTATGAGAAGGAAAAGACTGTTGAACCTTGTGCACCGACAGAAGATGATGGGCAAGATGATGTAATTTTCAGTGGGGAGGTGAAAATTATATCCAAGGAACAATTTGTCTCCAACATTGCTCAAACAATCCCAAGGCTCGAAAAAATTCCAAATGATAGTAAAATTCCTGATTATGTGCGTCAAAAGATTGCTGAAGCCATGAGCCACCTCAAAATGGATTTGTACCGTAAGTCCATTACTAATTCAAAACAAAATTGATAAAAATAGCTTCTTACAATATATGGGCAGGTGTGGAGGTGGGAGAATCTCTACCTGAAGGATCTCGAGTCGTAATTGGATTTCCAGGCAAAGGATTAGGAAAAAGACCAAATATACATGCGACCAAAAAAACCAACAAAAAACGCCGTACCTTTGAAGCCGCAAAGGATTCCCGGGATCAAGGTGATGAAATGATCAATGTTGAAGTGGACCATATTGATAATGAACCTCCGCATACTGAACCCCCCCCATACTCAATGAAACAATCCATGATGAAGCTCCACATACTGAAAGCCCCCGATACCCAATGAAACAATGCATGATGCAACCCCTCCCGCCTCTCCTCGGAATATTCAAGCTTTTCAAGAAAGGGAAACAATTAAACATGATACAATGGGACGAGATATGACTGATATAATTCCTGACGCTGAGCCCAAAGTGTCATCCGCTGCAAATTTTCAAGGAATATCTTTATCCCGCATGGAAGAGTTTGCAGGCATTTTGAATTATCATTCCAATATTTCTCAACAATCATGGAAAAGGGGGCTTGATAATATCAATAGGATTTACAAAAATAGATGGGACAATTTACCAACAAAGGATGCTCATACATTCCTGCCCGTTGGTATTAAGGTGATCAGTAACCGAGAGCTTAAAATGTCGGCTTGGCTGGAGGACCTTGAGATGGCAGGTGAGTTTTTTTTATCTTTGTGCATGATACTTGATTATTGGCTGTTGACTGGTGATACAAATTGCAATATACAGGGTTAGATTTTTTTAAGCCAACCGAAACAGAAGCGTTTTTTGATCACAACATTTGGAATCTCAAATTGATTAAGGAATCAGCTAAACCTCCAGATAATCTCCCAAAATCTGAACACTCCTTCTTCAAGATGGTTCAGAGCCTTCTTTACCCCGCGAATCCAGTTAAACATTTTTGGGCAAATGTTATGTTTGAATCCATTAGTTTAGTCTCATACGATGTGATTGCACCCAAACCATATGTTGCACCAACATCAAATTTGACCGATCCCCTTGGCGTCGAATGCGGAGCAGTTGAATACCTTGCCTCCTGCTTGAGTAAATCAAAGCAACGTGCAACCCAACTCAGAATTGAAGGTGGGGGCGCTGACAATGAGATATCCACAAAGCCGCACAAGAACCTGGAGGATCTAGTGGATACAGTTATCCATTTGATGATTGCGTACAACATGGTACGTGCACATACAAAGGTCGAAGTTAATGGCATCAAAGGCAAACTCACGAACTCAAAAAAAAATGGGGCCATCAAAGATCTTTTGGCCTGTCACAAGAATCTCGGAATAAATCAAATCTGCTATGGTATATTAGCGGCATTCTGTGCGGCGGGGGTTCGTGGTTTGATGGTATGCTCAGATGACTGGAGAACAAGCTCAGTTAAAGGGGCTTTATCACTAATTGACATTTCCGCAAAACTTTCAGAGGGTAAAAATCTAGTGGAGCCAGTGTGGCTACGTACTAATAAGTATATTTGTAATTTACTGAATAAAAGTTTCTTCTCATCAGAGTCTTTTAACCCCACTGTACCTCTTAGATTTGAATTTGCATGATGCTTAGTATTAGACTTTGGTGATGCCTGGGTGGCGAAACGCGGTCTTGGTTCAAGTGATGAGGTCACCTTGACGGTACCCAGGTCAGCTAAACTCACAACCAGGATTGATCCGTTTTAGATTAGCTTTGTACAAGATAGATTGTAATTTAATTTTGCAAAGTGATTTATGAATTTAATAATCATGACTTCCTATCCTACTACTGCCCGGATGCCACAGTCTGAGTACCAATAGTAATTGTACGGCGGCATGCCTCCATACATCATTGCAAAGACTCCGACAAGACGCAAGCTGAGTCAGGCCTTGTGCCCGCGAGGAGCACACGCGGGGGCATTGCGGGAAGTCGCGTTTATCATTTCCCGCCAGCCCATAATAGGCAAAATGTTACTGTGTCTTTCAAGAGGACTGGGATAACTAGGGATCCGCAGCAGGATGCATATTGCATTTGCGTGTGCTTGCAATATTCCAAATGGTTGGATTGAAAAGTGATTGCATGGGAACATCAATATGTCAAATTGAATAATGCACTATCCACTGCAATTTTTAGGTTCAGGTATTTGAGATTGCGGATTCGCGAAGGTCAGGTGTGATCTTTCTTTTTAGCAGCAATTAAAAAAGATTCATCATCCACAATTCAATTTAGGTGGTATTAATAAATCAGTAATCATTTGGTTTCATTTCATTTTCTGCTGCAAGCATGCCATTCACAAAAAAAGGAAAAGAGCGTAAAAGGGAACTCGCGAGAAAGCGTCGGGCTGAGGAAGGAAAGTGTGAGTTTCTCGCTTAATCTCAGTGTATATGTATAGATATATATATATGCTTCCACATTTATGTGGCACCCTCATTGAGCCCCACGGAAGAACATTGGCTTTAGTCGGTTCAGATTGTGCCAATGTCATGTGGGCTCCAACAGGGAAGTCAAAGGATGTGTGCCGAAGAAAGCTCCTTGGGCATTGGGCACCATTCTGGCCTCAAAACTCCTTAGCTTCAAATGGCAGGAAGCAGAATCTGATATCATGTCTGCTTCAACACAAAGTGATCCCTCAACCACTCGGGAATAGTCGGACATCCCAAAAGATAAATGAGGGCAAAACCACCTGAAAGCAGAGGTTTTTTTCCTCCTCTCGACCAACAGCACAAATATCAATGCCAGTATCAGCAAATATGATCCCAAGTATAATTCGGAGCCTTGTGGATGTCAATCAGATCAAACGCATTCACTTGGGCCGTGTGGCAATTTCCTCTTCAACCGGAGTACTCATTGCCCTTGTTGAATTACGACCATTCACAACAATGAGTGAAGTCAAGGTCAATCAATGGGATGAATTATCACAATTCTTATTTCGCAAAAAGAGGTTCACTGACCCTATTGCAACAAATGGAGCATTACTGGAGGGATTTATGTTCGCGATTGGGTGGCGCAAATGCACCACGAAGAATGAACAATTTGGTCTGTATGGAAGTGCTGGCAAAATTGAAAATGCAAAAGATGAATGGTGGGACCGAGGTGCCAATCTTAGCTCGGTGGGTCGCATTCTAGGTCAATCCTTACGATATGTTGGGGATAATTTATTTCAGAAGATTCAAAATTGCTACAACTCATTGGGGGTTCCGTCTTTTGATCAAGTCAAGTATGAAGGCAATAATCCCGCAAATCAGGGTGCATGTGAGTTTGCTTCGGCACTCACTTTCACCATGAATGGATTCAAAAACTCACCTCATCTTGATCAGGATGCATCGCTGTATGCTTTGGGATGGTGGTTTCAAGCTGATAAGGAGACCGGCCAAATTCAAAGAGATGCATCAAAGCGGTGTACAGGGGGGAAATTGATTTTCCCAAATGAGCATTTTTGGATTGATCTATCCAATTGTCATGGGCTCATTCAGGTAGTGTGGGCCAGCAGTACATTTCTTCATTATACTGATCCAGCACAGGACAACAAAAGCACGACACTAGTGGGTATGTCCGCACAATGCTCAAGACGGTTGGCAAAAACAATGTGCCGAAAAAGCCACGGCTATTATGAGATTGGTGAGGGAGCGGCCTATCAAATCAGGGATGGTAATACAATCTCAGCCCAATTCAAAGAGTGAGGCAGTCGGAATAGCAGCGTTATTGGTAGATAATGGTGGGGTAAGGCAGAGGACACAATACACCAGGATTGGATGGTTTCGAGTGCGGGAGATGGGGTGTCTCACATGAAAAAGGGGTGAAGTGGATTATGTACGGAGGCATGCCATCGTACATATGCCAGGCTTGTTGCTCTTGTCCAGGATCCCAACGCTTCACACGCGAATCCTTATGCTTGTGCAGGTTCGGACAATGCTAAAAGTTCCTTACGCCTATGCGGGCTGCCGACGCTTCACACACCAATCCTTACGCCTGTGCAGGTTCCCGACAGCTCACACGCCAATCCTTACGCCTGTGCAGGTTCCCGACAGCTCACATGCCAATCCTTACGCCTGTGCAGGCTCGCCAAAGCTCACACGCCAATCCTTACGCCTGTGCAGGCTCCCGACAGCTCACACGCCAATCCTTAGGCTTGTGAAGGTTGCCAACAATGCTGACAATTTCTTACGCCTGTGCAGGCTCCCGACAATTCACACGCCAATCCTTACGCCTGTGCAGGTTCCCGACAGCTCACACGCCAATCCTTACGCCTTTGCAGGCTCCCGACAGCTCACACGCCTATCGTTACGCTTGTGAAGGTTCCCGACAATTTAAACAATTCAATACATGACTAAGATTAATAGCGTGTGACCATAGGAACGGCAATTTCTCATCAATCTGGAGTGGATTGTTCACATGCCGGAACCTCCCGTTTTTTTTACAGCTATGATATGATCTGGCTCTAAACAATGGAGGAAGAAAATATAGGAGGCAGGAATGGTGACTATTGGCGCATTTATGGCAAAAGATTTTCACACATACAAATACTAACTCAAACTTTTGGTGGGGCACTTACAAAAATTATTCTCACAAAATAGTAAATATGAATCATTGAGGAATTATAATAAATTCACGTGAACAAAGAACGTAAGAGAAATTGAAAATATCTTTCATTGAATACAAAAAATTTATCTAAAGGAGTGTATTACAAAAGGTAAAAAGAGGAAAGAATACGATTTTTTTTGTGGATTTTATTTTTCTAAGAGTTTTGAGACTATCCCGGTGATGTCCTCCATTGCCTCGCCAAGGAGGGAGTTTAGTTCCTCCCGGAATTCCCGGTGCATCTCATTTCGATGAGTTGCATCCACGAAAGGAATAATGTGGAGCAACCGACGATGCTCCAACAAGATTCGGTTGATCCATTCGTGGACGATGGCTCGAGGAATCATTAGTATTGGGCGCAGGTCGGTGAATTCCTGGCGAGCGTCATCGTAGGAATGAGAGGAGCTTGGCACCGGGGGGGAGGAGGCGGTTTGGTTCTCGGCGGCAATGGGAGGGATATCCGGGGAAGGAACCGGGGTAGGAGTGGTGGGAGGGGGTGATCCGACTGGCGTATTGTCGATGATGATAATCCAGCGGGGAGTGGCGGGACGAGCTGGAGATGGTCAAAGGAGGGGTGAGGAAAAGTTGAGTTGAGTTAAAAAAGTGAAATAGGGACTTACCAAAAGGTTCCTCCGTTGATTGCGTAGGAGCCACCTCAGGTTGAGGCTCACAAGTCGCAATGTCCTCAGGTGGTTCGGAGGATGGACTCGGGCCAGGAATAGGTGGCTCATTGTGCTGGGAGGCTTCTACAAAAGGAGGAAGAGTAAGTTAACTTGATGTGAAAGTGAAAATGAGAAAAGAGAAAGTTGGCTGCTTCCCGCGGAATAAGTCCTCAGACCATCGGGTGCCACTCGGGCCTGGAGTGGGTTGCCGCGGGGTTTGCTCGCGAGGCAAAGTAGGAACGGGAGAGTCTTGTCGGGGGGGATTCGGGGGGTTTGGTTCTATGAGTGATGGAAAAAAGTGAGTATTATTGCATGAAGATAAATGAGATAAGGAGGAGAAAGAAAACTTACTTTGGCGTTTGAATCCCATCGGTGACAAGACATGGTGACGATCAGCCCAAGCTCAAATGTCCTCTTTCCATCGCCATCCTTCATCGGCCGGATAATCACTTCGCTCAGGTCGAGGAGTGAAGTGACCATTGGATGGTGGCCTAGGAGGGGGGGTGGACAAATTGATGCTTGAGGGGACTGGGCTAATCGTCCTGAATTGTTCCCGTCGGCCTGTTTGGGGGCCCGGCGTCCATTCACGCTCGGAAATGGTTTCATCATCGTCGACCACAAAGGAGTCCTCGCGAGGGTGTCTTGGGCGAGAACTCCTCTGGCCGCGTGGTCGGAAGGGTCGGTCAACAAAGGAGCATTTCTTGTGTGCTTGTCGGCAAGCATCACAAGCGTCGGTCGTTGTCGAAGAGCGGATGCAGGGGATACCCCGCTTGGTGCATAACGTGCACAACATCTAAAAACAAAACAAAACAGGTTAGTAACTGAATAGAAAGTAAGCAATCAAGAAAGAAAAGGAAGACATACCATGATTTATAATTTTAAAACGGAATTCAAATTAAAAAAGCGCTAGTAGGAGGTTTTTAAAAGTCTAGAAGAGAGTCGTGAAGAAAGGGAATTATTAATATTGTATCATAATGTTGATGAAAGTTTAATTGGAGAAAACGTACAAAGTAGACAGAAGTGGGTTTCTGAAAGTATTAGCAGGAAAAACAAAAAGCAAGCAGGAAGGGGAGTGGGGTTAGTCGAGTGCGAAAGAAAAGACTGGAAAGGCAGGAAGACGAGGGGGAATACGCACAAGAAGGACAAACGCAGGTGAGGTTGAACGAAGTGGAGCGGGTGAGAAAGAAAGTGAAGTGCGTGTCATGTGAAGATGGTCTTTTATACCATGGTGAAGCTGAGACGATCTCAGCAGTTTCAGCACCCGCAAAAGTCTCAGCTTCAAGGCGTGTGGGCAAAATTGAAGCTGAGTCTCAGCGAATGCTGCAACTGGGAAGTGAAATGCTCGCGTGAGGCAGAAGAACAATGGGGGTCTGGCTGAGTATTGCAATTTATTGAATTGTAAAGCTGAGTCAAATCCCCTTTGTTTCCTTAAATTGCCACCCGATCACCCAGGAGGGTGGTCGTGAGGCCCTTGTTGAATGTGCATTGTGGGTGCAATGCACAAGTGACCCATGCAGATATGCACCCGGTGCATTTGGTCACAAGTGACCGTGGCCAGATCACCGGCCTTATGGCCTGGTGATAGTATTTGAACAAAGGGGGGGGCTGTAAGACAAGTGAATACAGCGTGAGCTTGCCTCAACCCATTGCTCAGGTTTGCTTTCGGGTCATAATTGAAATGCTCAGTGGCTGAACATTTTAATTGCACAGTAATTGAACAATTGATATAACAATATCAAATGCACCGCTGAGTATTGCAATTTATTGAATTGTCAAGCTGAGTCAAATCCCCTTTCTTTCCTTAAATAGCCACCCGATCACCCGGGAGGGTGGTCGTGAGGCCCTTGTTGAATGTGCATTGTGGGTGCAATGCACAAGTGACCCATGCAGAAATGCACCCGGTGCATTGGGTCACAAGTGACCGCGGCAAGATCACCGGCCATATGGCCTGGTAATAGTATGTGAACAAAGGGGGGGGGCTGTAATGCAAGTGAATACAGCGTGAGCTTGCCTCGACCCATTGCTCAGGTTTGCTTTCGGGTCATAATTGAAATGCTCAGTGGCTGAACATTGGAATTGCACAGTGATTGAACTATAGATATAACAATATCAAATGCACCATGCTGAGCCATTGCTCAGTCGTTTTTGTATGCGCGCACTCTGAGCATTTGGCACAGCATCAGATGACATTTCAGCCAGGTGCAGCCTTTCACACGCTTTGGTGAAGTGCTCCAAACTGCGCCTTCCAGTGAGCTATTGCAGAAATAGTTCATTCCATGGCTTTACTGAGCACTTTCACACTGTGCTTTTGACCATGACATGCTCAGCTTGCGTGTGCAAATCGGGTGAAACAAAATGCTGAGCATGTGGCACATGAGCTACGTAAATGCAAACAATCGGAAGGTGCATGCAGGCTCAAGTAGTATTACACCTTCCTGATTGGTACAGTACAGTCAACACTGTAGTACGCAGCAGGGCTGGATATGCGGTCCCAAATCGGTCTGAAGTACGACTTCATTAAAAAAACATTCGCTCGTACTGGAACTTGCAAGATATGTAATCACTATGTCCTAATTAAGTACCATACCCGATAAGGTCATTGTCAGTTCCGGTCTAACCAGCATTTCATTCAATCAAAATTGTATTCTGTTACTCAAAATATTTAGTTATCATCTTTTTTTCTCACGGTTCAAAACCAAATCTTATCAATTTTAAATTGCGTTTGTTATAATTTCAAATGAACATCATTTAGTGTAGTTCGCAAAGGACATGTATTAAGCAAAAAAAAAACCCTTTTTTTCGTGAATCTTTTTTTTTAATATCGGGGTTGTATTTTCTTACATTTATTTTTATAACTAACAATGCGATAAAAAGTAATGGAACTTCACAATAAAATATAAATCATTGAATTTAAAAAGTCGGGAAGCCGTTATTGAGCCACTCTTTGAGGCAAGTCAAATGGGCGATAGTCCTTGAGCCAAGCGATGCCCTTGTTGGCGATTTAAGACGACCACTGTGTGAAAACACTCGCTAATTGACAAATTAAATAGCCGTTTAATTGGAATGAGTTTTTGGAAAGATTATATATTTGTGCTCAGTATAAACAAATGAGAGTTAAAGAAAACAATTAAAAAATTATAAATAAAAATGATAAAAGATTTGAGATACGTGAGCTGTTGCGCGAAATAATTATTTCGGATTTATTCAGTGTGTAGTTGTTATTTGATTGGTCAGTTTCAGTTCCGCGCGAAAAAAAAGCGCGTTGGAACATTTAAGTCTGGTAGAATTAACAACCTAAATCAGTTTAGGCGAACTGCACGGAATAACCAACATGACAGCCTTGGTACCCAGTACACCTTTGTAAATGTATGCTGCGGGGCAGAGCAAAAGCTGTTCAACAATGTAACATGAAATCACGTCAAGCCATCGAGTCATATCTCTCACCTGCATCCCTTTGATGCACCTTGTTGGACAGCTCTGCCTAACTACGGCACAGATGCGCATGTAATCCAAGTTAATGTAAGTGGGTCATAATGGGATGACTTAATATTTGGGTCATACACAAAGAGTTGATTCACTCCGGTGCCATTGTTGGGGCAAACAATGACTGGCCCCGCTTGTTCATTGTCAGGCAGCCACACGCTTTCATACGCACCCCCGATGGGTCATACGCAGGCAACTTTCACACGCCTGGAAGACATTTTACTGCCAGTCTTCCAGCTGCCTATTTTCTTGGTCGGGTTGTCAGCTTGACTGCAGACGCTCACCCGCTTGCGCGTGGAAACCTGAGGCCAATCAGTGTGGATTTGCTTCAGCCTCATCCACATTAGAATAACAATCCCAGCCTATGATTGCTGAGGCTGGTCATGTTTGCGTGGGTAACTCCCACCGCGGGTCATTTTCTTCACGTTCTCACACGCCCCGCGCAAGTTGTGGCACCTGGCTTGAAGCCAAAAATTCCCTTGGGCGTGTGGCCTCTTTCTCCGGAGTTTTGTACATGCGTGAGGCAAAGACCCAGATGCCAATCTCGGTGGATTAGTACTCGCCTCAAACGCAATAGGGGTGAATGTATATGTGGATCACAGCTCAAGGCTGGCGCCCCCTTTGATCATCGCACACATTCCCCCCTGGAAGCCCTGTAGGCATCAGTCAGCAAAAAACTTCAGGCAAAACCAAAGATATGTTCGGTGGCATGCCACCGAGCATATCTCACCCGCCCACACACAAACATCCCCACAGTGAGATTGCCCTTTGAAACTGCCAACATTGCCCAGTAGGTCCCTGTGCGACAATTAACCTGGGGAAGATATGCATCCATGTTCGCTGTCACACCAGCGAACATGACTGCATGCCTCTAAAATGCCCTCCACAATAAGTTGCTACAACCCACCCAATTTCGGATATGCTAATGTCAACCTTGTTCCACCAAAGGTTTCGTAACTTGCTGCAGATCCAGAAGTCATAATGGTGCACCCACATTTTGGCCACCTTGCCTTGATATATGCCCCAAATCGGATATGAAAATTAGCAGCCCAAGATGCTTACCCCCATCAAGACCATGCACGTAACCACAGGCCATCCCCCTTTTGGCCTGTTGCTGCCACTCATATAAGTTCCCCACCTGCGCTTATTCCTCTTCAATCCCTTTAGCTAACCCTTCCCGATCATATAAGTCCCAACTGTCCCCAAATAATTTAAAATAGCCATCATGTTAACGCCTTCACAACCACTTTGCATTGGGATTATTAATATTCGTATTAAAATAAATAGTGATATAGCCTTAAATCCTGAGGATTCCCACTTAGCTTCTTGGATTATCATATGGCACAATCAACACAACATATTTGTTTATCTACCCAATCACCAGCATGCTATTGGCTCTCTCCCAGGAACCCTTTCCCAAACGTTGATACCATTCCTTGGGGCACCAAAAACGTTCATGCACTGTGGTCCTGGTGGGGCATGGATTGAAAATTGCCAATCCAATCCTACTCAAATATTATTTGTTGAGGGAGTATTTGTGACTGATGCCAATGATCCCTCCTCATCTCAGAAACCCAATCTAGCATTGATGTTCTTCACATGGTATCCAAACATTCTATTCATAATGGAAAGCTTTCGAACACAAGATTTCAAGCTTAAAATGCCCAAAGAATATGACTGTGATACTCATTGTCAATGTCAACTCTTTACTCCGACTTTTCCCGCTTCAAACTCGACGCCTGCTTCATATCCTGCTGTTTCATCATTGATTTCCAAGCAAAAACTGATACAATTACCCAGTGGATCAGACCTCCCCATGATGACCCCGCCCCATTCCATTATTCAAACCCCCCTCCTCCCTCATCAAAAGACCAGACTAGCTTTTCTCTGGGATCGAGAAATCCCCAATGGCCAATCAGCCCGTAACCTTTGGGCAACCTCACCCCCAGGATCCACTTTTAATGCCAGGCACATCATTACAAACAAGGCTGTTAGCTCATTTGAATCCCTTTCGACCAATACCCCTCTTGGAGGACTGCTTGCGGATGATATGGGACTTGGTAAAACCATTCAGGCCATTGCTCTAATTGGTACCTCCAAGGAGCGGATGATTGCAAACCCCCATCGCTCCACGCCCACCATGATCATCTGCCCCCCTCGCTTAATTACCAACTGGCAATCAGAAATATCCAAGCATGCTCAGGCTGGAGCACTGCATGCCAAAATCTACCATGGTCCCACTCGTCACTCATTATCCCAAGCCGACATCTTAAAAGATGATATCATCATCACTTCTTACAATACTATCACCCAAGAATTCAAGCAAACCAATCCCTCTACATCATTCATTTTTCAAATCAATTGGCATCGTATAATCTTGGATGAAGCACAGTGAGTGGCTGAGCTTAAATGATTCAAATTACCTTTTATATCCAATAACCCTTGCCCCCTCTTATAGCTAAATTCGCTCTCAATAAACTGACACTCACCGTGCCATTAATAGCCTCCTTTCATCCCGTCGAATATGTTTAACGGGCACACCTATTCACAACACCATTTATGACCTTTTCGGCATAATATCATTCATCACTCAACCCCAGAGCGCCAATCAAGATAACTGGTCACCATTCATCCTGAGTAGTCTTTCAAAAGGTTGCAATGATATTTTGCATTTGGCATTGCGGCATTTAAGTTTGCGCTGCACCAAAACCACACATCTCAAATCCCTCCCCACTATTAGCCATCATTATGAGCTGCTCTCACTCAACCCGACCATGCAGCAAGAATATTCCACATTATATGAAGAATTCCTATCAACCAAAAGCAAAGGACCAGGAGAGTTTTTCAGAAATATTAATAAGCTGCGAATATGTTGTAACCATCACATCATGCTTAACACAATTGCAGAGGCGGAGTTGGAAGACCCCAAGGGCAGGAGCACTCAGGATAACTCCCCAAGAATCACACGAACTATTGTGGATGTGGAAAGATGCATGATGAGTAGTAAAATTGCACAACTCCTACAAAGCTTAATGAAGAACAAACAAACAAGGTGTGGTCCAACGAAATCGGTGGTTTATACACAATGGACCCAATTTCTAGATTTGTGCGTTAATTCTAATATGCATCCATTACCAATTGACTCCATCTGACTTTTTTATATTGTAGAATTGGTATTGCTCTTGCCCATCACTCTATCCTTTCAGCACGAATTGATGGAACAATTACACCACGAGCGCAGGACAAGGCGCTTGAGAATTTCTTCAATAATCCTGAATGTGAAGTACTCATTGCATCCATTGCCGCGGCTGGAACTGGCCTCAATATAACTTGTGCTAATATAGTCTATTTAATGGTGAGGGGCCCCCCAAAATTTTCCCCTGATTTTCGGACCCTGACATCCACATTTCCAGGAGCCCAATTGGAACCCAGCCATTGAGGCTCAGGCTGTTGATCGTCTACATCGTATTGGCCAACAACGACCTGTACAGGTCATCCACTATATCACTCCTCATTCAGTTGTGGTCAACATGCGGAAGGTACCTTTCAAGCTCATCTTTCACTTGATTGTATTACTATTCTGAAATCCTTCCTTATGGGAATGCCATATTCCAATCACCAATAGGTCCAAGAAAAGAAAAAATCATTAACTGCATGAGCCTTACTGATATTATATAATTTGTGATTGAGAAAGCTGATAACTCCTGTTGACTCTGGCACAGGTCCACAATTATGAACACCATGAGCTGGATCGAACTTCTTCAATATTTCCTCAATGAAAATGAGCAATAGAGTATTATTGCTAAGGGAGACGGTGATACATTTCAATTCATATTGTCTATATTCTAACATATTTAGCAAGTTGTTGCATCCTTAAGAGATAATAATCAGATTTTATTACACCTGCACAAATAATTCACAAAATTTTAATTTGTCACAGTCATATACCGTGACAAATTACTAAGTTATTGCAGAGCATCACCATTCGGCCTAATAACTGGCATGTCAAGTATCTTGAGGGCGCTAGTCTGAATCTTACTACAGCCTTTGAGCCAATCTTGATCAAATACCTGAAATGATAGGCCTTCCGGAATATCACCATCATCTGTCGATCATAATTCTGGCAATCTATCAATAGTTTTTTTACCCTTTTTTTTAATCCGATTACAAAACTCTATGTCTCTATCCATTTTCAATACCAAATCATTAAATAACTGGGAGCGCCAGCGTAATCCCACTTTGCGGTAAACTTGACGGCCATTTTCCAGTACCTCCTCAGTATCTGAGCATACTCGAGGGTCATTGAATTGTGATGCTAGAATGGGAAATTTAGCCGTATCACACCATTCACGACGGCGCTCACAGGTCTTCACATAATCAAGTAGATCATCATCAGACTTGGTCCACAATGAAGAAGAGATACAGTAACTAACTCTTTGACGAATCTTTGGGAGCTTTTGATTCTCCTTCTTTTTTACCAAATACTCCGCATCCTTTTGAATAGACTTCCATTCTCTTTTCAAATAAGTGAAATATCGCTCCATTAAAGCCGCCACGACCCCATAGTTGTTATGATCCTTGTTCCAACAGTAGTGATGATACTCAGTGCTGACAAGTGCAAGACGGAATGGACGGTAAAACACCATAGACATCAGTTTGTTGAACGGATGTTGCCATGAGCTCTCCCAGTCCCAAGTGAATCGCTTTAGTCCTAGCTTGTGGAGCTCATTTTCGCAATAGCTTTGGAAACCCTGAGACTGAACCTGTGTTGATGGCTCATTGAAAACATCCTCGGGGACATAACCAAGATGACCAGCCACTTGAATTGCAATTTCACGCTCTTCTGTGCTGGGTGGTGCTGGTAGTGAGGAAAAATCCTTATCCCTAACTTTGAGTAGGAACAGGCAATGTGCGTGTACTGCTGATCTCATTCCATGGACATTCTCTGGAAGTTCTGCCTTCAGCCATTTTTGTTGCTCCTTCTGGCTTGCACGTTTCGCCACATTGTGAGCTTTGCGGGCCTGGTTCCTTTGCTGTCTGACCTCGGATTGTTCAAGCATACTCTGGGCAAGGCCCAGCTGAGGATGGGTGAACTCACTATTTGATTGAGTGCCTTGCTCATGCGCTGTGAAATTGTCCCTCCTTGGTTCATCATTTCTTTCACTTTGAGTCGGAGACATGTTCTCATCCTCATCATCCACAATTCTTTCTCTTGATGTACTGGCATGACCCGTTCTTGGTTTGGAGGCATATGGATGATGACGTCCAGTGACTTTCTCTTTATGGACCAGAGGTGAAGACGCATAAAGTTCATCACCTGCCATGCACATCATCAGTTAACACATCAAAAAATTAATGAAGACTGGTCATACTCACAATCTTCAATTGGCTCCTGAGATCGGACTGACTTGCCTTTAGGTGCCATATCTAACCCATGAAACAAACCTATCAAATTGAGAAAAAGGTTATACTCCAAAATTAAAATGACTTACTTTGAGGAAGCGTCAATCCTGGATTTCCCTCCAACAGACCACCCAAGTTACATTCTCCAATGGTCTTTTTTGTTGCCCCCAATCCACGCGCCTTTCATCACCCACATGAACCTGCGATCCTGATGGAATATTGAGGGTTGGCTGTTTACTTTGGCCAAAGGGATCCTGGGATGCGACTGGATTCCGACCGGGATTAAGGAGGAACTCACGTGGACGTCCAGTGACTTTCTCTTTATGGACCAGAGGTGAAGACGCATAAAGTTCATCACCTGCCATGCACATTATCAGTTAACATCAAAAAATTAATGAAGACTGGTCATACTCACAATCTTCAAGTGGCTCCTGAGATCGGACTGACTTGCCTTTAGGTGCCATATCTAACCCATGAAACAAACATATCAAATTGTGAATAAGTTTCTACTCCAAAATTCAAATGACTTACTTTGATGAAGCGTCAATCCTGGATTTCCCTCCGACAGACCGCTCCAAGTTACATTTTCCAAAGGTCTTTTTTGTTGCCCCCCATCAAGCCACCTTTCATTGCCCACATGAACCTGAGATACTGATGGAATATTGAGGGTTGGCTGTTTTCTTCGTCCAAAGGGATCCTGGGATGCGACTGGATCCGACCGGGGTTAAGAAGGAACTCACGTGGAAATTTTGATTGGGGATTAGCATTTGATGAGATTTGAGGTGTGCCTTCCGGCCCCTCAGACACATGCATTTGTGTATTAGTGGGATTTGGGGGAATTGCAGTGACGGAAATATTTGGGATCGCCCAAGTGCTGGAAGTTGGAGCCTTCGGATTTCCCACATCAATGTTAAGACCTGATACATTCATTGAGGATGCGATAGGGGTTGTGAGAGGAATGTTGGGACTCAATGGTGATTGTGTTTGAACATATTCTATGCTAGATTCACTATCTGAGTCATGAACAGAACCTGAACGGGATTGATGTGACTTGGAAGATGACATAAGGGCCGAAAAAGTACAGTAATATTTTTAACTTGATAAAACAGTTCAGTATTGTGAAAAAATAGAGGGATATGAGATGAGATTTTTTCAAATTTAGAATAGAGAAATTCTATGAATAGTTGGAACCATGTGTTGTGTGGTTGTCGGATAAGACTCTTTTGAGGAGAATCCTCCCTGCCTCCTCTTGAGCTCCTCCGCTTTTGTCGGAAACCACCCTGCACGGCCTACCAGCATATAATGTGATATTTCCTTGATCTGAAAGGGGACCCATCATCCATAAGTAATCATATTTGGTAAAATTTCCACCTCCCCATTGTCACATTTTGTGAATTATCCAAACTGCCAATATATGCATTGAAATTCCACAACATTGTACATCTGTAAAGGGGTATATTCATGAAGGATTTACCCACAAAAGAGACATCACCTTTTCACGAAAGGCAAGACAATCCAAATCACATTCCAACTGATTCAATGCCCGCCGCACTCAAACCAAATACCAAGACTTTAGCTGCACTCCAACCCCTTATGTAATAGAGTTATATACTTATGTCTGTAATAAGGTTTAAACCATGTATGATGGCGTGCCAGCGTACATGGATTAAATGTTAATCCCCTCAATTCAATGGTAACACTTCACTAATGGAACCCCCTCAATGGTCAAACCCGCACTATCACAATGTGTAAATAAACTAGAATATGTATGAGCATTGAGCAGCATGGCATTTTACCCAATTAAATGCCTCACCAATTCCGCCATCCAGATGAGACATGTTAAGCTTTATCCACTGCAGCTCATGCTCCATTACAAATGGGATAAAATCCTCAGCTGGCTCAAATCATCTCCCCCTTCATAAATAATCACTGAATTTTATTTCCAATTAATAACACTCCTAAACACTTTCACATCAACCATAGATATTTATACACAAACCAACCGTACTCCCAATTCCTGCAACAATGACAACCCGGCCCTATTCCTCAATGCGTATATGCATGTGTCAACACTGCTCAACTCAAACACACTCTTCCCCTGAGGGTGATAGGCAAGGAGTTGCCTTCACACCTTTCCAATATAAACAGCACATTGAAAAGCTCAAATCAACCATTGCACCCAAATCTCTTCCAAACATCCCTACTTCTGCATCAGCATCTGGGTGCCCACAAATTCTATTGGATCAAATCTTCCCAGCTGATTATTCACGTTTGACCCAAAGCACTTTCTCAACTCCAGCGGGTCTCAATTCAACTGCACAGAAACCATATAGTGGCAGTCAAACCCTTCCCCCACAAGACCTAGGAATGATAATATCTGCCATTCTATCATTAAGGTATAATTTACCCCGCAGAGCTTCACGCATACTCAACCCCGCCCTGAACCTGCTGATCAAGTCCAGTATCTCAAGCTCAGCTGGGCCCCCCGCTCCTGCATTCCATATACCTCAAGATCTGAGTACCATATTTGAACATCTCCAATTGGAGCCAGTGATTCAAAACTATTTATGTTGTCCTCAATGTTTCTCTCTTAATGGCCTTACTGAATCAGTCACAACTGACCAACCCCACTGTCAACGCCATAATGACCCAAATGATCATGATCCCCCTTGCACACAATCATTAGGAAAATTCATCTATTCATCTGAACCCCACACCCAAAACACAACCAACATGAAGCAAAAATTTATACCAACAAAACATTTCATTTATCAACCATTCAAAAATTGGCTTGCCAGATTTCTCCAGTGGGCTGGAATTATGGACATTCTGCATCAACATCAACAATCCCAAACTCCCGAAGATTCCCCAAAACGTGACGTCTGGGATGGATTGGTCTGGAGACGCTTCACTGGCACTAGAAATATCCATGACCCCCCATTCATGTCCATTCCTGGTGCATTGGCCTTCTCCATATATGTGGACTGGTTTAATGCACATGGAAAGTCAACCCGGTTGGCTAGCATTGGACCTATCATGCTTATTTGTCTTAATCTCCCCCCAAGTGAAAGATTGAAGCCCGAGAATGTCTATGTTGCAGGAATCATCCCTGGTCCGAAGGAGCCAACTGCGCTTCAATTGAATTATCTATTAATGCCACTCATCAACGAGCTCAAAGAGCTATGGCAAGGTTACCATTTTGCACCCACCTCAACAGGTCCATCAGGATCCTTTATCCGTGTTGCCATCCTCACAGCCATTGCGGATGTGGTTGCCATGCGCAAGCTTACTGGATTTATTTCCCAATCAGGCAACCACTTTTGTAATTTTTGCACCATTCACAAAGCTCAAATTGAAGAAATTGGTCCTCAATTTCACTACACGCGCTCATACCAAAGTCATAAATCAACCATTGCCAAATGGCTTCGGGCAACCCCACAACAAAGACAAGCAATTTTCTCTGAGTATGGAGTGCGATATTCAATTTTGGAAGACCTTCCGTATTGGGATGCAACCAGAATGGTTAATCTTGACATAATGCATAATTTAATACTTGGAATTTTGAAGGATCATGCAACTTTCAAATTGTGCATTCCAGAGGCGAAATCAAAAATTTACTTCAGGTCCTGCAGGAAATCCAATGACACCAACAGTTCAGACTCAGATTCCAAGACATCCAACAGCTCTCTTGATAAAATCACATTGAGAGAGGCGCGCTCCCTGAGAAGAGATGCAGCAAAAATAATAAATGAGCCACTCCCCACTACTTCCCAATGCCCACCCCTAACACAGAACATCCATCTAGTGGTTCTGCGGAGATTCCTTCATTTGATGCCGATTACATCCCCACTGAATTGGATATCACTGCACTGAGTGATCACCAGATCAAGGGTGAGGCTCTTGAGCATCTCCGACAAATCATATCTGAGACCATAATTCCCTCATCTTGGACAAGAGTTCCCCGCAAAATGGGTTCCCCCTCTCATGGTAGCTTAAACGCTGCTGAATGGGCTCTCTTATATAAGGTCTATATTCCATTTCTAATGCTCAGTCAACAGATGTCATTAGATGCACACCAATCTGCCAACACTCAAAGAAAAATGGGTCAGTCAGAAGAACTTGCAAATGAACTAGCCAAGAATACATTCCATTTGATTAGTGCTATCAACATTGCCACAAGCTGGACTGTTTCAATAGATGATGCGACTGCATTTGCTGAACATTGGAAAAAATTCCGCCTTTCCAATCAACACCTGTTCCCAAAACAGAAAAGTAAACCAAATCATCATTTTGCTGATCATATTCCCAAACTCTTCCAATGTTGGGGCCCAGCACAAGCCTCAGCCACATGGGGTTATGAGCGCTTGATTGGAGTATTTACAAAGATGCCAACAAATAACAAGATATGTACGTCAATTAATAAGATCAATATATTCACATTGATTGAACACCTGAACTGAATAAGACTAACTTTTTGCAACTCTGAATAGATGATATAGATAATACCTTACTTCAACATATCTGTCGATGTTCCAACCTTTCCGTTCTCCTGAAATTCCCATCTGTGCCATGTGAAATAAAACAGCTTTTCGAATCACAGCCACCTGCCGTGTTCAATCACCATAAATATAACAAGCCATCCCGCCATGACCAACAAAATTATGATTGCCTGGTTGAGTACTTACAGACTTTTCATGCAACAAGGGAAATGGTTGATTGGATCAGCTTAGACAATACCGTGCAATCCACAAGTCATCCCACTTCAAGGATTGTCTCACCTTGGTATTTTCCAGTTTCAAACATTAATATGGGGAACAATATATTTTCAACTGAATCCAAGAATTTCAGCAGCAGTGTGATATGTTTTCAAAGGGGCAACTCACGAAAATTTGGTATTATTGATAGCATTTTCAAAGTCTCTGAGCCATCTAGCATACTGAACAATAACTTTCTGATTTTAAAAACTTTGAAGATTGATGTGAATTTCCTACCAGATTGGCCATATCTCAATATTTATAAAGCTGTTGGTTTTGATGATGGACACTTGATTATATCAGAAGAAGAAATAGAAGGTAACTGTGGATTGTATGATAACAAAGCTCTGTCATGTGGACTGCTTGTAATGATAAAGCCGTTATTTCATGATATTTAGTCTACAAAAATGCAAATCTCTCAGATTCATTAGGAATTTGGCTAGTGAAATAATTGCCTCAAAATTTAGTGACAGAGACATGCCATTGTGACAAGCAAAGCCCATTATTTCACATTGCCACAAAGAACTTACTATTTTGACATTGGGTACAGTGTGAATAAGCCAATTCCAATGATCAAATGACCCACACACTCACCTTTCACAGCATCCAAAATTTCTAACTGCGCCATCATCATGTTGGAAGCGGAATCGGCTTTTGCGTACCCACACCCGCATGTGCACACGCACACCCACCCGCACACGCCAATGCACATGCCCACCCACCCGCACGCACCCATGCACACGCCCACGCCAATGCACACACAAACCCACCCGCACACGCCAATGCACACGCAAACGCACCCGCCCCCGCGCATGCACACGCACACTTCATGGATGACCTGGTGAAGTCAAACCCCCCGCCTACATCAAGACTGGCTGAAGGACATCTTTGATGTGTGTGTGTGCAAACAGGTGGGTCTGGTGTAATTTTTACCAATCATCGGAGGGTTGTGGGATGATCAGGTGGTGAGGAATCTGAGTTGAAGGCACAGGGGAACCAATATTATTGGATTTCACAGGATTTGGTGTAAGACCAGAGTGTGACGTGTGCTCGACGTTCGCTTGATTTTGGCTTGACGTGAGCTCGACTTTTATCCTGCTTGACGTGAAGTCAATCGCCGACGATTGACACGAGATTCGCCCCGGTGTATACCCCCAAGTTATTTGGGCGGGTATAATCCACTGTCCAACCTCTCTACTTATACTTTTAAGTATGTAAAGCACACAATTCAAACTTTCTATTGAGTAATCGGTCTTCTCTCATGTCTGAATATTCTGAGAAACTTTTGGGAATCAGGTATCTTGCTTTCTACAAACCATTCATCTTCATGTTGTGGATTTTTGTACCTGACTAAGTATTCTCTTTCATTTTTACCCATAAGTCTTCTTTCTTTTAAGACTTTCAGTACCTTCTTTTCCTCACTTAGATCAAGTGGAGGTACCTCTAAGGGTGTTTCATTTCTCAAAGGAAATAATTCCTTATCACTTGAATTGTAATTCTTTACTAGACTGACAGGGAAAGTTGGATGTTTATTTTCCAGTTCTCCTGACAGTTCTACTTGTACTGCATTTGTCCCATGAAGGGCTTTAATAATAAATGGTCCTGCAAAGGAATCTTTCGATTTCTTCGGACCTTTAATATTATTAAAGTTCAAGGTTGAAACTAGTATTAAGTCCCCTACTTTAAATTCTGGTGTCTTATGACTCTTATCCCATTTCTGCTTAGCATATTCAAAGGCATCATTAATGATTTGATTTGCATGATGTCTCACTTTATCAAGCAGTAGCTTAAAGCTTGAAGCAGTTGGATGAATGTCAACCAGATCTTTTTTCAAAGTATCAACTGGAAGTTTGGGGTTCCATCCTTTTTCCAACATTGCAGGAGTCTTGCCTGTTGAAGCATGGATAGAGGTCTTGTAGGCTAATTCCAATGCTGGTATAAGAGTACACCAATCATGGGTAAAGCCATCAGAATCTTCAAACTCCAGGCCATAAGTACAAAATCTTCTGATCATGTCCTCAAGGGTTTGAATCATTCCTTCTGCCAGACCATCTGTTTGTGGATGGTAGGCTGTTGAAAATGATAATTTTGTACCCAAAAGCTTATGTAAATTAGTCCATAAGGCTGATGTAAATTTTGGGTCTCTGTCACTAATGATGTTTTTAAAGAGACCAGTATGGGATATGACTCTGTTCCAAATCAAAAGAGCTGTATCCATAGCTGTGTCATCTTTATGACATGGTAAAATGATTGGTGTTTTGCTATATCTGTCCACAATAACAAGACATGCATTGTAACTTTTATCACCTCCAGGTGGTAATGCAGTTATCCAATCCATATGAACCACTTCCCATGGGGTACTTGGTTCTTGGATATGGATCATTAGACCAAATCTTTTACCAGTAGCTTTATTGGCTTTCTGGCATCTATCACAACTATGACAGTACTCAATAACATCTTTTCTCCAAGATGGCCACCCGGCACATGTATTAATTCTCTCCATTTTTCTGTCTTCAGACAGATGTCCAGAATAAATGTTATCATGGCATTCTAGTAGTATTGTGTTAATCAGCATTCTACTACATAGCACCATGACACATGTGTGTTTAGATCTATGATACAGTATACCATCAAACAAATGGAATCTTCCATTATCATAAGATGTTTTCCAAATATAATCCAGACAATTAAACAAGGCTACATCTTTACAATCTTTGTCAAGTAGAGCAGTAAGAATATGACAATTCTTATCTTGCTTGTAGCTTTCTCTAACTTCTTCAAAGAATTCTGTTCCAACATCTATGATATTAATTCCTTCAATTGGAATTTGAGGTTCTGCACTTGTAGGAACATAGGCAGGGTTATCAGGTGTATTTGGTAATGCCAATCTACTTAAGGCATCAGCATCCTTATGAATATTTCCAGCTTTATGTACTATGGTCATATTGTCTCTATATACTCCTGTATAGCAATCTGCCATCTTAACATGTGTCTGTTTGGAGTCTTCATGTTAAGAAGTTATTTCACTGCATTGCAATCAGTAATTACTTCAAACACACTACCATCAAGATAGTAATGAAGTTTTTCCAGAGCCCAAACAAGGCAAAGGCACTCCATTTGGCTAGCTCCATATCTGGCTTCAGTAGGTTTATTTTGTCTTGAAATAAAACAAATTGGACCTTCATAAGGCTTATCATTGACAATTTGAACTTGATGAAGAGCAGCTCCTAAACCATCACCACATGCATCAATAAACAGCTTGAAAGGAAGTTTCCAGTCTGGCATCAATAATAAGGGTGCATTGGTCAAGGCATACTTGATTTTATCATATGCTTGAATTCTCTCCTGTGCCATTTCAAAAACAGTTTGTTGATCACAAATTCTGTATAATGATCTGGCATGGATTGCAAAATCTTTAAGGTGTTGCCTGTAGTAACTGGCAAATCCTAATAAAGACATCATTTCTTTTTTGTTCTTGGGCATTTGTTTCAGTAAAACTGCAGCCACTTTGTTTTTATCAACACCAAGGCTCATTCCTGAGACTACATGTCCTAGAGCTTTTAACTCATGAAACCCAAAATTACATTTTTTAAGAGAAATTTTCATGTTCACTTGAAGAATTTTTCTAAGTACTAATGAAAGTCTCTCTAAATGTAATTGCCAGGTTTCTGAAAAAATGATAATGTCATCAATATAAATGATTAACCATCCCTCTGATAATTCATGGGGGAAGATAGTATTCATCCCTTTGGTAATGAGAGGGTGCATTTTTAATACCAAAAGGCATCCTCAAATATTCATAAATAGTGTGGAACTCCTTTTGGTGTGGGATTGGATAAGGCAGTCCTTGAGGGGGAAATCACAGGTAAACAGTTTTGAATTGCTGAAATAATCCTGTAACCAAGGGTGCTAATGGTGTTTTAGCTGCCCCTCTGAATATACTAAACAATCTCCCTACAGAGCTCACAAATCAATATTTAAGATTGTGGCTTTACAACTAGAGAAGACTTTTTAGCAGTCTCTATCAGACCTATTCAATAATCAGGTAAGTAACTTATAAGTTAAAAAGAGTATAAAATATAGTTTTCAAATAATAATATAAGATGATTTTAAGGGTAAAACCTTAATAGTATAAGAGGTTGATTTAATATAATAGTAATAATATATATTTTAAGGGGTAAGTTCAATTTGATGTTATATATGTTATAATACTTAATGGTTTGAGAGGGTAATTGTTAATATAATATAATAATAAGACCTTTAATAATTTATTGGTAATACTTTGTTCAATATAGAGTAGATGTTTGTTAAATATATAAATGATATAATATAATATAAGGGTAGGTTTTTTATATATAATAATATATAGTTGTAAGGTTGGTTTTTTTTAATATGAAGATATAATAAGACTATTTTTCCTTTATAATGTAAAGGTTATGGGGATAAACTCAATATTATGAGTATTATTGATAGTATTATAATTATAAGACTAATAATTTAAACATAGGGTGGATTAATAATATTAAGTAGACCTTCTGTTAACTACTATTAATTAGAAATCACTATGAATTAAACTTATAAGTCTATAATACTTTAATAAAATAACTAGATTAACCTACTAGTAAGGGATGAATAGTTATTCTCCTTCTTGGTATATAACTAATTAGATTCATGGGGAAAAGAGGAAAAAATATGAGGGAGAGAGGACCTTTATTTATATTCTTTGGGCTCTCCATAGAGGCACTCAAAAACAAGGTACTTAGAATTTTTTCACTTCTTTTGGCTGGGATAATTCTTTATAGTGGTGAGATATCATTTGTTTGGTTGGTTGCACCATTAATATGTATGATTATGTAAGCTGAGATGTTTTTTCTGGTGAGGAATTTTGAGCTGGTGTCATTTGATCAAGATATTGCACCATATGTTTGGTATATTGCACCTTTTCTGAAGCTTTATTTATATTTTGATTAAACTTTAATACTATTTTGCACAGCCTTGAGGAATTTTAGCTGGTGAGTAATTTTGGGATGGTGTCATTTCTTCAAGGTATTGCACCATTTGTTTGGTTTGTTGCACAATTTTTGGTGGTATGAGATGATTTTGTACAGTTATTGCACCATAGGTCTGTGCATTGTTTGAACTGTAGGTGGAGAATGCTGTGTATTGTGGGGATTCTATTTGTCCTGTATGAGTTTCTTCTTTTCTTTATCTAACTTAATTCTGCTTTTAATTTATATTTACTGGCTTATCAGGTGGCTGTGCTTGTGTTTTCACAGATATGCTGTGTAATTTAAGGTTTTTGATGGATTTTCCTTGCATAAATTAATTGATTTTCTTCTTTCTGTCTTGTGACTGTTGATTAATACAGTTTTAATTTATTCCTTATTGAAATGTCCTCAGGTTAATAACTGAATTGCTGAGTAATCCAAAGGTTGAGCAGAGCTAAGGTAACTTGAGTGTTACACTACCCCTTTTACTGGTAACTTTAACATTCTTGCTAGCTTGTATTTTTTCTTTTGCTTATTTTATTGTTATTCTTGTAGTAAAATGGACCATTCTTCCAGTGTTTTCTTATGGAATTATACATATTGATGAAGTTAAATCCATTATATTTCTGAATTCCTCTATTGTAATTGATTAATTATTTATTTTTCTTTCTTCAGTCTTCAAATTATAGTCTTATAATTGAAATTTCACTTGAAACTGGGCCAATAAGGTATGGAATACCACATCCCCCTCTCCATTTAATGCTGTCCCCAGCATTCCAGTTTCAAGGGAAATATTTTGGTTCCATTTAGCCATATTTTATTCCTTTAAATATTTATTCTAGTAATTTCAAATGATATTTTCTGTTGATCTCTCTTTACATTGATTTTGAATCTCCATAGCTTCTTACTTTTTGTGTTGTCTTCTTGGCTTTGTCTTGAAATATAACTATTTTGATCATTTTCATCTTGATATAGTTGATTTTGTTTTATTAGTTGATCTTCATCTTTCATTTTATTTATTGATTATTATTTTTTTTGTTAAAGAGGATTTTGATAATAAGAGAAAATTATTTCATTTTATTTTATTTTGATGAATAATAATGCAGTTTAAAGGTCATACTAAAGACCATTGCTTGAGTTATTTGAAGTAATAATTGATAAAAAAAATAATAAATAATTTCTTCAGACAGTTTAAGGTCTTATCAAGGACCTATTCTTGAAGTAATTTTGTTGGTAAAATATAAAAATGAAATATTTGGACAGTTTAAGGTCTTATCTAGGACCTCTCTTCTTTTTATTTGGTTTTCCTGATTGGGTTGTTCTTTCTTCTTGTTTTTGTTTTTGCTGAAATTGGCCTTAAACGGTGGGCCATCATTTGTAATTATTATTTTTTTTATTTTTTATATAATAATATTTTTTTTATAGTATGAATATGATGGGTGTAAAGAAAAATTCCTAAGAGTAATAATATAAAATAATATCAAATCATCACAAAATATGATATGAGTTTTATATGAATTTGAGATAAATAAAATAAAATAAGATAAAATAATATGAAGTAATATAAAATAATCATCAATAAAGTAAAATAATATAGATTCTTTCTAAAATGATACTAATCAATATAAATGTTAAAGAAATCATAATAAGGAGTATTACTTAACTACTTTTGAGAATAAAACTAGTTTAAGCTCTTGATGAATCTCTTGAATCACCTTTTTATTTTTATTTTTAGTATATTAGTTATTATTAATGGTGGGTGGCCTTTTTATTGTTATGGAGGATTGACACCCCCCTCTCCATTTAATAATTATAACCTAATTTTAATTTATTATCCTATTTTTTTATAGTAATAAATTGAATTTAATATAAATAATAATTATAAATTTAATGTAGATAATGATAATGCTTTCAATCTGATATCAATAATAATAATATATATATATATATATATATATATTTAATAATGAATTTAATTTAATATAAGTAATAATAGCAATATATTTAATTCAATGTAAATAATAAGAATATATTACTTTTAATATTAATAATAATGATATTTTAAAATTAATTTAAATAATAATAAAAATTTAATTTAATGTAAATAATAATAATTTTATTTATTTATTTTTTTTAATAATAAATTTAATTTAATAATAAAAATATAATTTTTTTTTTTTTTTTTTTTTTTTTTTTTTTTTTATAATAATAAATTGAATTCAATATAAATGATAATAATAATTTTAATTTAATATAAATAATAATAGTATATGTAATTTGATATAAATAATAATGATATTTATTTATTTATCTACTTATTTATTATTATTTTTTTTTTTGTTAATAAATTTAATTTAATATAGATAATAATAATTTTTTATTTTTCAATAAATAAATTTTTTTTTTTTTTTTAATTTAAATGATGATAATATTTTTTTTTTATTTAATTTAAATAATAATAACTTTAATTTAATTTAATTAATAATAATAATAATATTTTTTTTATTTAATATATTTTTTTTTTTTTATTTAATTTGAATAATAATAATTAAATTTTTTTTTTTTTTTTTTTTGAAGTAGCTGGGTGTGGATACTCCAAAATAAACCAACTCTGCTTCTTATCTCCACTCGCCGCGGTTTTCTTTTTCTTCTTTACTCTTTATTTTATTATATTTATTTATTCTTTTTAATTATATTTTATTTATTTATTCTTTTTTTTTTTTTTGATCTTTACAGTACAGTACAGTACTGGACTGTACATTTCTCCATCCATCGCGATCGATCGTTTTTTTCTCTTTTTGATTCTTTTTTTTTATTTTTTTATCGTTCTTTTTTTTTTTTTTTAAATTTTTAAATTTTTTTTTTTTTTTTTTTTTTTTTTTTTTAGGAAAAATAAAATAAAAAAAAATAAAAGAAGTAATTTATAATTTTTTTATATATTTATAAGAAAAAAATAACAATAAAAAAAATAATGATTTAAAGTTTTTTGTTTTTTTTTATTGTTTTCGTGGTTTTTGTGTTTTTTTTGCTGTTTTTGCATCGTTCCGATGATTTTTTTTTTTATTTTTTTTTATTTTTTTTTTTTTTTAATAAAAAAAAAATATTGTTTTTTCAATAAAAAAAAATATTGTTTTTTTTTTTTTTTTATAATATCTTGATAATAATAATAATATTATTATTTTATTTTATTTTATTTTATTTTCATTTTTTATTTTTTATTTTTTGAAAAAAAAGAGATAAATAAATAAATAAAGAGAAAATTAGTAATGCTACAGGAAGTTCAAATTCTGATCAGGTGAGTGATTTTTTTTGTATTTAAATAATTAATAAATTAGATTTAAGGGTAGTAAGATTAACGAGTATTCAGAGCTAAAAGAGCTCTTTCTCTTTTTTTTTTTTTTTTTTTTTTTTTTTTGTGTATATAGCTGAAGAAAGAAATTAATTCAATTTTTAGTAGATAAAGTTGAAATATTCAAGATCATGGTTTTAATAAATGAGTATTTTTTAGTAATTGAATTTGATATGTATTAAATTGAGTATTAATGTGAAAAGCTATAGATAAGCTTATTTATTGCTAAGAAATTTTAAATTGAACATCTTTTTTTTTCTTTTTCTTTTCTTTTTTTTATTTATTTATTTATTTTTTTGATATATTTAAAGTTAATATCAAGATTAAGTATCAATTAATTAACTTTAATTGATCTTAATTTAGTTTTTTATTTTTGATTTATTTATTTATTTTAGTTGAGTGGAGTTAATAATTAATTTAACCAAATAATATGGGATTAAATTAATTAAATTTTTGTGTTGAAATTAAAATTGAAGTTTAATGTAATCATGTAAAATAAATCACTATAAGATTGATTTAATTTATGTATTATTATTATTATTTTAATTAAATTTAGAGTGGGGTTAAGAGTTAATTTGACCAAACAATATAAAATCAAATTAATTAAGATTTTTTTGTTTTGAAATTAAAATTAATGTTTTATTTTAATTTAATATTTGTTTTAGATGTGTGGAGTTAAGGATTAATTTAACCAAATAATTTAAGATTTAAATTAATTAAGATTTATTTATATATATATATTTTTTTTTTTTTTAAGAAATTGCAGTTGAGGTTTAATTTAATCTTGAAAATTAATCAATATAAGGTTAATTTAGTCTATGCCATTGATCTTTTATGCCCTAAATTCCAAAAGGAATTAAAGAGCTGATAAGATATATCTTTTGAGTTTTGCATAGCCTCCAATATATGAAAAATTTGAGGGCTAAACTGTGGGTGAAAGGAATTTGCTCCATATTCAATATAAAAGGAGGTCTTTTCCTCCCTTATCCACAGAAAAAAATTAAGATAATTTGTGTTTCTTTTATAGAATATTTTGAATATTCAAAGTAAATTAATTAAAAGAAAAATAATTTTATAAAGAAATATTTTCATCTGGGTTTATCCTGGCCAGTTACCTCTTTGATTATGTGTTGATTATTTGACTGCATTAAGATCTTCACATATATATTCTTGATTTGTTTGTGTGATTCTTCACTTTGAGTTAAATTCTTGAATGTGGTGATATTATTGACTATGATATTTAATATTTATGAGGGTAAATTATAGAATAAAATTGGAATTCCCCAGAATTTCATCCCAAAAACTTAAATCATAAAGGATGGATTTAAGAAATAGACACCCACCCTAAATTTTTTAGTTGAGTTATTGTTTTTTTTTTTTTTTTTTTTTTTTTTTTTTTTTTTTTATATACTAATACATAAGATAACATGGAATAATGATACTGATTCACTTGAAAATCTTTTTTTTTTATATTTTTTTTGATACTTGATTTATTTATTTTTTTTATATTTTTATATATTTTTTTATGGATATTTGATACTAGAATAAGACTAAAATTTATGAAATAATAAAGAAAAATGTTTAATTATAATAAAAAATCATTGATAATATGAAAATTTGTTGTCAAGACCTTTCTTGAATTTGGCCTTCTTAGCTGTAAGCTCATTTCTTCTTTCTTCATTGAAATATTGATCTTGAAAATCTTCATTATCATCACTGTAATCCTGGATAAGTTTTCCATTTCTATCATTATTTTCTGTCCAATCCTCTTTTTGTGTTGAAATTTGATATTGCCTTGCCAAATGGGCTTGCAAACTTGGGCATATCTTTTTATTCTGAGTGATCCAAAAATATTCCTTTTCTTCCTTGGTCTTCTTCTTCTTTTTGCTACTTTTATCTTTGATTCTATTTGATTCATTCTTCTTTGGGGTACTAATATCTTCCAACCACTTGACATGTTGGTTTGCACATTCAAAGCTGTCCCTAGAATTATTTTTATTGTGATCCTCAAGGTTGGCATTTCTAAGAGGTTGCCAATTTGTATAACCTTCCCAAGGGAATTCTTCTTCAGTAAGTATAAATTTCTGTTCATCTTCAGCTTCTTCTTGTATTTCCATTTGACAAAATAATCCTGCTTCATTCTCATATTCTGATCCAGAATGATGTTTTTCTAAAATATTTGATGAGTGTATTGTATTTTTTATGAGCTCATTTCTGGCATGGTTCCTGATAGACTGAAGTTTTTTGAATCTTGAATTAATTTTGTTTTCAATATTACAGTTATTATAAGCTTCCCCAGAGGATTTTTCTTCAGGGTGTAAGTTCTTTGGTTTATTTAATTCCTGTTGTATGTCAATTTGTCCAAATAAGTTTATTCCTTCTTTAAATTCATTTTTGAATGTTTTGAGTTGCATATTTTTTTCTATACTGCATTCCATATCTTCTTTTCTCAAGGTGTAACCATGTTCATCTATTTTTGAAGGTTGTTCTTCTGGACATAAAGGCATATTTTTTACTTGCTTTTGTTCATTTCCCCTTATAGGGCTTTCAATCACTCTTGTTAAGTCTAATTCTTCTCTAATAAGTCTTGGATCAATATTTTCCATATTAGGGTATAATTTATTTTCACCACTGATTCCTTCCATCAGAATTCTAGGATCAATATTTTCAAAATTTGAGGGAAAAGAAGGTTGTGACTTCTCAACATTATTAAATTGCTTTTTGTGAGTAGCTCCTGTCATAGGTACTTGATTGAATCTGAGTGATGGATCAATTAACTCTTGTGGAAGAACTGATTCACTTTGATGAAAATTATGTTTATTAATTGTCTTACTTGCTCCTTCATTAGATGCTGAATTTTCTTGAGGATAAGTCTTTTTATTATGGTGTGAGTTTTCAATAGTAACTTGCAGAATTTCATTTAGACTTGCATATCCTTCAGGTTTTGGAATTACATCAACATTTTCTTCCTGAATTTTGAGGTGGTTTTGAGTAGTAATGTCCTTCTTGTTGGAAATGTTATATTTGAGGGAAACTTCTTTTAATAAGTGGAGTGCTGATTTATCAATTTGAGAATTTAAACCTTTAGGTTCTGAGCTAACACTAACTATTGTTACAACTGGTTTGATACTTGACTTCCAATTATTCTTAAATATTCCCTTTGAAAGGGACTTCAAAGCTTTAATAGGTGAGATAAGCTTTGTTAATGTTTTTCTTTTTATGTCTTCAGGATTCTTGAAGTTATAACTTTTGAGGACTTGAGATATTTGACTACAAGTATTTCCATTTTCTTTTCTTGAGGCTAAAATTACTGAAGAGTTTTGTTCTTTAATCTTTGAATTGAATTCTTCTGTATTAATTTGAACTAATTCATCATGTATTTTTACTTTGTCTTTGGAATCCTTCACTTCTTCACTATCAAGTACTTGATTAGAATTTTCCTGAAACTTGTCTAGGTTTTTGGGCTTTAATTCATTCTCTTTTGGTAATTCCTTCCAATCTTCCAATTTAGAAACTGCACATGTTTCCATTCCTGCTGGTGGTTCTTCTCTCCATCCTACTTTCTGTGGTGAACAAATTGGTAAGCAAAGTCTTCTTCCATCTGGCTCTATGTAACTGAATATTTCCCCTTTCTGTTGAGAAAAGTCTAATCTTATGTTATTATCTGCAAGGAAAGGCCTTCCCAATACTGTGTGAACTGCTCCTCTTGCTACAAAAAGATGTATATTTCTTTCTTCCCCAGTGACTAAAGTGATTGGAGTAAATTCTGCTAATCCAACTATTGAGGTACAATGCCCACCAATTCCCCTTAAATTCATGTTGAGGCATCTTGTGGTAAGTCCTGCTTTGATTGCTGAATCTTCTGGTATTATATTCAATTCTGATCCTGTATCAACTAATGCCATTATTTCATGTCCTTCTTCTCCTAAATATACTTGCATAAATCCCAATGGACAGGCATAATGTAATTTTGGTTGTTCATAATTACCCAAATGATGATTTATGAGTTTGGTTTGAATTTCCTTTGTATCAATTGAGTTGATAGAGTTCTTCTCATCTTCTGTCAGGTTCTTTAATTGATTAAAAAACTTTGGTGACATGACTAAAATTTGTTCCAAGGTAAGATTTATTTTCTGCTCCAATACCTTTTTGATAATTTGTGCCATAATTTCTTGAATATCTAATTTTTCTTCCTTAACAATTTTCCTTTCATTGACTTTCTTGATTGGTTCTTGAATATTTTCAGTTTGATCACTTTTAGGTTCCTGTGGAAGTATTTCCTTTTCATTTTTTACCAGTTGAGGCTTCTTATATTTAGTTGGAATAATTGTTTTCTCTTCTTCTTTTTGCTCATCTTCAATATAAGCTCCAGGTATATTTGGTCTTTTGTTTATTGGTGTTTTCACTTTTGAATGTGATCTTAAAGCATCTTGATTGGTATTTTCTACTCTTGAGTTTCTTTCTTTAGTATTTCTTAATCCATAATTACTTAAAAGTGGCTCATTGGCTGATGAAATAGTTGGTGGTTGCCAGCTTCCCCAGTTGTCAACTTTGGCTATAGCAGTTGCACTATCATCTTTCTTCAATTGTATTATGTTCATTGGATTAGGTTTGGGTAGTGCTTCTTTAGCTTCATCTTCTTTCATTTTCTTTGTGAGTTCTTCTAGGTCTTTTGCAAAGTCTTCAACTAACTTCTTTGGAGATATTTTACCATCAGTTGGAACTCTTTGCCAATTGGGAAATAGAAATCCACCTCCTTGTCTGCTAACCCATTTCTTATTTTGATCTTCAAAGAGGTAGTTGCATCTATTAACTGAATGTCCTTCCTCCAAACAATAATAGCATTTGAGGTATGGTTTTGGTATGTTTTGTGCTGGTGTATAAGGAATATGCCTTTGTGAAAAGGGTGGTAAGTTATCTTTTGGGTACCTTGATTGAGTTTCCTGCTTGAGTACCTGACCTGTTTTACTTTGAGGTAGTACTGCTTCTGTTAATTCCTTGATTTGCTGAATGAAATCCTTCATTTCCTTTTTTTCTTCTTGATCCTGGCTTCTGTGTCTTTTTTGTTCTTTAATTTTCTTATTAAGATCCTTCAATTGATTCAAGGCATTTTCCATTGTTTCATCTTCAAATTTAACTTTCTTTTCTTGTGCCTTATCTAAATAATCATAGTTGAGTTCATCCTGAGAAATTTTATCTTCTACTCTATCCCTTGATATGATCACAGTTTCTAATTCTTGCTCTATATAGCTCTTCAACACTTTCATTTCTGGTACAATATATCCACCATCCCTTGCTTGGATCATGACCTTATCTCTTCTCATCTCCTTAATTATGGAAGTCCTAATTTCAGGTGAAAGACTTGCATAGAGCTCTTCATTGTGCTCAACTTCCCTTCTAATATATCCATATTTGTACAGATAATTTGTGATCTTTTCATATTCTCCAATAAATCTTTTGTATTCAGCTAGGTTTCTAATTCCTCCTGCTCTTTTGGTATTACTGAAAAGCTTCTCCAAAGATTCTGGTCTATATCTTCTGTCTGGCTCTACTCTTCCCCATTCTGTAGTAAGTTCTTCTTTGAGTTTTGTCCAGTTCTTCTCTTCATAACCTTGCATTGCTTCAATTTTATCCTTAACTTCTTCAGATGCTGACATAAAAATAACTTGTCTTGCTATATCTTCTCCACTAGCTCCTTCAATTTCAGCTGCTGCTTCCACTCTTTTTATGAATTTTTCTACTTCATTACCATCAAAAACAAGATTATAATCTTTAGCTCTTATCTTAACAATAGGAGATGTTACCTTAGGAATTTCCTTTTGTAATGGACTTGGATGGTTTGGTGTAGTTAAAAATACTTTCTTTGGGATACTCTGTGATCTTTGTTCTGTTACTGGAGTAGAGGTTGCTCTAGGTCCAGGTGTAGGTGATATTGGTGAGTCTTCAGGCCTAACATGCCTTGGTAATGTTTGTTCACTTGGACTGGCTCCAGGTGTGTAAGATGTTTGTTCCCTTCTTTTTCCTTTCTTTTTACTTTGTGTTAATAATAAATCTTGCATTTGCTTCATAAGACTTTGGATATGTAATGTTTGATCTTCCTCTTCACTTCCTTCTGCATACTGTCCTTCTACAGTATCTTCAGGTAATGGTGGTAAGTCAGATGTTGATTGTTGATTCATTTCTACTTGGTAAACTGATCCTTTAAATTCTTTTGTACTTTTCTTGTTTTTCTTTGCTTCTTGAATTAACTTGAAGAAAAATCTCCTTAATTCTTCCTTTTCCTTCTGTTCTGTTCTTGGTGTTGCAATGAGTAAATCAATATCCTGAGGTGTTTGATTTTCTGGTGTTCCTTCTTTTACTGGATAATAAAAATGGTATGATTGATTTGAGGATTGTGATGGTGATGATGATTTGGAATGGGATTTGTTTCCAGATTCCAGATTGTATGAGAGTGTTGATTGTTAATTCTTGATAATGATAATTATTTTTGTGAGTTATGTTGATTTGGGTTTCTTCTTTTATTTATGATTGACTGATTATTGAATGTTGAAGTTGAAATAGCCACTGTTGGGACACCAGATGTGGAACTCCTTTTGGTGTGGGATTGGATAAGGCAGTCCTTGAGGGGGAAATTACAGGTAAACAGTTTTGAATTGCTGAAATAATCCTGTAACCAAGGGTGCTAATGGTGTTTTAGCTGCCCCTCTGAATATACTAAACAATCTCCCTACAGAGCTCACAAATCAATATTTAAGATTGTGGCTTTACAACTAGAGAAGACTTTTTAGCAGTCTCTATCAGACCTATTCAATAATCAGGTAAGTAACTTATAAGTTAAAAAGAGTATAAAATATAGTTTTCAAATAATAATATAAGATGATTTTAAGGGTAAAACCTTAATAGTATAAGAGGTTGATTTAATATAATAGTAATAATATATATTTTAAGGGGTAAGTTCAATTTGATGTTATATATGTTATAATACTTAATGGTTTGAGAGGGTAATTGTTAATATAATATAATAATAAGACCTTTAATAATTTATTGGTAATACTTTGTTCAATATAGAGTAGATGTTTGTTAAATATATAAATGATATAATATAATATAAGGGTAGGTTTTTTATATATAATAATATATAGTTGTAAGGTTGGTTTTTTTTAATATGAAGATATAATAAGACTATTTTTCCTTTATAATGTAAAGGTTATGGGGATAAACTCAATATTATGAGTATTATTGATAGTATTATAATTATAAGACTAATAATTTAAACATAGGGTGGATTAATAATATTAAGTAGACCTTCTGTTAACTACTATTAATTAGAAATCACTATGAATTAAACTTATAAGTCTATAATACTTTAATAAAATAACTAGATTAACCTACTAGTAAGGGATGAATAGTTATTCTCCTTCTTGGTATATAACTAATTAGATTCATGGGGAAAAGAGGAAAAAATATGAGGGAGAGAGGACCTTTATTTATATTCTTTGGGCTCTCCATAGAGGCACTCAAAAACAAGGTACTTAGAATTTTTTCACTTCTTTTGGCTGGGATAATTCTTTATAGTGGTGAGATATCATTTGTTTGGTTGGTTGCACCATTAATATGTATGATTATGTAAGCTGAGATGTTTTTTCTGGTGAGGAATTTTGAGCTGGTGTCATTTGATCAAGATATTGCACCATATGTTTGGTATATTGCACCTTTTCTGAAGCTTTATTTATATTTTGATTAAACTTTAATACTATTTTGCACAGCCTTGAGGAATTTTAGCTGGTGAGTAATTTTGGGATGGTGTCATTTCTTCAAGGTATTGCACCATTTGTTTGGTTTGTTGCACAATTTTTGGTGGTATGAGATGATTTTGTACAGTTATTGCACCATAGGTCTGTGCATTGTTTGAACTGTAGGTGGAGAATGCTGTGTATTGTGGGGATTCTATTTGTCCTGTATGAGTTTCTTCTTTTCTTTATCTAACTTAATTCTGCTTTTAATTTATATTTACTGGCTTATCAGGTGGCTGTGCTTGTGTTTTCACAGATATGCTGTGTAATTTAAGGTTTTTGATGGATTTTCCTTGCATAAATTAATTGATTTTCTTCTTTCTGTCTTGTGACTGTTGATTAATACAGTTTTAATTTATTCCTTATTGAAATGTCCTCAGGTTAATAACTGAATTGCTGAGTAATCCAAAGGTTGAGCAGAGCTAAGGTAACTTGAGTGTTACACTACCCCTTTTACTGGTAACTTTAACATTCTTGCTAGCTTGTCTTTTTTCTTTTGCTTATTTTATTGTTATTCTTGTAGTAAAATGGACCATTCTTCCAGTATTTTCTTATGGAATTATACATATTGATGAAGTTAAATCCATTATATTTCTGAATTCCTCTATTGTAATTGATTAATTATTTATTTTTCTTTCTTCAGTCTTCAAATTATAGTCTTATAATTGAAATTTCACTTGAAACTGGGCCAATAAGGTATGGAATACCACAATAGCACAATGAGCAATTATTCTCAACAATTTTATAGCATGAGGTGTTAAAACATTCTGATGGAAGCCTTTAAGAGCCTCCATAGAAGTAATAAATTTTGCTTTGGATAATTGAGTGAAAGTCTAATGGATTCTAGGGATTGGATACCTGTCTGGGATAGTATAGGTATTCAGTGCTCTGAAATCACCAACCATCCTTGACTTATCATTATGCCAAGTAATGATTACTGGAGTTGTGACTTCTACTTCCTCATTGTGTCCAACTTTTCTAAGAACTCCCAGTTTCATTAGTTCATTGATATGACTTTCTAATGCTTCTCTAGCCCTAGGGCTAGCTGGGTAAGCTGGTCTTCTTAATAGTGGAGCATAAGGTCTCTCCACATTGAGCATGATATCCACTTCATGGCCTTTTATAGCCCCAAGTGGTTCATTATCAGAAGCAAAGGCTTCCCTATATTGAAATAAAATTTCAATAAGTTCTTCTTTCATTCCTGGTGTTAATTCAGGACTAATTTGTGCTTCACTTAACTGATCTGACACAAATTTTTCTTTTTTACCATTCTTTACTTGTTGAATTACAGTAATTTCTTTCCTTTCTAGAGAAAAATCAAATTTTTGGCTTTTATTTTCCCCTATAGTGAAATACCTGTCCTTATGATTATTAATATCAATACCATAGATATTGAGATAATCATCTCCAAGTATGAAGTGTTGTGAAGTACAATTATTCATAACAACAAATTCAGCTTTCAGTCTTACACTCCCTGCAGGATGAGGAAATATTATTGCTGCTTCAAATATACCCAAAGGGTGTATGTTCTGGCTAGCACTGCTGAATTTTACACCTTCAATTGGCATCAACTTGCCTTGCCAATTGGTAAAAATTTTGTCAAGATAGTCTTTTCCAACACAAGTGCAAAAGGCACATGAGTCAAGATGTAGCTTGGCTTCTGTGTTATTTATCACAATATTAGTGATACAAGATGACCCAGCTGTATAACCTTTACCTCTGGCAGGTTTGGGTTTTTGCATTTTGGCATCTTGCACATGTATGAGATCCATACATTCATCACTTTACTGTGGTAAGTGAGTATGTACCTCAGTGACTTCAAAAGAAACATTAATATTTTCTATACCAAGTTATTCTGATACTTCTCCTTCTTCTGAAGGCTCAGAATCACTTTCTTGTAAAGATACGTCAGTTTCTTTTGTGTCTTCCACTTTTTCAACATTTATCTCATTGACTCTTGTCTTTTTTGGACAAGTGTTTGCTAAATGAGATGTACTTCCACATTTATGACATTTCAAAGGAGGTATGTCATAAGGTTTATTTGGTTTCAAAATTGGTTTCCCACTAGTCTTGTTGTCTATTGGGGATTTATACCAATTTCTTCCAATTTTTGTTCTAGTAGTGATGTCCTCCATAGCATTGATGTAATCTTCTGTAGAGCAAGGCTCAATACATCTGCTTCTTATAGCATGCTCAAGGTCACCACCACACTTTCTTAATATCCTTTTACGTACCATTGGTTCAGACATATCAGGATGAAGGGCAGTTAATCTGTCCTTCTGTTTAAGAAACCAAGTCATGGGCCTGTCCCTCTCAATATTAAAAATGGCTTCTTCAAAAGAATTTTCCATTCTAAATCTCCAGCAATCATTTGCCCATTTGGAAATAACTTGTTCTTTCCACCAAGGCCAAGAATGTTTACCATGGTCTTGTCTCATTTTATAATACCATTTCTTTGCTGATTTGGTAAATAATGAGTGTAATCTGGCACTTATATATTCATCTGGTATGTTAAAGTCTTCTTTAAACATATCAATTGTTTCATAAATTCCATATTATTATATTCTCCTTCACAACTGAAGGTTGGCCATTTCTCTAATCTTGGAATGTCCTTATAATTGCAAGCAGCTCCCACATCATGACTTGAAATTGCATGATGTAAATCATTATTCAAGTTAAGAACATTTCTGTCAAGGATTGGTGTGGATTGCCTTGGCAATTCATTTTTTAGTGATATATTATTAACACTTGATTGAATGTCTTCTTTCAATTCAAGTCTTGCTTTATCACTTTTTTCCAATTTTTCTTGAAAAGGAGCTGCATTGTGACCAGTTGAATTTTCCAAGTTTTGAACTTGTATTTTCAATTCCCTTAACTGTCCAGTTATAAAAGAAAGTGAGTTTTCATCTGGTTGGTTGAGTAAGGTAACTTTAGACTCAAGTCTTTCACAAATTTACGTCAAAGACACAATATTGTCTTTATTGACATTTTCAAGGCCAATAATGGTCTTTTGTTGCTATTTAACTTTTAATATCTCATTACCCAACTTCTGTTGGACATAATAAAATTCTTTAAATTTTGTCATAATTTCTTTATTACAAGTTTCAAAGTGAGCTACAAGTTTTACAAGGTCTGTTTCTTTGGAAAAGATTGGTTCAATCCTTCCTCCTCCTTGTTTTTGAGTTCCATCAAAGCTCTTGCCATATTGAACACATTGTCCATGGCTGTCTTTTCCTTCTTTGGGATTCTGTAATTCTGAGGGTAAGGTTTGTTCCACTTGGGCTTTGCCTTTCCCTTTGCCTTTTGCTTGCCCTTCTGGTTGGTCTTTGGGGTTTTCTTGGGCTTGTTTGGCACTTGTTGCGGCAGAGTTTTGCTGGTGGATGCTTGGGGAGCTTCCGCTGGGCTGTTTTCCTTGCCTTGGGCCAATTTCTTCTTCTGATCGTCTGATAACATGCTTTGGCTTTTCAACCAAGCCTTGATCTGTTGGACTTGTCCTTTGACAGACATGGGTGTCCAACCCATCAGAACATCTTCTGTCTTTTCTGGCCCCATGAACTTCTTCACTTGAAGATAAGAGTTCATGGTGCCTATCGAAAGACTGGGGAGAAGTTCCCACCCTTGTTGCTTTGAGGCCAGGAACCAGTTCTTCCATTGGGATTGATAAATTTCCACAGTTGCCTGTTGGAAATGGTTCAGGTCTAACAGCAATAGCAGTTATGTCAGCTTCTGGACTCTCAATAAGAGGTTCAAAGGTGCTGGCTAACCTTTGGGAACTGGTGGAAGTTCTGGCATCCCCCATTTGTGCCTCTCCTCTGGGAAGACATTCTTGCCTTTTTGATTTGTGGCTGGAATGTCCTGGTCCAGATCCATTTGATTGGATGGAGTAATTACTTCCACTTCTAGTAGGAGTCATGTCACGTCAATTTCCATGAAAAATAGAGTAAAGTTGAATTGAATTCACCTGCAGGACCTTTAAAGGGTTCTTTGGTTATCAAACCCCTTGGTACTGGGCTGGTTTGAATTCAATACTGGACTCTGAGGCTTCAGAGTCTGAAGAATTTTCTCTGATGGAAGACACTAGAGAAAATTAAAAATATAAGTTATTTTATCAAATAATAAAAATAACTTATAAACTCAACTTATTGAATAAAGTTGTTTTAATGTAATTTTATGGCGAATTACGTCAAAAATAAAGAAAAATTTCTAAGATAAAAGAAAAAAATTTTTTTAGTAAAGATTTTTTATTCAATTTATTATTTTCTTTAAAGAAATAATAATTATGCAATTAACAAGTTAATTAATCAAAATTGTATTATTATTCACTTAATACTAGAATAACTCAAAGAATAAATTTCAAGTCTGTGATGTGAAAAAGCCACTAGTTAGACAAAAGAAATTCATTCCAAGTCACTCAATAGTATATTGTTTCAAACGATATTCTCAAGAAAAAATAACTTTATCAATATTATAAAGATTATTTATAAGGGATAAGTTCCAAAAAAGCCAATATTAAGACAAATATGGCAATTTTACGTCAAAAATAGTAAAATAAGGTCTAGAATATGATTTGTGCCCCAAAAATTGGTTTAAATCACGGCCAGGCCCCCAAATGTAAGGTTTGTCTATGAAACTCTTGATAATAGTAACAATATCAACAGTACTATGACTGTCCTCAGCAGAAAAATATAATATAATAAAATATTATAACCACAAATTTAAATATAATTATTAAAAAAGAATCATATATAAAAAAAAATTTAATTATTATTATGAAAATATAATAATAAAAAAATAATAATTATAATAAATTATAATTATTCTATTATTGTTATAGTCACTGACAGATATAACAATAAGAAGTGTAAAGCTCTTAATGAGACAATTACAAGTGGAAAATAACAATATTAAAGACTTATAAATAATATAAATATTATTTATAAAAAGAATTAAACACACACTGCGCAGAAATAAGTATTTTAGAATAAAAATTCTATATAAAAAAACTAATACTAGATAAAAAAGATATAGAACTTTAGAGAAAACTTACTTATAATATTTATTTAATACAACAAGTCAAACAACAACAGTTATTATATTAAATAATAATTATAAGTTAAAAACACGCCAAAAATCAATATTTTTAAAGATAAAACAACTTTTTATAATAAAAATCATGATTAAAGAGTTTTTAAGAGGAATTTGTGGATTTTTAAAAGATATTTAAAATGATAATTTTAAATAATAAAATTTATTATAGATGATTACAACAAATAATCTGAATTCTATGACTTCAATTCTTTAATTTAATAAATAAAGAATAAAAATAACTTAAGAATTACTTTGAATAATAAGATTTTATATTTTATAAAACTTTACCTGTTTAAATTTCTAATATGATTGGATTGATAATGAATGATGGACAAAAACATTGATGAAAAGACTCTTTTTATGTCTTCAGAGCAGCTCTCATGATTCATAATGAATATAGAGGGCATGCTCAGGTCAAAACTGAAAAACCATGCTTAAAAATAAGGTTCTTAACTTAAGGTAACTTATTTTTAATTCCAATTTAAAGTTACCAGTGTTATTCTTAACTCCATGTAGCTTTAATCCTCATTTAAACTAATTATTTTAAGTTTTTAATATAAATAAACTTATTTATATTAAAGTTCATTACATTAACAACTTAAAAATAGAGTTTCAACCAGAAATCTCTTAAACTCAATTTTTAAAGAAATCATAATTTTCTTTGAGCTTAATTAAAAGAGTAAATTTCAAGGCTAATTACCCAGGAAACCTATTTATAAAAGATACTTAAAATTTAATTTATATGTAGATGATATTAGATTCTAAGTTGTGTGAAATTCTCAAGTAAATCCATTAATAATTGGAGTTCTAATGAATTTTTGAAGTTATTGCTATTTTTCCATGTAAAATAGCAATACACACCAAGCCTTAGCTTTTGATAAGGTTTCAATGATTGTAACCTTAAAGGTTTAAGCTTAATTAAGGTTTTTAAGCTTGATTGAGCTTTGATACTTCTTAAAACCTTGATTTCAAGCCTGCATATTGGGATTTACCCTTTGGCAGCTTGAAATTCCTGTCCAAATTGGGATAAAACCAGTTTAAACCTTAAGGTAGGATCAAACTTTAATCTTAAAGTTTAAATAAGGTTGACAATCCTGAAATACAGGTGGACAACCTTAATTGAATGCTTGCAGATCCAAGAAGTTCGGTACCCCAGCTCTATTTGGTCTTTTTCCTTTGCCCCACCTTTCTATGTAGATTTTGCCCTTTTATTTATTTAAAACCATACTATGGCCTTAAACTCTTTTAAAATGAGCTCACGCAGGATTTACATTCTGTATGGCAAATCCTTAGCCAATTCAGTAAATATACACCACACCTCAATTTTAACTAAAATTTTGGTAAGTTTGCATTAACCTTATGCAACTTTAAATTTAAGCTTATTTAAGCTTAAATTTAACAATTTTAAAAAAATGTTAAAAAAGTTCCATTGGTACTGTGAGATTCTTAAATCTTCTAATAACACAAGAAATAAGTGTTTTTGGGTATAACACCTTATGGATGTACCTTAGGTCATTTTTGGTGTAGAATCCAAAAATGACATAATCTTTATAACTTTGTTTATCCAAAAAAAAGTTATACTTATTTTTTGTTATTTTTTATTTTAATTTCAACTAAAAAGTCTGTTCAAGACAAAATTAACTGTTTATAAAATTATTTCTGGCCTTATGGGTATGTCATACATACCTCACAGGCTCACACTTGGAGTACTAAGAAAGGTAGGACATAATGAACAGGTAGAAGTCACTACACCTGTCATTATTACTTGGCATAATGGAAAATCAAGGATGGTAGGAGACTTCAGAGCCCTGAACACCTATACCATTCCAGATAGAATTCCAATACCCAGGATCCATGAGACATTGACACAATTGTCACAAGCTAATTTAATCACAGCCATGGATGCCTTAAAGGGTTTTCACCAAAATGTCTTAACAGACAATGCCAAAAAACTACTGGGGATAATAGTCCACTGTGGAATTTTTGAATACTTAAGAATGCCATTTGGCATAAAAAATGCACCTACCCATTATCAAAGAATGATGAATACCATATTTTCTGAAGAATTATCAGAAGGATGGTTAATTCTCTCTATTGATGATATCATAGTTTTCTCAGAAACTTGGGAAATCACCTTACAAGACTAGATAGGGTACTACAAAATATAGTCCAAGTGAATATGAAAATTTCCTTGAAAAAGTGTCAGTTTGCAGATAGTGAATTAAAAGCACTAGGACATGTTGTATCTGGACTTAGTCTAGGCATAGACAAGAATAAAGTAGCAGCAGTACTACTTAAACCAATGCCTCAAACCAAAAAATAAATGCAATCAGTTCTAGGATTTGCTGGTTACTATAGACAGCATATAAAGGACTTTGCAAAAATTGCTAAATCCTTGTATAAGCTATGTGATCAACAAACAGTCTATGAAATGACAGAAGAAAGAGTCAAGGCATATGAATAATTGAAAAATTCCTTAACAAATGCCCCATTTCTTCTAATGCCAGATTGGAAACTACCCTTCAAACTTTACATTGATGCTTGTGGAGAAGGACTAGGTGCTGCACTACATCAGACACAAATTATCAATGATAAACCAATGGAAGGACCAATTTGTTTTATTTCAAGACAAATAAAGCCAACAGAAGCAAGATATGGAGCAAGCCAAATGGAATGCCTCTGCTTATTGTGGGCTTTAGAAAAATTACATTACTATTTGGATGGAACAGTATTTCATGTGAGTACAGACTGTAATGCTGTAAAATCTCTATTAAATATGAAAACTCCAAATAGACATATGCTGAGATGGCAAATTGCTATCCAATAATATAGGGGAAATATGACTATTGTTCATAAATCTGGTAATATTCATAAAAATGCAGATGGTCTTAGCAGATGGGCTCTAGCAAATACCCCTGACAATCCAGCATGGGTACCACAAGAAGAACACCATATAGAAGGAATATGTGTTACAGACATTGGCACAGAATTCTTTAACAAAGTTAAAGAAAGATATAAGATAGACAAAAATTGCCATATCTTAAGCCAACTTCTAATGAAAGACTGCAAAGACCCATCACTTTCATCAAAACTAGATGAAACATGGAAAAAAGCATATGATGAAGGGAGATTCCACCTCCTTTATGGAATCCTTTACCATAGAACAAAACACACATGTGTTATGGCCTTAACAGATAGAACCCTGATAAACACTATTTTACATGAGTGTCATGATAGTGTTGCAGCTGGACACCTTTCAGAAGACAGGACACTAGAGGGGGTGAAAACCTGCTCTTGGTGGCCAAATTGGAAGAAAGATGTTATAAAATACTGCCAAACCTGTGACAGATGTCAAAAAGCCAACAGAGCTACAGGAAAGGAATTTGGGATGATGATCCAAATCCAAGAACCAAACTCCCCTTGGGAAATAGTTCATATGGATTGGGTAACAGCATTACTTCCAGGAGGAGACAGAGGTTATAATGCATGCGTAGTGTTAGCTTACAGGTAGAGCAAAACCCCCAAGTTCCTACCATGTCACAAAGATGACACAGCTATTGACACAACCATAATGATATGGAAACAAGTCATTAGCCATACAGGCCTACTCCAAAATATACTCAGTGACAGAGACCCAAAGTTCACTTCAGCATTATGGACAAATCTCCATAACTTGTTTGGGACAAAGTTATCATTCTCAACAGCTTACCATACTCAAACTGAGGGTTTAGCAGAAAGAATGATACAGACCTTAGAGGACATGATCAGAAGATTCTGTGCTTATGGGCTAGAATTCAACGATTCTGATGGTTTTACCCATGATTGGTGTACACTAATACCAGCTCTTGAACTGGCATATAAAACATCAATCCATTCTTCTACTGGCAAAACACCAGCAATGCTAGAAAAAGGTTGGAACCCAAGACTTCCTTATGATACACTCAAAAAGGACTTAGTGGATATACACCCAACAGCAAGCAGTTTTAAGATACTGCTTGCTAAGGCAAGACACCATACAAACAGATGTATGCAAGATTCTTTCAAATATGAAAAGAAAGATGGGATAAAAGTCACAGGCCACTTGATTTCAAAATAGGAGACTTGGTCCTAGTATCAACCCACAATTTCAATAACATAAAAGGCCCAAAGAAATTAAAAGATTCCTTTTCAGGACCATTTATGATAAAAGCACTTCATGGACCCAATTCTGTGCAATTGGAACTCACAGGTGAACTAATGAACAAACACCCAACTTTCCCTGTAAGCCTAATAAAACCCTACAGCTGAAGTGACAAGGAGTCATTTCCATTAAGAAATAAACTCCCACTTAAAATTCCCCCCTTGGAAGAAGGAGAGGAAAAGAAAATAGTAAAAGTCCTTAAAGAAGGAAGAAGAAACAACAAAAAAGAAAGAGAATACCTTGTAAGGTATAGAAATTCAACTCAAGAAGATGAATGGCTACTTGAGAAAGATATAACAAATGCTGAGAAACTACTAAGAAGCTTCAGACATGAAAGAAAGCCTGAAAAATAAAAAAGTTAAGCATTATTGAGCTTCAAGAACAACAAAGTCTATTGAAGAGGTAGGACAGTGGTTATACCCTAATTACACATATCAGATTGTGGTACAATATTTTTTGGTGGTAGGGAATGTGAAACTTTGAGATATGACCACATACCCAAAAAGGTCACAAAGAAACATTTAATATAATTATACATTAAAAATAAGTACTTTAAAAAGACAAAAATACCATAAATTGGCATAAAAATTGGTTTAACTCAAAAGCCAATGAGCAAACATGTGAATTAAATTATACCGTTGAATTCCTCATGGTAAAATACACATATACCATCTTTATGGCATATCTGTAAAGTCAATATTTAATAAGTTATAAGTAATAATACCTTATAAAATACACAAATCCTTATTTATTTCAGAAACCAATGAAACAGAATGTGAAATAAATAGTAGCAGTGGATCCTCCATAAAAGTCCACATACAAAACAATTCAGAAGCTAAGATTCAAAGTCAATACTTAAGGAATTAACCTGAATATATGCACTTTTTTGGTCAACGCATATATTCAAGGATTTTAGCTAATATCTCTTGAATTATGCATGATAGAGTGATGAACCAAAAATAAAGTCATCACGTAATTACTGTAGGAATACAGAAATGAAGTTTATTTCACAAGCTATAAACAAGCTTAAAACCTGTAAGGAATTATTGATTAAAATCAACAGAGCTGTTGACCACTTTGTTGTGAAAGTGGTCCAAACTTAAAAAGAAGGAGACAGTTAGATTCTAATAGTTCATTCGTGAATATTGATGTATTTTTCACTATAATATTCAAGGTATAACCCCTTGAAATCATAGTTTGAAGTTTAAAATATTAAATTTCAACAGAAAAGATGAGTTACAAGAAAAATCATCAAAAATAGAGTTTTGATGATGTAATGGAATGCTCTTGGAAGCATAATAAGGTTATTCCAAGCTACTATAATTCACTCTCTGAATTTATTTAGCGTGTAAATCTTAAAAGTTATTAAGGATCAAAGTTTGAGCTTAATTTGATCATTTATGATCACTCACTGTATTCTTAAATTAAGTTTAACAGTTATATGAGTGATACAATTGGTGAATACTATTAGTTTATGATTAAAACTAATAGAATCCACGAATTTTGGGGTTCTGCCAAGTCTTCGACGTCATTAAACTGAGAGTTATAGGGATAACTCTAAATAATGGTGTAATAACGATGTAATATGGTTTGATCATGATTTAATCATCACCAAACCTTGAAATATTGAGCAATTCCAGTGGATATGATCAGTATACGTCTACTAGAAGCCTGTTGGACTCTAGGAGGGAGGTATTTACTATAAATAGAGTTCTTTTTACTCTGTTTTCCCCTCAGATGCATCAAAAACATTAAATCAATTAAAATAAAAGGTAATATCTTTATTTTTTATATATAAATCTCTTATATTATTAAAGACCAAAGATCATCTTATTATAATTGTCAATTTTGACGTGATTAAATCATTTATTTAATTGTTTTTCTAAAAATCTCTCTAAAACCTCATTTCCATGTAAAAATCCAGAATATTTGTAATTTTCTCTATTTTTATTGTAAATACAATTTGGATAAGTTGTATTTACATTATTTGGCGTAAAATATTTCAAAATTATTATATTAAGTATTAAAAGTAAGTTACTTTCTCTTATTATAATAATTTTCTCTTTATTATTACTTTAATAATTCTTTAATTAATATAAATAGTATTTATATTAATTTATAACTTTAATATTGGTAATATTATTGTCATTAAGTGTTTTTTATTAATAAAAAACAATTTTTTATGTCTTTATTATTTATTTGTAACAATAATAAAGTGCCTTTGAATATATTAATTATTTTATATTAATATATTTATTTTATTATATTATATTATCTTATTTTATTGATAATATAGTTATTTTTACGCCATAATTATAATAATTCTTTATCATTATAATTATTTTTATCTTATTTATTTTATTTATAAGGACATTCATAGTACAATAAGTAAAATATTAGTAATTTTCATAGTCAAACCTTACATTCTTGGTGGGTCTGGTTGATTTGATGCTCTTGGAAGAAAGCCAACCAAGTCACCGGGATTGAAAACAGGTGGACTTGCTCTACTTTTATCTGCATACCTCTTAAACCGGTTTATGCAAGCTTCAAGTTCTCTCTTGACATCTTGCTGTACTGATTGGATTTTTGTTGATAATTTTCCAGCAGGAGTATCTTGAGTGATGTGAACTGAATCAAATTGTGGATCTCTTCCATAAACAGTGAAAAACGGGGATTGCTTGGTTGAAGAGTGATCAGAATTATTGTAGGCAAATTCAGCCAGAGGAAACCATGTGTTCCAATCATCTTGATGATAACTGACATACATGCGAAGGTACTGTTCTAGTATCTGATTTACCCTCTCTGTCTGTCCATCAGTTTCTGGATGATAAGCAGCTGATAGATCTCTTGAAATCTTGAGCTGCTGACAAAGGTTGGTCCAAAAAGAAGAAACAAAAAGGGAACCTCGAGCACTAACAATGCTTGAAGGAAGGACATGCTTTGAAAAAATATTCTTGATGAATAGATGGGCCAAATCTAATGAAGTGATTGAAGCTATTGTTGGAATAAAAACTGCAATTTTTGAGAATCTGTCCACTATGACAAGGATTGAGTCAAAGGAATTGGACAGTGGCAATTGAGTGATGAAATCCATTGAAAGACAAATCCAAGGACCACTTGGAATTGGAAGAGGCTTGAGGAGGCCAAACTTCTTGTGATGAATATTTTTGTTTCTTGAACACTGTTGACAGGATGAGACATAATCCTTGATGAATTGAGTCACGCCATACCAGTGAAAATCCCGCTTGACAAGTTTGAGAGTCTTCTCTTGGCCAGGGTGTCCAGCTAGAGGAGAGTCATGCCGCTTTTGAAGTATATTGAGTTGAATTGTGGGGTCATTTGGGACCACCACCCAATCTTTGAAAAGGAGAAGTTTGGAAGAGGAATCAAGCGAATAATCTGTGACAGATTTACCCTTACCCAAATCTTCAAGGACACTTCTATATTGAGAATCTTACCACACTTCCTTCTGAATTGAATCAATCAAATTTGAAAATGAATCCACCTTGACTGCAAAAAACTTTGAGGCTTGAATTTCATCTTGCTTGATTGTCTTCTGATAGTTCATTGGATTCTTACTGATGAAATCCTCCCCCCTCTCTGGCTCAACGCCGTCAGGACGTGAAAACGTATCTGGAAGGGTGGCCAAGCGGTCAGGGCAGTAAGTGATTTTCAAATGGAATTCAGATAAAAATTCAGCCCAGCGGGCTTGACGGCGAGTGAGAATGTTGGAAGACATAAAATATTGAAGAGATGAATGATCGGTGAGAACTTCAAAAGGGGAAGAAATTGAAAGAAGGAAAGATCTCCAGTGCTTGAGAGCCCAGACTATGCCAAGGAGTTCCTTGTCATGAATCTCATAATTAAGCTCAGCTGGGATAAGCTTGTGGCTATCAAATGAAATGGGATGTTTTCCTGAGTCAGAGACCTGAGTCAGTACGGCACCCAAGGCATAATCTGATGCATCGGTCTCTACAATGGTGGGTAGAGAAGGATTGAAGTGGGAAAGGATTGGAGCGGTGGTGAAAGCCTCTTTCAGTTGGTGAAACTGACTGAGAGCTTCCTCATTTAGGGGAAAACAGGAATCTTTATTGAGGAAACTGGTGAGGGAACTGATCTTCTTTGAATAATTCTTGATGAAACGGCGGTCGAAGCTGGCAAAGCCAAGGAAAGATTGAAGAGCCTTGAGGTTTCTTGGAGGCGGCAAACTTAGAATCTGCTGGACTTTTGCTTGGTCCATCTGGAGGCCTTCATAAGAAGCTACATAACCAAGATACTCCACACTTGAAACATGAAACAGGCATTTGGACGCCTTAGCAAAAAGGTTATTGGCTCTGAGTCTGGAAAGAACAGTGGACACATGAGTGACATGTTCTTCCTCAGATTTGGAAAAGACCATAATATCATCCAAATAAACCACAACATAAACATCAAGAAGATCTTGAAAGATATCATTGACAAGATTTTGAAAGGAAGCAGGAGAATTGGTGAGTCCAAATGGCATAACCAAGTACTCATAACTACCATATTTGGCTCTAAAAAAAGTCAAATGTTCATCACCTTCCTTGATTCTGAGCAGGCTATATGCACCACGCAAATCAATCTTGGAGAAGATACAAGAACCATAGAAAACAGTGAGAAGCTGATTCATAGGAGGAACAGGATACTTGTTCTTCCTAGTAACAGCATTGAGTTTGTGGTAATCAACACACAAACGGAGGCCACCATCTTTCTTTTTGACAAAAAGAACAGGTGCTCCTGTAGAAGAGGAGCTTGGCCGGATGAAACCTTTCTCTAAATTCTCTGAAATGTAGGCCCTGAGTGTATCTGACTCTTGGTTTGATAAAGAGTAGATCACCCCAACTGGAGATAGAGACCCCTCCAGCTCAATATGATGATCACAGGCGCGGTGAGGAGGAAGTTTTTCTGCTTTCACCTTGGAGAATACATCCAAGTATTGGTGATAAACAGAAGGAACAACCTTCATCACGGTTTCTATTTCCTCTGTCTCTTCCTCTTCATCCCAAAACTCCTCCAGGGAGTCATGGTAAGATGAGGGAGGAAGGTCCATATTCCCAAAAAAGAGGTGAATAAAGATACAGAATTATCTTCTCCAACATCTTGAATCTCTTTGAAGACTTCATCTCTAGATGATAGTAATGACTGTGGGGAATTAAGGGAAGTCATATGGACAGAAGACGGAAATGATGGTGTTCTAGAATCACCAACCAGAGATGCACATGATTTGGCAGAAGAAAGGTCATTACTAAAAGAAATTGAAGGATCATTATAGTCCTTATGATCAGAATTAAAGGTGATCAATCCTTGCCTCCAATCAATAAACGGATTAAAATGATTAAGAAAGTCAAAGCCCAATATGAGGTATTCTCCCTTGGGAGTATCAATGACTAAAAAGTCCCATTCAAAGCTTGGGAAGGAAGGGATCTCAACCATATATTTAGTATGGTGAGTCACAAATAATGAAGGAGACTCAGAGGAGTCTAAAATGATGAGGGGAATCTTCTCTGGAAGTTCTGACGTAGTCAATGAGTACTTGTGAACAAACTGCTTTGCAATAAATGAGTGTGTAGCACCAGAATTAATGAGAATACTGTAAAAAACAGCAGAAAGAGAAGAAAAAACAAAAAATTTAAGAGATTTTTTGACACCAGTTTTCAGAATGCACAGTTGTGCTCTGGAAGAAAAACTGTGAAGACCATTGAACACAACATGGTCTCCACTCAGGCTTTTCCTTGGCTGGGAAATTGGCCTGACGGTTGGGCAAGCTTGTTTTGAGGTCTCTTGAAACAAGACTCAAGACTATGCTTCCCACCACACTAGGTACACAAGCCCTCCTTGAATCTTCTTTTCTTTTTCAGAATCTTTCAACTTGAAGTCCTTATTCAACAAGGAAGAGTGGGGCTTGTCCTGCTTTTGAGCATGAAAATTCTTCTTCTTGTGACTTGAGCTTGAAGAATTTTGATGATTAGAAGAACTTGACTTTGAGGTTTCAGGCTTCTTCTCTTTATGATGATTCTTCTCATTTTGCCTCTCATGTTAGCTGGTATCAAGTTCCAGGGTAACGTCCATTAAGTCTTGAAGAGAGTCAATATTTGAAGGATGGGAGGCCAATTGATCCAAAATCCTGGATGGCAATCCCTTCCTGAAATGATGGTTGAGAGCTCTTTCTCCCCAAACCCCAATTCTTGAAACCAAACTCCTGAAATCGGCTATGTATAGTGAAACATGACCATCTTCTTTAATTTTAAGGCCATCCAACTCTGCTTCAGATTTCCTGAATTCATTCGGGTCCCCAAATAAAGTGAAGAGTTGGGATTCAAACAATGGCCAAGAATTGAGAAGATAATCTGAGTCTTGATTGGTGAGATTAGAAAGATAAGGCTCGATCCATTTTGCAGCCCTGCCAATAAGAAATGAGGTGGCATAAAGAACCTTCTTCCTGTCTTGAGAGAAGTTTGCCAGATCAGTATGAAAGATAAGCTGGAATGACTGAATAAAGCTTCTGACTTTGAAGGGCTGAGTCCCATCAAAGCATTCTGGTGCCTTCATAGATGGAGTCTTGAAGGCTGGTGGTCTTGATGAATCAGAAGAAGAAGCTGCTTGAAGATTGGCCATAATCTGAGTCATTTGCTGCATAATGGCCAATAAAGAGGGTTCAGATTGATGAGAGGCAGGCTGATTAGACTGGGCTAGAGTTGGTCCTCCAGTACTTTGAGATGCCCCCACTGGAGCAGGATCACCTTCAGTACCAGCAGACTCTTCCTCTTCCACAGAATTCTCCTCCTCCTCTTCACCATCTTCACCTGGACCTTTGAGACTAGTCCTTGAAATTCCTTCCTTCCTGGATGGTGCTGCTCCTTCCATGGGGGGTCCTCTATCTAATTGGCCCCTCAGTTGAGGAACTGCTGGGGTGCCGTCAAGAGGAACTCTTGGAGTAGGAGTAAGAACAGCTTGAGCTCGAGCCTGAGATCTGGTCTGTCTTGTAGGAGGTGAATGTTAGAGTGGCATGATTGAATAAGAATAAAATTAAAATAAAATGAATCAAAGCTTGAATAAAAACTTGAGGCAAGACTGAAATAGTATTGAGGATCAAATCAAATCAAATCTTGAGGAAAAAATCAATGAATCAATGAAACTCTTCAAGTACGTCAATCAAGCAAATCAAATGAGTCTTGAAGTCAAAATCAATATCAATGAAATATCTTGAAGTCACTCAAATCAATCAATCAATCAATAAATGAAATCTTGCAGTGAAAATCAATCAGTCAAATTAATTCGTGAGTAAAATCAATTTATGTCAAACTCTTGATGTGAAAATCAGGAAAATCAATGAAAAATCTTCAGGTCAATCAATTATCTTGAAGTCAATATCAATTATGTCAAATCAGTCAATAAAATCAATAATCAAGTGAATTCTTCCTGAAAATCAAAATTCTTGAGGAATAAAATCAAAATGAATCCTGATATGAAGAACATGTCTGAACAATTTGATGAATAATCTGAGAATCAAATGATAATATGCCTGAATGAAGGAAAAAAGAAAAAGGAGATTGGTGATTAAGATTGAGATGAAAAAGGTAACAGAAAATAAAATTTGGGTCAGCTTTCAATTTTCAGAATGAAGAATGAATGAGAGAAAATTGAGTGGTGACGAAGAATCATTAAATTCATAAGTGTTAAAGAGTCATAATTTCAATGAACGAATGAATGAAAATGATAAAGAATGAATTAATAAAATGATGAAGAATGAATGAATATAATGAAAAGAAATTATGAGTTAATTAATATAATGTCACAGGCACTCTTATGGAAGCAAGAGGGCCTGGCACTCAGGAATCAAGAACTCACTTGGAGGGCTCCAAAAGATAATAAGAAATGCTACGGAATATATTTCTTAAGCAGGAATAAGAGAAAGAACAATTATGCCAAAGATAACAAAGAGTAATAAGAATGAAGCCAAAGGCCTAAGATAAAGGAAAGCCAAAAGCCAAGAAGCCAACCAAGTGAATCCTCAATTCACTGTTTCAACCTGCCAGAAAGAACAATGGAATTAGTAAAGGATATGACCACCAATATCCACTGACAGGCAAGGAAAGAAAAGAGAGAAGATGCTAATGACTGACTTAAGATCATCAGTATTAACTTTAATAAGGTAAAAGAAAATAAGGATAAAAATAATTCCAAGATATTAATTAACTGGTGAAAAAGTCCCCAGGTGATGAAAAGTAGCGGGTATATGTGAAAACTGACACCGGGGCGAATCTCGTGTCAATCGTCGGCGATTGACTTCAAGTCAAGCAAACGTCAAGCAGGATAAAAGTCGAGCTCACGTCAAGCGAAAATCAAGCGAACGTCGAGCACACGTCACACTCTGGTCTTACACCAAATCCTGTGACATCCAATAATATTGGTTCCCCTGTGCCTTCAACTCAGATTCCTCACCACCTGATCATCCCACAACCGTCCGATGATTGGTAAAAATTACACCAGACCTGCCTGTTTGCACACACACACATCAAAAATGTCCTTCAGCCAGTCTTGATGTAGGCGGGGGGTTTGACTTCACCAGGTCATCCATGAAGTGTGCGTGGGGGCGGGTGCGTTTGCGTGTGCATTGGCGTGTGTGGGAGCATGTGCGGGTGGGTGTGCGTGTGCATGCGTGGGGGCGGGTGCGTTTGCCTGTGCATTGGCGTGTGCGGGTGGGTTTGCGTGTGCATTGGCGTGTGCGTGTGCATTGGCGCGTGCGGGTGGGTGTGCGTGGGCGTGTGCATTGGCGTGTGCGGGTGGGTGTGCGGGTGCGTGTGCGTGTGCATTGGCGCGTGCGGGTGCACATGCGGGTGTGGGTACGCAAAAGCCGATTCCGCTTCCAACATGATGATGGCGCAGTTAGAAATTTTGGATGCTGTGAAGGGTGAGTGTGTGGGTCATTTGATCATTGGACTTGGCTTATTCACACTGTACCCAATGTCAAAACAGTAAGTTCTTTGTGGCAATGTGAAATAATGGGCTTTGCTTGTCACAATGGAATGTCTCTGTCACTAAATTTTGAGGCAGTTATTTCACTAGCCAAATTGCTAATGAATCTGAGAGGTTTGCATTTCTGTAGACTAAATATCATGAAATAACGGCTTTATCATTACAAGCAGTCCACATGACAGAGCTTTGTTATCATACAATCCACAGTTACCTTCTATTTCTTCTTCAGATATAATCAAGTGTCCATCATCAAAACCAACAGCTTTATAAATATTCAGATGCGGCCAATCTGGTAGGAAATTCACATCAATCTTCAAAGGTTTTAAAATCAGAAAGTTATTGTTCAGTATGCTAGATGGCTCAGAAACTTTGAAAATGCTATCAATAATACCAAATTGTCGTGAGTTGCCCCTCAGAAAACATATCACACTGTTGCTGATATTTTTGGATTCAGTTGAAAATATATTGTTCCCAATATTAATGTTTGAAACTGGAAAATACCAAGGTGAGACAATCCTTGAAGTGGGAGGACTTGTGGATTGCACGGTAGTGTCTAAGCTGATCCAATCAACTATTTCCCTTGTTGCATGAAAAGTCTGTAAGTACTCAACCAGGCAATCATAATTTTGTTGGTCATGGCGCGATGGCTTGTTATATTTATGGTGATTGAACACGGCAGGTGGCTGTGATTCGAAAAGCTGTTTTATTTCACATGGCACAGATGGGGATTTCAGGAGAACGGAAAGGTTGGAACATCGACAGATATGTTGAAGTAAGGTTTTATCTATATCATCTATTCAGAGTTGCAAAAAGTTAGTCTTATTCAGTTCAGGTGTTTAATCAATGTGAATATATTGATCTTATTAATTGACTTACATATCTTGTTATTTGTTGGCATCTTTGCAAATACTCCAATCAAGCGCTCATAACCCCATGTGGCTGAGGCTTGTGCTGGGCCCCAACGTTGGAAGAGTTCGGGAATATGATCAGCAAAATGATGATTTGGTTTACTTTTCTGTTTTGGGAACAGGTGTTGATTGGAAAGGCGGAATTTTTTCCAATGTTCAGCAAATGCAGTCGCATCATCTATTGAAACAGTCCAGCTTGTGGCAATGTTGATAGCACTAATCAAATGGAATGTATTCTTGGCTAGTTCATTTGCAAGTTCTTCTGACTGACCCATTTTTCTTTGAGTGTTGGCAGATTGGTGTACATCTAATGACATCTGTTGACTGAGCATTAGAAATGGAATATAGACCTTATATAAGAGAGCCCATTCAGCGGCTTTTAAGCTACCATGAGAGGGGGAACCCATTTTGCGGGGAACTCTTGTCCATGATGAGGGAATTATGGTCTCAGATATGATTTGTCGGAGATGCTCAAGAGCCTCACCCTTGATCTGGTGATCACTCAGTGCAGTGATATCCAATTCAGAGGGTATTTCAGAAGTGGGGATGTAATCGGCATCAAATGAAGGAATCTCCGCAGAACCACTAGATGGATGTTCTGTGTTAGGGGTGGGCATTGGGAAGTAGTTTTTTCGGGTGGAAGTAGTGGGGAGTGGCTCATTTATTATTTTTGCTGCGTCTCTTCTCAGGGAGCGGGCCTCTCTCAATGTGATTTTATCAAGAGAGCTGTTGGAGGTCTTGGAATCTGAGTCTGAACTGTTGGTGTCATTGGATTTCCTGCGGGACCTGAAGGAAATTTTTGATTTCGCCTCTGGAATGCACAATTTGAAAGTTGCATGATCCTTCAAAATTCCAAGTATTAAATTATGCATTATGTCAAGATTAACCATTCTGGTTGCATCCCAATACGGAAGGTCTTCCAAAATTGAATATCGCACTCCATACTCAGAGAAAATTGCTTGTCTTTGTTGTGGGGTTGCCCGAAGCCATTTGGCAATGGTTGATTTATGACTTTGGTATGAGCGCGTGTAGTGAAATTGAGGACCAATTTCTTCAATTTGAGCTTTGTGAATGGTGCAAAAATTACAAAAGTGGTTTCCTGAATGGGAAATAAATCCAGTAAGCTTGCGCATGGCAACCACATCCGCAATGGCTGTGAGGATGGCAACACGGATAAAGGATCCTGATGGACCTGTTGAGGTGGGTGCAAAATGGTAACCTTGCCATAGCTCTTTGAGCTCGTTGATGAGTGGCATTAATAGATAATTCAATTGAAGCGCAGTTGGCTCCTTCGGACCAGGGATGATTCCTGCAACATAGACATTCTCGGGCTTCAATCTTTCACTTGGGGGGAGATTAAGACAAATAAGCATGATAGGTCCAATGCTAGCCAACCGGGTTGACTTTCCATGTGCATTAAACCAGTCCACATATATGGAGAAGGCCAATGCACCAGGAATGGACATGAATGGGGGGTCATGGATATTTCTAGTGCCAGTGAAGCGTCTCCAGACCAATCCATCCCAGACGTCACGTTTTGGGGAATCTTCGGGAGTTTGGGATTGTTGATGTTGATGCAGAATGTCCATAATTCCAGCCCGCTGGAGAAATCTGGCAAGCCAATTTTTGAATGGTTGATAAATGAAATGTTTTGTTGGTATAAATTTTTGCTTCATGTTGGTTGTGTTTTGGGTGTGGGGTTCAGATGAATAGATGAATTTTCCTAATGATTGTGTGCAAGGGGGATCATGATCATTTGGGTCATTATGGCGTTGACAGTGGGGTTGGTCAGTTGTGACTGATTCAGTAAGGCCATTAAGAGAGAAACATTGAGGACAACATATATAGTTTTGAATCACTGGCTCCAATTGGAGATGTTCAAATATGGTACTCAGATCTTGAGGTATATGGAATGCAGGAATGGGGAGACCACCGGAGCTTGAGATGCTGGACTTGATCAGCAGGTTTAGGGAGGGGTGCAGAATGCGTGAAGCCCTGCGGGGTATATTATACCTTAATGATAGAATGGCAGATATTATCATTCCTAGGTCTTGTGGGGGAAGGGTTTGACTGCCACTATATGGTTTCTGTGCAGTTGAATTGAGACCCGCTGGAGTTGGGAAAGTGCTTTGGGTCAAACGTGAATAATCAGCTGGGAAGATTTGATCCAATAGAATTTGTGGGCACCCAGATGCTGATGCAGAAGTAGGGATGTTTGGAAGAGATTTGGGTGCAATGGTTGATTTGAGCTTTTTAATGTGCTGTTTATATTGGAAAGGTGTGAAGGCAACTCCAGGCCTATCACCCTCAGGGGAAGAGTGTGTTTGAGTTGAGCAGTGTTGACACATGCATATACACATTGAGGAATATGGCCGGGTTGTCATTGTTGCAGGAATTGGGAGTACAGTTGGTTTGTGTATAAATATCTATGGTTGATGTGAAAGTGTTTAGGAGTGTTATTAATTGGAAATAAAATTCAGTGATTATTTATGAAGGGGGAGATGATTTGAGCCAGCTGAGGATTTTATCCCATTTGTAATGGTGCATGAGCTGCAGTGGATAAAGTTTAACATGTCTCATCTGGATGGCGGAATTGGTTAGGCGTTTAATTGGGTAAAATGCCATGCTGCTCAATGCTCATACATATTCTAGTTTATTTACACATTGTGATAGTGGGGGTTTGACCATTGAGGGGGTTCCATTAGTGAAGTGTTACCATTGAATTGAGGGGATTAACATTTAATCCATGTACGCTGGCACGCTATCGTACATGGTTTAAACCTTATTACAGACATAACTATATAACTCTATTACATAAGGGGTTGGAGTGCAGCTAAAGTCTTGGTATTTGGTTTGAGTACGGCGGGCTTTGAATCAGTTGGAATGTGATTTGGATTGTCTTACCTTTCGTGAAAAGGTGATGTCTCTTTTGTGGGTAAATCCTTCATGAATATACCCCTTTACAGATGTACAATGTTGGGGAATTTCAATGCATATATTGGCAGTTTGGATAATTCACAAAATGTGACAATGGGGAGGCGGAAATGTTACCAAATATGATTACCTATGGATGATGGGTCCCCTTTCAGATCAAGGAAATATCACATTATATGCTGGTAGGCCGTGCAGGGTGGTTTCCGACAAAAGCGGAGGAGCTCAAGAGGAGGCAGGGAGGATTCTCCTCAAAAGAGTCTTATCCGACTTCCACACAACACTTAGTTCCAACTATTCATAGAATTTCTCTATTCTAAATTTGAAAAGATTTCATCTCATATCACTCTATTTTATCGTAATACTGAGGTGTTTTATCTAGTTAAAAATATTACTGTACTTTTTCGGCCCTTATGTTATCTTTCAAGTCACATAAATCCCGTTCAGGTTCTGTTCATGACTCAAATAGTGAATCTAGCATAGAATATGTTCAAACACAGTCACCATTGAGTCCCAACATTCCTCTCACAACCCCTATCGCATCCTCAATGAATGTATCAGGTCTTAACATTGATGTGGGCAATCCAAAGGCTCCAACTTCAAGCACTTGGTCGATCCCAAATATTTCCGTCACTCCAATTCCCCCGAATCCCACTAATACACAAATTCATGTGTCGCAGGGGCCAGAAGGCACACCTCAAATCTCCTCACACGCTAATCCCCAATCAAAATTTCCACGTGAGTTCCTCCTTAATCCCGGTCAGAATCCAGTCGCATCCCAGGATCCCTTTGGCCAAAGTAAACAGCCAACCCTCAATATTCCATCAGGATCGCAGGTTCATGTGGGTGATGAAAGGCGCATGGATGGGGGGCGACGAAAAAGACCTTTGGAAAATGTATCTTGGAGCGGTCTGTCGGAGGGAAATCCAGTATTGACGCTTCATCAAAGTAAGTCATTTGAATTTTGGAGTAGAAACTTATTCACAATTTGATATGTTTGTTTCATGGGTTAGATATGGCACCTAAAGGCAAGTCAGTCCGATCTCAGGAGCCAATTGAAGATCGTGAGGATGACCAGTCTTCATTAATGTTTTGATGTGTTAACTGATGATTTGCATAGCAGGGGATGAACTTTATGCGTCTTCACCTCTGGTCCATAAAGAGAAAGTCACTGGACGTCATCATCCATATGCCTCCAAACCAAGAACGGGTCATGCCAGTACATCAAGAGAAACAATGGTGGATGATGAGGATGAGAACATGTCTCCAACTCAAAGTGAAAGAAATGATGAACCAAGGAGGGACAATTTCACAGCGCATGAGCAAGGCACTCAATCAAATAGTGAGTTCACCCATCCTCAGCTGGGCCTCGCCCAGAGTATGCTTGAACAATCCGAGGTCAGAAAGCAAAGGAACCAGGCCCGCAAAGCTCACAATGTGGCGAAACGTGCAAGCCAGAAGGAGCAACAAAAATGGCTGAAGGCAGAACTTCCAGAGAATGTCCATGGAATGAGATCAGCAGTACACGCACATTGCCTGTTCCTACTCAAAGTTAGGGATAAGGATTTTTCCTCACTACCAGCACCACCCAGCACAGAAGAGCGTGAAATTGCAATTCAAGTGGCTGGTCATCTCGGTTATGTCCCCGAGGATGTGTTCAATGAGCCATCAACACAGGTTCAGTCTCAGGGTTTCCAAAGCTACTGCGAAAATGAGCTCCACAAGCTAGGACTAAAGCGATTCACTTGGGACTGGGAGAGCTCATGGCAACATCCGTTCAACGAGCTGATGTCTATGGTGTTTTACCGTACATTCCGTCTCGCACTTGTCAGCACTGAGTATCATCACTACTGTTGGAACAAGGATCATAACAACTATGGGGTTGTGGCGGCTTTAATGGAGCAATATTTCACTTATTTGAAAAGAGAATGGAAGTCTATTCAAAAGGATGCCGAGTATTTGGTAAAAAAGAAAGAGAATCAAAAGCTCGCAAAGATTCGTCAAAGAGTTAGTTACTGTATCTCTTCTTCATTGTGGACCAAGTCTGATGATGATCTACTTGATTATGTGCAGACCTGTGAGCGCCGTCGTGAATGGTGTGATACAGCTAAATTTCCCATCCTAGCATCACAATTCAATGACCCTTGAGTATGCTCAGATACTGAGGAGGTACTGGAAAATGGCCGTCAAGTTTACCGCAAAGTGGGATTACGCTGGCGCTCCCAGTTATTTAATGATTTGGTATTGAAAATGGATAGAGACATAGAGTTTTGTAATCGGATTAAAAAAAAGGGTAAAAAAACTATTGATAGATTGCCAGAATTACGATCGACAGATGATGGTGATATTCCGGAAGGCCTATCATTTCAGGTATTTGATCAAGATTGGCTCAAAGGCTGTAGTAAGATGCAGACTAGCGCCCTCAAGATACTTGACATGCCAGTTATTAGGCCTAATGGTGATGCTCTGCAATAACTTAGTAATTTGTCACGGTATAGCACTGTGACAAATTAAAATTTTGTGAATTATTTGTGCAGGTGTAATAAAATCTGATTATTATCTCTTAAGGATGCAACAACTTGCTAAATATGTTAGAATATAGACAATATTAATTGAAATGTATCACCGTCTCCCTTGCAATAATACTCTATTGCTCATTTTCATTGAGGAAATATTGAAGAAGTTCGATCCAGCTCATGGTGTTCATAATTGTGGACCTGTGCCAGAGTCAACAGGAGTTATCAACTTTGTCAATCACAAATTATATAATATCAGTAAGGCTCACGCAGTTAATGATTTTTTCTTTTCTTGGACCTATTGGTGATTGGAATATGGCATTCCCATAAGGAAGGATTTCAGAATAGTAATACAATCAAGTGAAAGATGAGCTTGAAAGGTACCTTCCGCATGTTGACCTCAACTGAATGAGGAGTGATATAGTGGATGACCTGTACAGGTCGTTTTTGGCCAATACGATGTAGACGATCAACAGCCTGAGCCTCAATGGCTGGGTTCCAATTGGGCTCCTGGAAATGTGGATGTCAGGGTCCGAAAATCAGGGGAGAATTTTGGGGGGCCCCTCACCATTAAATAGACTACATTAGCACAAGTTATATTGAGGCCAGTTCCAGCCGCGGCAATGGATGCAATGAGTACTTCACATTCAGGATTATTGAAGAAATTCTCAAGCGCCTTGTCCTGCGCTCGTGGTGTAATTGTTCCATCAATTCGTGCTGAAAGGATAGAGTGATGGGCAAGAGCAATACCAATTCTACAATATAAAAAAGTCAGATGGAGTCAATTGGTAATGGATGCATATTAGAATTAACGCACAAATCTAGAAATTGGGTCCATTGGGTATAAACCACCGATTTCGTTGGACCACACCTTGTTTGTTTGTTCTTCATTAAGCTTTGTAGGAGGTGTGCAATTTTACTACTCATCATGCATGTTTCCACATCCACAATAGTTCGTGTGATTCTTGGGGAGTTATCCTGAGTGCTCCTGCCCTCGGGGTCTTCCAGCTCCGCCTCCGCAATTGTGTTAAGCATGATGTGATGGTTACAACATATTCGCAGCTTATTAATATTTCTGAAAAACGCTCCTGGTCCTTTGCTTTTGGATGATAGGAATTCTTCATATAATGTGGAATATTCTTGCTGCATGGTCGGGTTGAGTGGGAGCAGCTCATAATGATGGCTAATAGTGGGGAGAGATTTGAGATGTGTGGTTTTGGTGCGGCGCAAACTTAAATGCCGCAATGCCAAATGCAAAATATCATTGCAACCTTTTGAAAGACTACTCAGGATGAATGGTGACCAGTTATCTTGATCGGCGCTCTGGGGTTGAGTGATGAAGGATATTATGCCCAAAAGGTCATAAATGGTGTTGTGAATAGGTGTGCCCGTTAAACATATTCGACGGGATGAAAGGAGGCTATTAATGGCACGGTGAGTGGCAGTGTATTGAGAGCGAATATAGCTATAAGAGGGGGCAAGGGTTATTGGATATAAAAGGTAATTTGAATCATTTAAGCTCAGCCACTCACTGTGCTTCATCCAAGATTATACGATGCCAATTGATTTGAAAAATGAATGATGTAGAGGGATTGGTTTGCTTAAATTCTTGGGTGATAGTATTGTAAGAAGTGATGATGATATCATATTTTAAGATGTCGGCTTGGGATAATGAGTGACGAGTGGGACCATGGTAGATTTTGGCATGCAGTGCTCCAGCCTGAGCATGCTTGGATATTTCTGATTGCCAGTTGGTAATTAAGCGAGGGGGGCAGATGATCATGGTGGGCGTGGAGCGATGGGGGTTTGCAATCATCCGCTCCTTGGAGGTACCAATTAGAGCAATGGCCTGAATGGTTTTACCTAATCCCATATCATCCGCAAGCAGTCCTCCAAGAGGGGTATTGGTCGAAAGGGATTCAAATGAGCTAACGACCTTGTTTGTAATGATGTGCCTGGCATTAAAAGTGGATCCTGGGGGTGAGGTTGCCCAAAGGTTACGGGCTGATTGGCCATTGGGGATTTCTCGATCCCAGAGAAAAGCTAGTCCGGTCTTTTGATGAGGGAGGAGGGGGGTTTGAATAATGGAATGGGGCGGGGTCATCATGGGGAGGTCTGATCCACTGGGTAATTGTATCAGTTTTTGCTTGGAAATCAATGATGAAACAGCAGGATATGAAGCAGGCGTCGAGTTTGAAGCGGGAAATGTCGGAGTAAAGAGTTGACATTGACAATGAGTAGTACAGTCATATTCTTTGGGCATTTTAAGCTTGAAATCTTGTGTTCAAAAGCTTTCCATTATGAATAGAATGTTTGGATACCATGTGAAGAACATCAATGCTAGATTGGGTTTCTGAGATGAGGAGGGATCATTGGCATCAGTCATAAATACTCCCTCAACGAATAATATTTGAGTAGGATTGGATTGGCAATTTTCAATCCATGCCCCACCAGGACCACAGTGCATGAACGTTTTGGGTGCCCCAAGGAATGGTATCAACGTTTGGGAAAGGGTTCCCGGGAGAGAGCCAATAGCATGCTGGTGATTGGGGAGATATACGAATATGTTGTGTTGATTGTGCCATAGGATAATCCAAGACCCTAAGTGGGAATTCTCAGGCTTTAAGGTTATATCACTATTTATTTGAATACGAATATTAATCATCCCAATGCAAAGTGGTTGTGAAGGGGTTGACATGATGGCTATTTTAAATTATTTGGGGACAGTTGCAAATTATATGATCGGGAAGGGTTAGCTAAAGGGAATGAAGAGGAATAAGCGCAGGTGGGGAACTTATATCAGTGGCAGCAACAGGCCAAAAGGGGGATGGCCTGTGGTTACGTGCATGGTCTTGATGGAGGTGGGCCTCTTGGGCTCATAATTTTCATATCCAATTTGGGGCATATATCAAGGCAAGGTGGCCAAAATGTGGGTGCACCGATATGACTTCTGGATCTGCAGCAAGTTACGAAACCTTTGGTGGAACAAGGTTGACATTAGCATATCCGAAATTGGGTGGGTTGTAGCAACTTATTGTGGAGGGCATATTAGAGGCATGCAGTCATGTTCGCTGGTGTGACAGCGAACAATGAGCGTATCCTCCCCAGGTTAATTGTTCACAGGGACCTACTGGGCAATGTTGGCAGTTTCAAAGGGCAATCTCACTGTGGGGATGTTTGTGTGTGGGCGGGTGAGATATGTTCGGTGGCATGCCACCGAACATGACTTTGGTTTGGCCTGAAGTTTTTTGCTGACTGATGCATACTGGGCATTCAGGGGGGAATGTCTGGCATGATCAAAGGGGGCGCCAGCCGTGAGCCGTGATCCACATATACATTCACCCCTATGGCGTTTGAGGCGAGTACTAATCCACCGAGATTGGCATCCGGGTCTTTGCCTCACGCGCGTACAGAACTCCGGAGAAAGAGGCCACACGCCCAAGGGAATTTTTGGCTGCAAGCCAGGTGCCACAACTTGCGCGGGGCGTGTGAGAACGTGAAGAAAATGACCCGCGGTGGGAGATACCCACACAAACATAACCAGCCTCAGCAATCATAGGCTGGGATTATTCTAATGTGGATGAGGCTGAAGCAAATCCACACTGATTGGCATCAGGTTTCCACACGCGAGGAGGTGAGCGTCTGCAGTAAAGCTGACCACCCCACCAAGAAACTAGCCGGTTGGAACACTGGCAGTAAAATGTCTTCCAGGCGTGTGAAAGTTGCCTGCGTATGAACCATCGGGGGTGCGTATGAAAGCGTGTGGCTGCCCGACAATGAACAAGCGGGCCAGTCATTGTTTGCCCCAACAATGGCACCGGAGTGAATCAACTCTTTGTGTTAGACCCAAATATTAAGTCATCCCATTAAGACCCACTTACATTAACTTGGATTACATGCGCATCTGTGCCGTAGTTAGGCAGAGCTGTCCAACAAGGTGCATCAAAGGGATGCAGGTGAGAGATATGACTCGATGGCTTGACGTGATTGCATGTTACATTGTTGAACAGCTTTTTGCTCTGCCCCGCAGTACATTTACAAAGGTGTACTGCGTACTACAGTGTCGACTGTACTGTACAGATCAGGAAGGTGTAATACTACTTGAGCCTGCATGCATATAGCAAATGTGCATGCACCTTCCGATCGTTTGCATTTACGTAGCTCATGTGCCACATGCTCAGCATTGCGTTTCACCCGATTTGCACACGCAAGCTGAGCATGTCATGGTGAGAAGCACCGTGTGAAAGTGCTCAGTAAAGCCATGGAATGAACTAATTCTGCAATAGCTCACTGGAAGGCTCAGTTTGGAGCACTTCACCAAAGCGTGTGAAATGCTGCACCTGGCTGAAATGTCACCCAATGCCGTGCCAAATGCTCAGAGTGCGCGCATACAAAAACGACTGAGCAATGGCTCAGCATGGTGCATTTGATATTGTTATATCTATAGTTCAATCACTGTGCAATTCCAATGTTCAACCACTGAGCATTTCAATTATGACCCGAAAGCAAACCTGAGCAATGGGTCGAGGCAAGCTCACGCGGTATTCACTTGTCTTGCAGCCCCCCCCTTTGTTCACATACTATTACCAGGCCATATGGCCGGTAATCTCGCCGCGGTCACTTGTGACCAAATGCACCGGGTGCTTTTCTGCATGGGTCACTTGTGCATTGCACCCACAATGCACATTCAACATGGGCCTCACGACCACCCTCCTGGGTGATCGGGTGGCTATTTAAGGAAACAAAGGCGATTTGACTCAGCTTGACAATTCAATAAATTGCAATACTCAGCGGTGCATTTGATATTGTTATATCAATTATTCAATTACTGTGCAATTAAAATGTTCAGCCACTGAGCATTTCAATTATGACCCGAAAGCAAACCTGAGCAATGGGTCGAGGCAAGCTCACGCTGTATTCACTTGTCTTACAGCCCCCCCTTTGTTCAAAGACTATCACCAGGCCATAAGGCCGGTGATCTTGCCGCGGTCACTTGTGCATTGCACCCACAATGCACAATCAATAAGGGCCTCACGACCACCCTCCTGGGTGATCGGGTGGCAATTTAAGCAAACAAAGGGGATTTGACTCAGTATGACAATTCAATAAATTGCCATACTCAGCTTGACAATTCAATAAATTGCAATACTCAGCCAGACCCCCATTGTTCTTCTGCCTCACGCGAGCATTTCACCTCTCAGTTGCAGCATTCGCTGAGACTCAGCTTCAATTTTGCCCACACGCCTTGAAGCTGAGACTTTTGCGGGTGCTGCAACTGCTGAGATCGTCTCAGCTTCACCTTGGTATAAAAGACCATCTTCACACGACACGCACTTCACTTTCTTTCTCACCCGCGTTTGTCCTTCTTGTGCGTATTCCCCCTCGTCTTCCTGCCTTTCCAGTCTTTTCTTTCGCTCTTGACTAACCCCACTCCCCTTCCTGCTCGCTTTTTGTTTTTCCTGCTAATACTTTCAGAACCCCACTTCTATCTACTTTGTACGTTTTCTCCAATTAAACTTTTGTCAACATTATGTACCGATATTAATATTTTTCTTTCTTCACGACTTCCTTCCAGACTTTTAAAAACTTCCGACTAGAGCGTTTTTAATTTGATTCCGTTTTAAATTTATATAAATCATCGTATGTCTTCCTTTTCTTTCTTGATTGCTTACTTTCTATTCAGTTACTAACCTGTTTTGTTTTGTTTTTAGATGTTGTGCACGTTATGCACCAAGCGGGGTATCCCCTGCATTCGCTCCTCGACGACGAACGACGCTTGTGATGCTTGCCGACAAGCACACAAGAAATGTTCGTTCGTTGTCCGCCCCTTCCGACCACGAGGCCAGAAGAGTTCTTGCCCAAGACGCCCTCGCGAGAACTCCTTTGTGGTCGACGATGATGAAACCATTTCCGAGCGTGAATGGACGCCGGGCCCCCAAACAGGCCAACGGGAACGATTCCGGACGATTAGCCCTGTCCCCTCCAGTATCAATTTGTCCACTCCCCCTCCTAGGCCACCATCCGATGGTCACTTCACTCCTCGACCGGAGCGAAGTGATTATCCGGCCAATGAAGGATGGCGATGGCGAGAGGACATTCGAGCTTGGGCTGATCGTCACCGATGGGATTCAAATGCCAAAGTAAGTTTTATTTCTCCTCTTTATCTCATTTCTCTTCACGCAATAATACTGACTTTTTTCCATTACTCATAGAACCAAACCCCCCGAAACCCCCCCGACCCGACTCTCCCGTTCCCAGTTTGCCTCGCGAGCAAACCCCCCGGCAACCCACTCCAGGCCCGAGTGGCACCCGATGGTCTGAGGAATTATTCCGTGGTAAGCAGCCAAAGTTTCATTTCATTTGAACTTTCACTTTCGAGTCGAGTGAACTGACACTTACTCCTTTTTTAGAACCCTCCCAAACCGAAGAGCCACCTATTCCTGGCCCGAGTCCATCGTCCCAACCACCTGAGGACGATACGACTCGTGAGCCAGAACCTGAGGTGGCTCCTACGCAATCCACGGAGGAACCCTATGGTAAGTCACCCCTTCTTTCTCTTCGATGCATATCCATTTTTCCTCATTTTTTCTTCGACCGTATCCAGATCGTCCCGCCACTCCTCGCTCGATCATCATCATCAACGATACGCCTGTGGGATCACCCCATCCCCCTCCCCCTTCTTCTTCACCGACTCCACCATCTTCCCCTTCCACTCCAACCCCGGTTCCCTCCCCAGAGATCCCTTCCAGTGCCCCCAAGAACCCCAACGCCTCCTCCCCCCCGGTGCCAAGCTCGTCTCATTCCCACGATGATGCTCGCCAGGAATTCACCGACCTGCGACCGACCCTAATGATTCCTCGAGCCATCGTCCACGATTCGATCAACCGAATCTTGTTGGAGCATCGTCGCTTGCTCCACATGATTCCTTTTGTGGATGCAACTCATCGAAATGAGATGCACCGGGAATTCCGGGAGGAACTAAACTCCCTCCTTGCCCAGGCACTGGAGGCTTATCCAAAGGAAGACATAACCGGGATAGTCTCCAAATTCCTCAAAAAATAAAAATTTAAAAAAAATGTCATTATTTCCTCTTTTTATTTTTTGTAATACTTTCTTTTGAATAAAATATTTGTCTTAAATTATTGTTATGTTCAAATTCTATTACATTCTTTGTTCACGTAAAAATTACTTATTTCCTCCTTAGAGAAAAACCCTGATTGCGTGAGAATTATTTTTGTAAGTGCCCCACCAAGAGTTTGAGTGAGTATTTGTTTTCGTGAACCTCTTTTTCTCAAAATGCGCCAATAGTTGCCGTTATCCTCTCCTATATTTTCTTCTTCCATGGTTTAGAGCCATACCCATTCTTAACTGTAAAAAAGCGGGAGGTTCCCGTATGTGAGCAATCGAGTCCAGATTCGTGAAACATGGCCTTTCCTATGGTCACACGCTATTAGTCTTACTCATGTATTGAATTGTTTAAATTGGCTAGAACCTTCACAAGCGTAAGGATTGGCGTGTGACTTGTCGGGAGGCTGCACAGGCGTAAGGATTGGTGTGTGAATTGTTGGGAGCCTGCACAGGCATAAGGATTGGCGTGTGAATTGTTGGGAGCCTGCACAGGCGTAAGAATTTGTCAGCATTGTTGGCAACCCTCCCATGCGTAAGGATTGGCGTGTGAATCGTTGGAAGCCTGTACAGGCGTAAGGAATTTTAGCACTTTTGGGACCCTCCCCAAGCATAAGGATTAGCGTGTGAATTGTTGGGAGCCTGCACAGGCGTAAGAATTGGCGTGTGAATTCTTGGGATCCTGCACAGGCTAAAGAAAATTTCAGCATTGTGGGGAAGCTTCACAAGCGTAAGAATTGGCGTGTGAATCGTCGAAAGCCTGTAAAGGCGTAAGGATTGGCGTGTAAATTTTCGGGAGCCTGCACAGGCCCAAGGATTGGCGTGTGTAGCGCTGGCACCCCGCATAGGCGTAAGGAACTTTTAGCATTGTCAGAACCTGCACAAGCATGAGGATTCGCGTGTGAAGCATTGGCATCCTGGACAATAGCAACAAACCAGGACCGATGTACGATGGCATGCCACCGTACATAATCCACTTCACCCCTTTTTCATGTGAGACACCCCATCTCCCGCACTCAAATCCATCCAATCCTGGTGTATATTGTCCTCTGCCTTACCTCACCATTACTTACCCAACCCACATGCAAATCTCCTCATTCTTTGAATCAGCATGAGATTGTATTACCATCCCTGATTTGATAGCCCGCTCTCTCGCCAATCTCATAATAGCCATTGCTTTTTTGCCGCATTGTTTTTGCCAACCTCCTTGAGCATTGTGCGGACATACCCACTAGTGTCGTGCTTTCGTTGTCCTGTGCTGGATCAGTATAATGAACAAATGTACTACTGGCCCACACTACCTGAATGAGCCCATGACATGCGGATAGATCAATCCAAAAATGCTCATTTGGGAAAATCAATTTTCCACCTGTACACCGCTTTGACGCATCTCTTTGAATTTGGCCGGTCCGCTTATCAGCTTGAAACCACCATCCCGAAGCATACAGCGATGCATCCTTATCAACATGAGGTGCGTTTTTGAATCCATTCATGGTGAAAGTGAGTGCGGAAGCGAACTCGAATGCACCCTGATTTGCCGGAATATCGCCTTCATAGTTGACTTGATCAAAAGACGGAACCCCCAATGAGTTGTAGCAATTTTGAATCTTCTGAAATAAATTATCCCCAACATATCGTAAGGATTGACCTAGAATGCGACCCACCGAGCTAAGATTGGCACCTCGGTCCCGCCATTCTGTCACAGGGGCTCTTCTAAATGAAGAGGGCCTGGCACTCAGTGAACAGACTTACTTATGGAGGGCTCAAATAAATACTCAAAGGATAAGAGTAATAAGATATGATAATAATTCCTAGTCATAAAAATAATAAGTATAAAATAAGAGAGCAAACAAAAGAAAACAATAAAGAGCCAACCACAAATAATCCTGTACCACTGTTTCAACCTGTTCAGAAAAGAGAAAAGGGATTAATAAGGATATGGCCACCAGGACTCTACTGAACAGGTGAGGGAAGGCTAAGACTAACTTAATAAGTAATAAAATAATATTCCAAAAGTGAGAATGAAATAATATTAAATAATAAATCAACTATTTTAATTAACTGGGGGAAAAACCCCCAGGTGGGTGAAGAGGGGCTGGTATATGTGAGAAATGCCAGCCTTGGAGTTTGAGTGTTGAGATACTTGTCTGTATGCTGGAAGAAGTTGGATGTGGGATTGAATCCTGTATTGGTGAATCCAATACAGGTTATACAGTCAATACAGGTATTTGCGCCTGTATTGATTACAGGACTGTATTTGGTGAATCCTGTATTTGGGTCTTGCCTGTATGAAAACTGTATTGAGGTCTGGAACTGTATTTGGAGACTGTAGAATGAAACCCCCTTGCTGATTGGGTTTTGAGGGGTATCAATGAAGTAATGATTGTAGAATATGATTGGTAATGCCCCTGCCTCCTTGGCTGTGACATTATCCCCCTCTTGAAAATGGTGAGCTCTGAGCACCATAAGTACAGTGAGTCTTGATGAGCTTGAAACAATCCATACAGTTCTTTCCCCCAATTCCTTAAATTTATCCCATTAAACCTTCTTCTTCAACAATACTCGAACAACCTTCACTTGATAACTTGTAGGTATTTTCCCCTTGATCTTGATTCTGAATTCCCTCTTGTACTTCAAAACACTTCCATTCTTCTTAAAATTTCTTCATTCTTGTCTTGAGTGTCTTCACCAAAACTTTTCTTGAGTCCTCATGGCTTTTGAAAAGTGGGTGACCTGGGTTTATGTCCCAAGAACACCTGATATCATCATAATTTTCATCTTGAGAGTGTTGGCATAAGGTGGCCAATACTTGAGGTTATGGACCATTTCAGAGGTCCTGGCCAAAATCCTTGATTTGGTGTTTAAAAGGGGGTTTTAGCCAATTTGCGCAAAAATGCGCAAAATGCGCAAATGCGCATATATGCCATAATGGCATATAATATTGAAAAAAATTGAAAAACTTCATTTTTGATGAAAAATTGGCCTTATAGAGTGTCCTGGCCATTTTGCGCATTTTTGCGCAAAATGCGCAAAAAATGCGCAAAGTGCGCAAAAGCGCATATATGCCATAATGGCATATAATATTGAAAAAATTGAAAAAACTTGATTTTGATGAAAAATTGGCCTTATAGAGTAACCTGGCCATTTTGCGCATTTTTGCGCAAAATGCGCAAAAATGCGCAAAGTGCGCAAATGCGCAATCATGATGAAATGGGCCAAAAAGGCCTTTTGAAGACTTTTGACAAGATAAAGGGCCTTTTGCGCAAAAGTGCGCAAAAAGTGCGCAAATGCGCAAAGTGCGCAAATTTTCCAATATGCCTAATTAAGCATATTTTGATGGAAAATGATAAAAATGAGCTATTTTGAAGTTTTGAGGTCTGATGTGGCCATTTGTGCCAAAGTGCATAAATCCATGAAATTGGCCAATTGGGCCATTTGAAGCAGTTTTTCTTCTTTTAATCTTGATTTCTTCTTGAATGTCTTCCTTCTTATCCCCTCCTTGACTGGTCAATTGCCATAACTGCCTTGCTGACTTGCAATTGCCCATAACTCTCTTGGTCTTGAATTTGAAATTTTGACTTGAAGATGAGTTCAAGGCTGACTTCCCTTTGTGATTCCAATCACCCTGATTCCCCACCTTCTGTACTTTATGGTCCTGGTGTTTTTGATAACTTGAGGGAGCTTTCTGAAGAGAGTATGGCCCCTACAGAGATTTGGGACATCAATAAAACCTATAATGGTTTTAAATCTGTCAGAGTTATTGAACCACCCTGCACCAATTGTAAGAGGAAAGGGATTCCTTGTGTGGAATCTGCTACTGCTAGGTCCACCAGGTGTCAATTTTGCAATCTTGGAAAAAGAAACTGTTCCCAAGCCCACTATAGCTTTCCTGAAGATGCCAGAAGATTATGGAGCAGCATCAAGAAGGGTGGAAGGTTTGGATTGGAAGCTCCTGTTGATGAACCTCCCACCTCTGATGCCACCTCTGGTCACTCCAATTGTGAGTTGATTGGCCATAAAATTGATGGGTTACTGACTTCTGTGTTCTCTTTTCTTCTTCTTCAGTGACTGGATCTAGAATGAGGGGTGTCCAACAATGGAATAATACCAGTGGTTCCTGGGCAGCCATTGGAGGATCAATTCACCCCCAAGGAAATCCCATTGGAGTGGCCCCAGAGGTTCCCATTTTGGTCACCAGAAAAGATGGAAGACTTGGAAAATTGAAGAGAAATTTGGTGGTTCAAGATGAAATTGATACTGATGCTGAAGGCAGTGATGAGATTGATGGAGAAGAGCTTGAAATGACTACCCCAATCCAGAAAAGAAGAATCCAATCCACCTCACAATCCCCAGTCCAAGCCAATACCACCAATAATGAAGTGATCAGGTCCCCCCAACCACCTCAACTTCCAATTAGATCCCCAACCAGGCCCTCCACACTTGCTTCCACCTCTACCAATATCCAACCACCAGTGGCCAGCACTTCTAGAGACCCAATGTCTCCAGAACCTGAATCAATCTTTGAAACCCGTCGCCGCTGGAATATTACTGGCAACTTCACTGATCAAAAAAGGGTGAACAAGAAGGTGGTCACCTCTCTATTTGCTGAAGTTGATGCTTTAACTGAGGTGTTTGTTGATAAGGCCATGAAGAGTGCTATTCCAGGGGAGCCCACTGCTGCTTTGGCCAGGGAGGCAGTTGCTTATGAAGATGCCATGGTTGTTAAGTTTAGAGAAGCCTTGAAGAAATTTTGATGAGGATTATCTGTAGCTGGTCTTTACCATTACTAGTGTTTGCTCTTGATTATTAAATAAATTCACTCCCCAAACAAGATATGGGAGTTATGATTGCTGCTTTTGAAACAAGAAATGAAAAATAAATCATACAAGTAAAAGAACATGAAATAAAAAATAAAAAATAAAAAATAGAAATGAAAAAAAATTGAGAGAAAGAGAGTAAAGAAAGAAATATGAAATGCCTGAGGGTTGTCTTTCTTGTGGTGAGTTGTTTGATTTTGGCCAAAAGATTCTGAAAGATGAAATCAAGCATTTGATGCTCACAGCGTGGCCAAGGTAATGTTTTTACAAGAATTAGACCCCTCAGGGATGCATACCAGGAGATGGAACTTACTTTCATAACTTCCACTCCCCACCAAGCACCATAAATGAGAATTGAAATATGCCATAAGATGAATTTGATAATGAATGTCTTGAAAGATAATTTATGGCATGATTAAAGAAAGAAGAGAAAATAAAAGAAAAGATTGGGCCAAATCTTGATGAAAGGTCCAAATCTTGAGGGTATTATGTTGCAAGGCCTTCTGAACCTGTCCAAAGAATTGACAAGTGCTCACAAAGTGGCCAAGGTGATGCTTACAACAAATTTGGTAGAATACCCCCTTAAAGGTGCATGCCAGGAGAGGAACTTACTTTCATAACCTCCAATCCCCACCAAGCACCATAAAATCAAACTCTTGAGGCATTTGGGCCAGGCTTGTCAGGATACAAAGTGTGAAAGTCCTTGACAAGGTCTGGAGAGTTGGTAAGGTTGGAAGCTGGTTCCCAAGTTGTTCTTTCTGGGTCTTCACTGAATCCTTTCCACTCAACTAAATACCATAATGAGCCTCTCTTGAGTTTTGAGTCCAGAACCTGAGCCACTTCCCATTCTTCTTGCTCTTCCACTCTTACTGGTGGTGGTGGCAATTGATGTCGATTTGGGATAGTTGATTGCTTCACTGGTTCTAACAAAGAAATATGGAAAACAGGGTGAACTGACTTCCATTGTTGAGGCAACTTGAGGTGATATGCATGGCTGCCAATCTTCTTCCGAACTTCAAAGGGTCCCAACCATCTTTCTGAGAGTTTCTTGGTGGGTCTTGTTGTCTTGATGTTCTTGGAGGCTAGCCATACTTTGTCCCCAGGTTGGAAATCAGGTGGAATTGCTCTATTTCTATCTGCATACTTCTTGAATCTCCTTATTGCTGACTCTAATTCTTCTTTGACAACTTGCTGTACTGATTGGAGTTTTGTTGATAACTTTCCAGCAGGTGAATCTTGAGAAACATGGATTGAGTCAAAGCTGGGATTTCTTCCATAAATGGTGAAAAAAGGTGATTGCTTTGTGGATGAATGTTCTGCATTATTATAGGCAAATTCAGCCAGAGGGAGCCAGGTGTGCCAGTCATCTTGATGGTAACTGACATACATCCGAAGATACTGTTCTAGAATCTGATTTACCCTCTCTGTCTGTCCATCTGTTTCAGGGTGAAATGCAGTTGAAAGATCTCTTGATATCTTGAGCTGCTGACATAACTGGGTCCAGAATGATGAAACAAATAATGAACCTCTATCACTAACAATACTGATTGGAAGACCATGTTTGGAAAAGACATGACTAATGAATATTTGAGCTAAGTCCAAAGCAGTGATTATTGAATAAGTTGGAATAAATATTGCCATTTTTGAAAATCTGTCTACAACTACTAAAATGGAATCAAAGTTGCTTGACAGGGGCAATTGAGTGATAAAGTCCATTGATAAAGAATTCCAAGGACCAGATGGAATTTGAAGAGGCTTGAGTAATCCAAACTTCTTATGGTGGATGTTCTTGTTTCTTGAACATTGCTGACATGAGGACACATAGTCCTTGATGATTTGATTCATGCCAGCCCAATAAAAATCCCTCTTGATGAGCTTGAGGGTCTTCTCCTGGCCAGGATGGCCAGCCAATGGTGAATCATGACGCCTTTGAAGAATGTCCAATTGAACTTCATGATTGCTTGGAATAACTACTCTATCTTTGAACAATAATAATTTTGCTTGAGGTTCAAGAGAATAGTCTGGGACTGATTCTCCTCTTGCTAATTTCTTGAGGATCTCCTTATAGTCTTTGTCTTGCCATACTTGTCTTTGAATCTGATCAACTAAATCTGAAAACATTTCAACTTTTATGGAAAAGAATCTTGACTCTTGAATTTCATTTTGCTTGAGAACTTGATGAAAGTTTTGAGGATTCTTGCTGATGAAATCCACCCCCCTCTCTGGGTACACGTTGTCCCGACGTGACAAGGCATCTGGTAAAGTGGCCAGTTTGCCTGGGCGGTAAGTGATAACAAAGTTAAATTCAGACAAAAATTCAGCCCAACGGGCTTGACGACGAGTAAGGACTTTAGAGGACATAAAATATTGGAGAGAACAATGGTCTGTCAAGACCTCAAAAGAATCAGAAAGAGAAAGGAGAAAGGCTCTCCAGCGCTTGAGAGCCCAAACTATGCCAAGGAGTTCCTTGTCATGAATTTCATAGTTGAGTTCAGCTGGTAAGAGCTTGCGACTATCAAATGCAATGGGATGCTTTCCTGAGTCATTCACCTGACTCAGTACAGCACCCAAGGCATAATCAGAGGCATCAGTCTCTACAATAGTTGGAAGAGAAGGATTAAAGTGAGAGAGGATAGGAGCAGTGGTGAAAGCTTCTTTGAGTATCTGAAACTGGCTAAGAGCTTCCTCATTGAAGATGAAGGGAGAATCTTTTTTGAGAAGGGAAGTGAGAGCAGAGATTTTTTTGGAATAATTTTTAATGAAACGACGATAAAAGTTGGCAAAGCCAAGAAAAGATTGGAGGGCCTTGATGTTCTTGGGCTGAGGCCAATTGAGGATTTGTTGAACCTTTGAAGAATCCATCTTGAGGCCATCACTTGAAACAACATAGCCCAAGTATTCCACACTTGAGGCATGGAATACACACTTGGAGGCTTTAGCAAACAAATTATTGTCCCTCAGCCTTTGGAGAACAGAGGCCACATGTTTAACATGTTCCTCCAAAGAGCTAGAGAAGACCATAATATCATCTAAATAGACTACAACAAAAATATCCAAAAAATCTGCAAAGATATCATTCACAAGATTTTGGAATGAAGCTGGAGCATTGGTCAAGCCAAAAGGCATAACCAAATACTCATAACTGCCATATTTGGTTCTAAAAGCAGTTAAGTGCTCATCCCCCTCTTTAATTCTCAGGAGATTATAAGCACCACGCAAATCTATCTTGGAGAAGATAGTAGCACCATTAAATACGGTAAGAAGCTGGTTCATAGGAGGAACAGGATACCTGTTCTTCCTAGTGACAGCATTAAGTTTGCGGTAGTCAACACACAAACGAAGACCGCCATCCTTTTTCTTAACAAAAAGGACAGGAGCACCTGTTGAGGAGGAGCTTGGTCTAATGAAACCTTTCTCTACATTCTCTGAAATGTAGGCCCGCAGTGTTTCTGACTCATTTTTAGATAGAGAGTAGATAACACCAACTGGAGGTAGAAGACCCTCCAACTCGATATGGTGATCACAGGCGCGGTGTGGAGGAAGTTTCTCTGCTTTCACCTTGGAGAATACATCCAAGTAATGGTGATAAGCAGGAGGGACTACCTTCAACACAGTTTCAATCTCTTCTGGCTCTTCCTCCTCATCCCACTGCTCCTCCAGGGAGGCATGAAAAGATAAAGGAGGAAGGTCCATATCCCCTTGAAAGAGATGAAGTGAAGATATAGCAACATCTTCTCCAACATCTTTTATCTCTTTGAAGACTTCATCTCTTAATGGAAGTAATGACTGAGAGGGAAAAATGGAGGGGCTATGGACAGAAGGAGGAAAGGAAGGTGTCTCAAGTTCACCAACCAGAGCAACACTGTTGACACCAGTGGATAAGTCATTACTAATGGAAGGTTTAAAACCACTAGAATCCTTATGATTAGAATCATAGGTGATCAATCCATTTTTCCAATCAATAATGGGATTAAAATGGTAAAGAAAATCATAGCCCAATATTAGGTCTTCTCCCTTGGGTGAATCTATGATAAAGAAATCCCATTCAAAGCTTGGGAAGGAAGGTAAATCAACAACCCACTTGGTATAATGGGTGATGAACAAGGAAGTGGATTCACTGGAATCCAGAATGAAAAGAGGAATCTTTTCAGGGAGCTCTGACATAGTCAATGAGTACTTGAGAACAAAATTCTTTGCAATAAAGGAGTTTGTAGCACCAGAGTCAATGAGAATACTATAAAAAATATCAGAGATTGAAGAAAAAATAAGAAATTTTAAAGATTTCTTGACACTAGTATTCAGAGTGCACAATTGTGCTCTTGAAGGAAATAAGTGAGAACCATTGAACACATCATGATTCCCACTCAGGCTTTTCCCTGCTTGCTAGGGAAGCCTTTTGATGACCCTTGCCTATTTTCAGGCCTCTTGAAACATTTTTCAAATGGGTGTTTACCACCACAGTAATTGCACAAGCCTTCTTTAATCCTCCTCTCCTTTTCAGAACCAATTAATTTGTTGTCCTTATTGAGGAGAGCAGCATGAGGCTTGTCTTTGGACACTTGAAAATTCTTCCCCTTCTTATTCTTCTTGTGATAAGGCTTCTGTGATGATGAATTTTGAGGAGGCTTGGAGGAGTTGGATCCACTGATTTGAGGCTTCTTCTCTTGATGACTGCCCTTTTCCTTCTGCCTCTCATGGTACCTGGTATCTAATTCCAAGGTTATATCCATGAGTTCTTGAAGACTATCAAAAGTTCCAGGGTGAGAAGCCAATTGGTCCAACAATCTTGATGCCAAGCCTCTTCTATACACATGAATATAGGCCCTTTCCCCCCAGTCTCCAATTCTTGACATTAAACTTCTGAAGTCAGCTATGTACAAGGAAACTTGACCACTTTCCCTCATCCTCAAATTGTCCAACTCTTGTTCAGCTTTTCTGAATTCATTGGGATCACCAAACAGAGTGAATAACTGGGTTTCAAATAACTGCCAGTTATTGAGGAGATAAGAAGGGTCTTCATTGGAGATATTTGAGAGGTAAGGTTCAATCCATTTGCCAGCTCTACCAGTAAGAAAAGAAGTTGAATAAAGCACCTTCTTCCAGCCAGAGAAGAAGTTTGCTGGGTCATTATGAAAGATTAATTGACAGGATTGAATGAATCCTCTCAATTTATGAGCTTTAGTACCATCAAAAGAATCAGGTGCCTTCATTGATGGAGTCTTGAATGCAGGGACTTTTGAAGTGTCCCTTGGGGCAACTGCTTGAGTGAGTTGTCCCATAAACTGAGTCATTTGCTCCATCATCTTGAGGAAATTTGGTTCAGCTTGAGAGACAGAAGGTTGATTAGAAAGGGCTAGATTTGGAGCCTGAGGAGCTTCAGGAGCACCTGCCAAGGCAGCTGCCACTTCAGTCTCCTCAGATTCTTCCTCTTCCACAGACTCCTCCCCCTCCTCATCTTCAGCTTCCCCCAATCTACTTCTAGGCCCTTGAGAAACACCAGGGTAGCCACCCAATAGTCCAGAGAATGATCTTGATCTTCTAGACTTCACACCTCCTCTTCTGGAGGGTGCTGCTCCTTCCATTGGTGGTCCTCTGTCCAAATTTGCACTCAGTTGATGAACTGATGGTGTGCGGTCAAGAGGAGCCCTTGGTGTAGGAGTGAGAACAGCTTGATGTCTCTGGGATCTTGTATTCTTGGCTGGGGGACTATGCTGAACTGGCATCATGAAAGAAGAATTAATAAAAACTTGATGATACTTTCAATAAAATAAGGCTTGACCAAAACAAATTAAATGAAAATCTTGATGATCTTGAGGAATCAATAAAAACAATCTTGAAGTGACAATACTCTGAAAATCTTGAAGGATGAAAATGACAAAATCAAATTCTTATGGGTAATCAATGTCAATCAATAAGTCAATTCAATCAATCAAGTCAATTCAAAATCAAATCAATTAAGTCTTGAGGAATTCAATCAATATCTTCAAAATCAATTCAATCAAATCAAATCTTGAGGATAAATCAGCTTTCTTGAGGAATCAAATCAAGTCAATCAAATCAAATCAATCAAAATTCAATCAATATCTTGAGGTGAAGTCGATGTCTTGAACAATCAATCAATCAATCAATAATCTTGAGAAATTTCAATCAAAACCACTGAATACCCCAAATCAAATAACCCTGAATGATGAATCAATTAACCCAACTAATTCCAAGCAATAAAACCTGAATAAACTTAAATTCAAACAAAAGAGAAATGAAGATGATAGAGAATAAAGTGAATTGGTCAGCAGAATAGAGAAATTAGAAAGAATAAATTTTCATGAGAATGAAATGAGAGAGATGAAAATTGATGAAAATCATAAAATCATTAAAGTTCATAATCATTAAAAGATCATAATAGAAGAATGAGAGAAATGAATTAAAATGAATGAAAAGAAAGAAGCAATTATGAGTTAATTAAAATAATGTCACAGGGGCTCTTCTAAATGAAGAGGGCCTGGCACTCAGTGAACAGACTTACTTATGGAGGGCTCAAATAAATACTCAAAGGATAAGAGTAATAAGATATGATAATAATTCCTAGTCATAAAAATAATAAGTATAAAATAAGAGAGCAAACAAAAGAAAACAATAAAGAGCCAACCACAAATAATCCTGTACCACTGTTTCAACCTGTTCAGAAAAGAGAAAAGGGATTAATAAGGATATGGCCACCAGGACTCTACTGAACAGGTGAGGGAAGGCTAAGACTAACTTAATAAGTAATAAAATAATATTCCAAAAGTGAGAATAAAATAATATTAAATAATAAATCAACTATTTTAATTAACTGGGGGAAAAACCCCCAGGTGGGTGAAGAGGGGCTGGTATATGTGAGAAATGCCAGCCTTGGAGTTTGAGTGTTGAGATACTTGTCTGTATGCTGGAAGAAGTTGGATGTGGGATTGAATCCTGTATTGGTGAATCCAATACAGGTTATACAGTCAATACAGGTATTTGCGCCTGTATTGATTACAGGACTGTATTTGGTGAATCCTGTATTTGGGTCTTGCCTGTATGAAAACTGTATTGAGGTCTGGAACTGTATTTGGAGACTGTAGAATGAAACCCCCTTGCTGATTGGGTTTTGAGGGGTATCAATGAAGTAATGATTGTAGAATATGATTGGTAATGCCCCTGCCTCCTTGGCTGTGACACATTCATCTTTTGCATTTTCAATTTTGCCAGCACTACCATACAGACCAAATTGTTCATTCTTCGTGGTGCATTTGCGCCACCCAATCGCAAACATAAATCCCTCCAGTAATGCTCCATTTGTTGCAATAGGGTCGGTGAAACTCTTTTCGCGAAATAGGAATTGTGATAATTCATCCCATTGATTGACCTCGACTTCACTCATTGTTGTGAATGGTCGGAATTCGACAAGGGCAATGAGTAATCCGGTTGAAGAGAAAATTGCCACACGCCCAAAGTGAATGCGTTTGATCTGATTGACATCCACAACCCTCCGAATTTCACTTGGGGTGATATTTGCTGATACTGGCATTGACATTTGTGCTGTTGGGCGAGAGGAGGAAAACAACCTATTCATTCGGGTCGTTTTGCGCTCATTTGTCTTTTGGGATCTGCTACTATTCCCGAGTGGTTGAGGGATCACTACGTGTTGAAGCACACAAGATATCAGATACTGCCAAGGAGCTTTCTTCGGCACACATCCTTTGACTTCCCTGTTGGAGCCCACATGACATTGGCACAATCTAAACCGACTAAAGCCCATGTTCTTCAGTGGGGCCCAATGAGGGTGCCACATAAATGTGGAAGCATATATATATATCTATATATATACACTGAGATTAAGCGAGTAACTCACACTTTCCTTCCTCAGCCCGACGCTTTCTCGCGAGTTCCCTTTTACGCTCTTTTCCTTTTTTCGTGAATGGCATGCTTTCAGCAGAAAATGAAATGAAACCGAATGATTACTGATTTCTTAATATCACCTAAATTGGATTGCGGTGGATGAATCTTTTTTAATTGCGGCTAAAAAGAAAGGTCACGCCTGACCTTGGCAAATTCACGATCTCAAATACCTGAACCTGAAAATTGCAGTGGATAGTGCATTATTCAATTTTACACATTGATGTTCCCATGCAATCACTTTCCAATCCAGCCATTTGGAATATTGCAAGCACACGCAAATGCAATATGCATCCTGCTGCGGATCCCTAGTTATCCCACTCCTCTTGAAAGACACAGGAACCTTTTGCCTATTATGGGCTGGCGGGAAGTGATACACGCGACCTCCCGCAATGCCCCCGCGTGTGCTACTTGCGGGCACAACGCCTGACTCAGCTTGTGTCTTGTCGGAGTCTTCGCAATGATGTACGGAGGCATGCCGCCGTACAATTACTATTGGTACTCAGACTGTGGCATCCGGGCAGTAGTAGGATAGGAAGTCATGATTATTAAATTGATAAATAACTTTGCAAAAATAAATTACAATCTATCTAGTACAAAGCTAATCTAAAACGGGTCAATCCTGGTTGTGAGTTTAGCTGACCTGGGTACCGTCATAGGGACCTCATCACTTGAACCAAGCCCGCGATTCGCCACCCAGGCATCACCAAAGTCTAATACTAAGCATCGTGCAAAATCAAATCTAAGAGGTACAGTGGGGTTAAAAGACTCTGATGAGAAGAAACTTTTATTCAGTAAATTACATATATACTTATTAGTACGTAGCCACACTGGCTCCACTAGATTTTTACCCTCTGAAAGTTTTGTGGAAATGTCAATTAGTGCTAAAGCCCCTTTAACTGAGCTTGTTCTCCAGTCATCTGAGCATACCATCAAACCACGAACCCCCGCCGCACAGAATGCCGCTAATATACCATAGCAAATTCGATTTATTCCAAGATTCTTGTGACACGCCAAAAGATCTTTGATGGCCTCATTTTTTTTTGAGTTCGTGAGTTTGCTCTTGATGCCATTAACTTCGACCTTTGTATGTGCACGTACCATGTTGTACGCAATCATCAAATGGATAACTGTATCCATTAGATCCTCCAGGTTCTTGTGCGGCTTTGTGGATATCTCATTGTCAGCCCCGCCACCTTCAATGCTGAGTTGGGTTGCACGTTGCTTCGATTTACTCAAGCAGGAGGCAAGGTATTCAACTGCTCCCCGTTCGAGTCCAAGAGGATCGGTCGAATTTGATGTTGGTGCAACATATGGTTTGGGTGCAATCACATCGTATGAGACTAAACTAATGGATTCAAACATAACATTTGCCCAAAAATGTTTAACTGGATTGGCGGGGTAAAGAAGGCTCTGGACCATTTTGAAGAAGGAGTGTTCAGATTTTGCAAGAGTATCTGGAGGTTTAGCTGATTCCTTCATCAATTTGAGATTCCAAATGTTGTGATCAAAAAACGCTTCTGTTTCGGTTGGCTTAAAAAAATCTAACCCTGTATATTGCAATTTATATCACCAGTCAACAGCCAATAATCATGTATCATGCACAAAGATAAAACTCACCTGCCATCTCAAGGTCCTCCAGCCAGGCCGACATTTTAAGCTCTCGGTTACTGATCACCTTAATACCAACGGGCAGGAATGTATGAGCATCCTTTGTTGGTAAATTGTCCCATCTATTTTTGTAAATCCTATTGATATTATCAAGCCCCCTTTTCCATGATTGTTGAGTAATATTGGAATGATAATTCAAAATGCCTGCAAACTCTTCCATGCGGGATAAAAATATTCCTTGAAAATTCGCAGCGGATGACACTTCGGGCTCAGTGTTGGGAATTATATCAGTCATATCTCGTCCCATTGTATCATGTTTAATTGTTTCCCTTTCTTGAAAGGCTTGAATATTCCGAGGAGAGGCGGGAGGGGTTGCATCATGCATTGTTTCATTGGGTATCGGGGGACTTTCTGTATGTGGAGCTTCATCATGGATTGTTTCATTGAGTATTGGGGGGGGTTCAGTATGCGGAGGTTCATTATCAATATGGTCCCCTTCAACATTGATAATTTCATCACCTTGATCGCGAGAATCGTTTGCGGCTTCAAAGGTACGGCGTTTTTTGTTTGTTTTTTTGGTCGCATGTATATTTGGTCTTTTTCCTAATCCTTTGCCTGGAAATCCAATTACGACTCGAGATCCTTCAGGTAGAGATTCTCCCACCTCCACACCTGCCCATATATTGTAAGCAGCTATTTTTATCAATTTTGTTTTGAATTAGTAATGGACTTACGGTTCAAATCCATTTTGAGCAGGCTCATGGCTTCAGCAATCTTTTGACGCACATAATCAGGAATTTTACTATCATTTTGGATTTTTTCGAGCCTTGGGATTGTTTGAGCAATGTTGGAGACAAATTGTTCCTTGGATATAATTTCCACCTCCCCACTGAAAATTACATCATCTTGCCCATCATCTTCTGTCGGTGCACAAGGTTCAACAGTCTTTTCCTTCTCATAACTTTTAAAATTCGGTTTCTGAGAGCTTGGAGGCTGCCCTGAAATAAAGGCTATGACACAATATCAGGTTTTGAGAGATTTGAAATATTCAAGATGGATGCATACTCACATTCCGGAAGAACTGGTGGATCTTGATTATCTTCATGTGACTGGCTCTCTACTTCAATGCCTAATTCACGACTACTGGCGATATCAGAGATTTCACTTCCACTCTCTGGGGCTGAAGTTGGTCGTTCATTGAATTCTGTTGAATTTCCCGGGGTTCGGGCCATAGCGGAGGTAGTTTATTAAGCAAATAGATGGTGACGAGTTGATTGATAACTTGTTTGAAAATTTTTTGATAAAAGATCCAAATTCAAGAAAAAAGGTGCAAGTAAAATAATCGCATTTGCAAAATGCGATTTGTCGGGAAATTGAAGGAGGCGATTTTTTGCAAATTATTTCATATCATGCAAATGAAATCACTTCCCTGTGAGACATTGAATAAAGTTGACTAGTGAGAAACCTACTAAAGTCAACTTTTGAACTATTCAATGCTCATGAGGTAAGGACTAAGCAAAGTGTTCATTTGATTGATATGAAATAAAATGGTTTTGTCGGCGAAACAGGAGACACAATTCTTGTCTTAAATAGTCCACTTATTAGGTTTTAATTTGTGAGTCTCATGATTTAAACCCTAGCCACAACATGGTGAATATACTGACCAATATCCCCTTAGGTCCTGTTGGCAGAGAAGGCCACTCAGCATATTTCGGCAATTGCGTTCATCGTGTACGCCAACAAGCCACCGTACTGTACACTATGGATGTAATAGGGAAGCGTGAGGAGGGTAAGCGTTGTCGGAGGCATGTCGGGAGGGCACTACATGAGCGTAAGGATGGTAAGCAGTGTCGGGAGAATGTCGGGAGGGAGGGTAACTGTTGTCGGAGGCATGTCGGGAGGGCACTACATGAGCGTAAGGATGGTAAGCAGTGTCGGGAGAATGTCGGGAGGGAGGGTAACTGTTGTCGGAGGCATGTTGGGAGGGCACTACATGAGCGTAAGGATGGTAAGCAGTGTCGGAGGCATGTCGGGAGGGCACTGCACAAGCGTAAGGGTCATAAGTGGTGTCGGAGGCATGTCGGGAGGGCACTATATGAGCGTGAGGATGGTAAGCGTTGTCGGAGGCATGTCGGGAGGGTACTACACAAGCGTGAGGATGGTAGGGGCGGGGGTGTGAAAGCGTAAGGAGTGGTGAGGACGGAGAGGGGCGGGCAGTGTCGGAGTCTCATCCGGATGGAGGGCGGTGCGGGTGCGTAAGCATGCTAAGCGTCGGGGAGGCGGAAGCCAATGAGGTGAAATTACACAAACGTTGCGCATAGTGTTGAAATGGGTTTGGGCTTTGAGTGACATTCTCATGTGACACATGTGACGATTGACGTTGTCTTGACGCTGACGTGACGTGACCCACTAAATCCAGTGACTATAAAGTGACACTAACGCGACTGAAGCAAGATTTTATACTGACCGCGGTGCGACGTGAAGTCAATCGCCGACGATTGACGCGAGATTTGCCCTGGTGTGAAAGATTGATCCTGGAAGGTGGATCAATGGCTGTATTGTCCAGATCGGGAAATAAAGTTCTGGTCATCTTGAAATTTTAACTGTGTGATGGAATTCCCACAGTGGAATATGAAATGGCCCACTTGGGCCAAGACCATACAGGTTGATTGAATAAGGCCTGTACGGGTGAATTGAGTTGTCCAAAGGAGTATTGAATACTTGATGCCTTGACAACTGATTGAAATGATGTAATACCTCTTGAGAATTGCCCTTGAGTAATCCTGAATGAATTGTGCCAACCCAACTCCTGCAGATACAGGTGGTTGGGATCCTTGAAGAGTCTTCTGATTGCTGCCATAACTTGTCAGACTGATGAGCTGATTAATCCTCCTTCGACATGGGTGTTGGGATTTGAGACCTTGATTTGGAAAGGTGGAATTTGCTCCTGAAAACTGTCCCATTGGATTGCTGTGAAAAAATGGTGCATAATGGTATATAATACCATATATGCACCATGCCTGCAACCTTGAGTACGGATGGTATGGAGGAAAGGAAGAAATCCCCTGGGGTTGAGAGGAAAGGCGAACTGAGCTGATCTGGTGACCTCTGGTGGCTGCCAGAGGCCATGGCTGAACTATTGGTCCATGGTGGTCCATGGCCAAAATTGGGTCCTACGGGATTTATGGCCAAAATGGTGGCCAAAAATGGCTCAGGTGGGCCCAATTGTGGTTTGGGACCCACCTGGCTGGCCCCTTTTGGACTCATTGGATTAGGCCAAAAGGGGCCTAAATGGCCTACGAACTGCGGACCGTGGACCGTGAATCACAGCCCACGGGCTGTAGGAGCCGTAGGGGGCCTAAATGGCCCAAAACCCCATTAATGAAAGGGGTGGCCCTGAATCCGATGATGATTCCTAGGGGGGCCTGGAGCCCCCTAGAAGACGAAATGACCCCCCAGGCCCAAAATCAAAGATGAAGGCTTGGGGGTTGGTGAAGTGGGAATTGGCCAAAAGGGCCAATGACAGCAGGATATGGCCGGAGGCCATAGAATGGCCATTGGAGAGTGTTATGGCGTGGGCGCCATGGAACACCCAAGGGGGCCAATTGGCCATAAAAGATATGATGTGACCAATTGGCCCCAACTTGGCTCCAGGTTGGATTGCCACAACCATCAAGGAGGAGGGTCAAACTCGTGGTTGTGACAAGGTCATGCTCAGGTTAAAACTGAAAAACCCTGCTTAAAAATAAGGTTCTTCACTTGAGGTAACCTATTTTTAATTCCAATTTAAAGTTATCAGTGTTATTCTTAACTCCAAGTAACTTTAATCCTCATTTTGGTCAATTATTTTGGGTTTTAATATAATATAAGCTTATTTATATTAAAGTTTGTTACATGGAAACTCAAAAATAGAGTTTCAAGAAAAAATCTCTTAAACTCAATTTTCAATTAATTTTTAAAAAAATCTTAATTTTCTTTAAGTATAATTAAAAGACTAAATTTATAGGCTAATTACCAATAAACCCTGTTTATAAAAGATACTTAGAATTGGATTTATAAGAAGATAACATCAGCTTGTAAGCTGTGTGAAAGCTTCAAAAAAATCCATTTAGAATTGGAATTTGAATACATTTTTGAAGTTATTGCTGTTTTGTAACATAATATAGCAATACACACCAAACCTTAACTTTTGATAAGGTTTTGATGCTTGTAACTTGAAAATTTTGAGGTTATTTAAGGTTTTAAAGTTCTTAAAACCTTGATTTGAAGCTTGCATATTGGATTTACCCTTTGGCAGCTTGAAATTCCTGTTCAAATTGGGATAAAACCAGTTTAAACTTTAAGGTTGGATCAAAGTCTAATTGTAAGATGTGACTATGAAACTGATGATAATATTACTATTAATCAACAGTACTATGTCTGTTCTTATGAAATATAATAATAAAATATTATTATAACCACAATTAAATAATTAAAAAATTATTTCTTTCACGTGTTAAGCACTACTAGTGATTTTAACAGTGAGCAAGTAATTGTCTACAAGAATCAATTACAAGAAGAATTTAATAATAAAAACTTCTTTATTAAAATAATAAAATTATTTTAATATATAATTATCTTTTGCAAGAATAATTATAAAGATAATTCTTGAAGAAAACTATTACTAGAGAAAAACTTTAAGAATTAAAGATAAATGACTCACTAATACTCCAAAGAACTTATTGATAATAAAAGTAGAGAAATTTGACGTGGAATTGTGGATTTAAGGGATCAAAAGGATTTATAACAGTATTACAACAATATATAGTTGGATTCTATGATTTCACGTCTTTCTGATTGATTCTGAAAGAATTAAAACACTTAAGAATAGTTGAACTAATACTTACTTGTTGGTAATAAAGATTTAATAAATTGATAAGATGATGATGAAAAAACAGCAAGAAGAGGCTTCTTTTAAGTCAACAACAGCTCACAGAGGCGTGCCATGGAGCAAACTGAAAAACCAGTGAGTGAGAAAACAATAAACCTTTTTGGATTATTGATTGCATCATCTGTTGTCATGTAAGATTATCATAATTACTTAATTGATGCTTTTACGTGACTACCAACCCCAATATGGTTAAGAATAAAAGGAGTAACACTTGTAAATCTTCTTTTATTCTAAAATAATCATTGATTTCTCAAAGTTATCAATGTTATTGCCAATTTCATCACAGGTTGTAATTACTGTGAATTTTTGAAGATTCAGTGTTTCACGTAGAATATCCAAAAATGGACTGTAAGTAAAACTTTTAATTTTACTAGTAAAACTGTAATTCTTTTTGGTTGTACCATAGATAATACAGTTCTCCTTTAGTCCTGAAAGTTTCAGAAAGATTCATTAAGAATTGTATTTTTAATGAATTTTTGAAGGTTTTACCTCATTTCTACGTAGAATTGCAAATAGCAGTGTTTTGCTGGTTGCTATGAGGTAAATCAATGAATATGGGTCCCAAAAGGGTTTTAATTACTCTTTTGGGGTTTATCCATGGAAAGTCATTAGTAATTGACATGGTTACAGGAGTGTAAGTAGCTCATTACCTCCTTGGCACGTCAAAATAGCAGGTTATTTGCTATTTTCTGATGTTTTACAGTAGTTGTAACTTGGTAACCAAGTTCCCAAAGAGTTTTAGTTTACCAATTGGGCCAAGATGAGCCATGGATCCATGCTCTGGAGCTATCCACGCCTCTGAGGCCTCAGAAGTTGGGTACCCTGGCTCTCTTTGATGTCTTTTGTCCCCCTTGCCTATTTTTTACGTCAAAATAGTAATTTAAGCTTAAAGTGAGATATCCACTATGGGTGTACCAAAAGTCCATGTAAGAATACCATGATATTAAGTGCTCAAAACATGCATAACACTATTCTTAGTGTATATGTAACATGGGATTTCTCACTTTCCCATTATTTTGGCTAAAAATCAAGAAAAACAAAAATTTTCACGGATCTTTTATGTGGTATTAATGATGTGGTATTGAAGTATTTTCCATTTTACCACCTCAAATACTTAAATTGAGCTTATTCACTCTATGGAGCTACCCTAGGTGAATTTTTGTGTAGAATCCAAATCTGGTCTTAAATCCATGGATTTACTTACTCAATAAAAAGTTATTCATCTTTTCTGAAATTGAAAATGATGAATTTTGGATATATGCATGACTTATGAGTTTTGCATAATTCAAAATTTCTTTTTAAGATAATTGTGGCCTATTTGGGTATGTAAAATATACCTCAAGCTCACATTCCCTCCCACCAAAAAATAAAATTGTACTACAATTTTATTAGTGATAAAAAGAATAAGGCCCCAAAAGGGGGTTAATGTCCACTGTCCAACCTCTTCACATTACTCAGATCAAGTAATTTAAAGCACATTTATAGACATATTCAGGCTTGTGGCCTTCTTTCATGTCTAAATCTTCTTAAGAGTTTATCTGAGTCAGGTATTTCTGATTCTGCCATCCATTCATCTTCATGTACTGGATTTCTATATCTGACAAGATATTCTCTTTGATTTTTACCCCTAAGTCTCCTTTATTTAATGACTTTCTTTATCTTTCTGTCTTCATTCTGTTCCACAGGGGGCACAGTTAAAGGAGTTGGGTTCCTTAAAGGAAACAATTCTTTGTCAGCTGGTTGATAAGGTTTTATCAGGCTGACTGGAAATGTGGGGTGTTTATTTTCCAATTCACCACTCAATTCCACTTGAACTGCATTGGTTCCATGTAAAGCAACAATAACAAAAGGTCCTACATAAGAATCTTTAAGTTTCTTTGGGCCTTTGATATTATTAAAATTCAAGGTTGAAACTAGAACTAAGTCCCCTACTTTGAAGTCTGGTACTTTATGACTCTTGTCCCACTTCTGTTTTGCATAATCAAAAGCATCATCCATACTTTGTTTTGCATGGTGTTTTACTTTATCAAGCATTAATTTGAAGCTGGAGGCTGTAGGATGAATGTCAATCAAGTCTTTCCTCAGTGTGTCTGCTGGGAGTCTTGGATTCCATCCTTTTTCTAACATAGCAGGAGTTTGTCCTGTGGAAGAATGGACTGATGTCTTGTATGCCAATTCTAATGCAGGTATCAGAGTGCACCAGTCATGGGTAAAGCCATCTGAGTCTTTAAATTCTAATCCATAAGCACAAAATCTCCTGATCATGTCTTCTAAAGTTTGAATCATCCTCTCTGCTAGCCCATCTGTTTGAGGGTGATATGCTGTAGAGAATGATAACTTAGTCCCAAACAATCTATGAAGATTGGTCCAAAGTGCAGATGTGAACTTGGGGTCTCTGTCACTTATGATATTCTTAAATAACCCTGTATGAGAAATAACTCTACTCCATAAAAGAAGAGCTGTATCCATAGCAGTGTCATCTTTATGACATGGTAAGAATATGGGAGTTTTGCTATATCTGTCTACAATGACTAAACAAGCATTATAACTTTTGTCACCACTTGGAGGAAGTGCTGTGACCCAATCCATGTGAACAACTTCCCAAGGGGATTTTGGTTCTTGAATATGGATCATTAATCCAAATTTCTTGCCTGTACTCCTGTTTGCTTTTTGGCATCTATCACAGGTATGGCAATATTCAATGGTTTCTTTTCTCCAAGATGGCCACCATGCACAGTTCTTCACCTTTTCAAGTGTTCTGTCTTCTGATAGGTGTCCAGAGTAAATGCTATCATGGCATTCATGAAGAATGGTATTGATGAGCAATCTACTACACAATGTCATCACACAAGAATGTTTTGTTCTATGGTAAATAATCCCATCAAACAAGTGAAATCTTCCTTCAGAATAGGAATTTTTCCAAACTTCATCTAGTGTATTAACCAAAGATGTGTCCTTGCAGTCTTTATCCAATAAAGAAGTCAAGATATGGCAATTCTTGTCTTGTTTATAAGACTCTCTGACTTCTTCAAAGAATTCAGTCCCAATATCAGTTATGTTAATCCCTTCAATTGGAATCTGTGGTTCAGCTTCCAAAGGTACATAAGCTGGGTTATCAGGAGTGTTGGCTAAAGCCCATCTACTAAGTCCATCAGCATTTTTGTGAATGTTTCCTGCTTTATGAACTATAGTCATGTTTCCTCTATATTCTTGAATGGCTATTTGCCATCTCAACATATGTCTGTTGGGAGTTTTCATGTTAAGAAGTGATTTCACGGCATTACAGTCAGTTATCACTTCAAAAACACTGCCATCAAGGTAATAGTGTAATTTCTCAAGTGCCCATACCAAACATAAGCACTCCATTTGGCTTGCACCATATCTGGCTTCTGTTGGTTTGATTTGTCTTGAGATATAACAAACTGGTCCTTCTGTAGGTTTGTCATCAATAATTTGGACTTGGTGTAGGGCTGCTCCTAATCCATCTCCACATGCATCAATGTACAATTTAAAAGGAATATTCCAGTCAGGCATGAGGAGTAAAGGTGCTTCTGTAAGGGCTTTCTTTATCTTCTCATAAGCTTTAATTCTTTCCTGTGTCATTTCAAATACAGTCTGTTGATCACAGATTCTATAAAGTGACTTGGCTAGAATTGCAAAATCTTTCAAGTGTTGCCTATAGTAACTAGCAAATCCAAGAAAAGACATCATTTCTTTTTTATTCTGGGGTATTGGCTTAAGTAACACTGCTGCTACTTTATTCTTGTCAATACCCAAGCTCAAACCAGAAACAACATGTCCTAATGCTTTGAGTTCTTCAAAACCAAAATTGCATTTCTTAAGTGAAATTTTCATGTTCACTTCTGCAACTTTATGAAGTACTCTTGCAAGTCTTTCAAGGTGCAAAGACCATGATTCAGAACATATAATAATATCATCAATATAAATGATAAGCCATCCTTCAGACAATTCTGTGGGGAAGATGGTATTCATCATTCTTTGATAATGAGATGGAGCATTTTTAATGCCAAATGGCATTCTAAGATACTCATAAATACCACAGTGAGTGATAATTCTAAGTAATTTCCTAGCTTTAGGCGTCAAAACATTTTGATGGAAGCCTTTTAATGCATCCATTGATGTTATATACTTGGCTTTAGACAATTGAGTCAAGGTTTCTTGGATCCTAGGGATTGGATACCTATCTGGAACTGTGTAGGTATTCAAAGCTCTAAAATCTCCAACCATTCTTGACTTATCATTATGCCATGCAATAATAACAGGTGTTGTCACTTCAACTTCCTCATTATGGCCTACTTTCCTTAGCACACCAAGTTGGATCAACTCTTGGATATGTTTTTCCAAGGCCTCTCTAGCTCTGGGACTGGCTGGATAAGCTGGTCTTCTAAGTACTGGAGGATATGGTCTATCAATATTAAGAGTAATATCAATTTCATGTCCCCTTATAGCGCCTAATGGTTCATTATCAGATGCAAATGCATTATTGTATGTATATAATACATCAATAAGTTCATTCCTCATCTTTGGTGACAATGATGGATTAATTTGTGCTTCAACAAGTTGTTTAGACACAAATTCATCTTTGTAAGTATCTTTGACAGAAGATACTACAGATATCTGTTTTGGCATATTGGAGAAAGCAAATTTTTGCCTTTTGTTATCTCCAATTGTGAAATATCTGTCTTTATGGTTATTTATATCAATACCATAAATATTCAAGTAATCATTTCCAAGAATGATATGCTGAGATGTACAATTATCCATTACTACAATCTCAGTTTTCATTCTTACACTTCCTGCTGGATGTGGGAATACAATATTAGTATCCAATATGCCCAAGGGGTACATATTGTTACTGGCACTACTGAACTGTACACCTTCTATTGGTAATAGATGGTTTTTCCATTCAGGAAGTATAATTTGGAGATAATCCTTGCCAATGAAAGTGCAAAATGCCCCTGTATCCAGATTTACTTTGGCTTCAATATCACCCATTAGAACTGATGTGATACAGGATGCTCCAGCAGTGTAACCCTTTCCTCTAGCAGGTTTTGTTTTACACATTCTGGCATCTTGGATATTGATCAGGTTGTAGCAATCCTCACTGTACTGTGGCAAGTGGGTATGGACTTCTGTGACCTCAAAGAAAGCTGAAATGTTTTCAATGGGATAGTCCTCTACTGGTGTATCTTCAGAGACTGCAGAATCTTGATCAGACTCTTCTTTCTCTTCAGTACACTGAATGTCTTCAATGATTTGAACTTCATTGATCTTTGTCTTCTTAGGGCAAGTGTTGGCTAAATGTGAAGTACTTCCACATTTATGACACTTCAAGACAGGTCTTTCTGGTCTTCTTTCCTCTCTAGGAATCTTTGAGACTATTTTGGACTCTATTGGGTTTCTAACCCAAGTTTTACCAATTCTTGTTCTGGTAATGATATCTTCCATAGCATTAATGTAGTCCTCTGTTGAACAGGGTTCCACACATCTGCTTTTGATAGCATGTTCCAGTTCTCCTCCACATTTTCTTAATATTTTCATATTAATCATAGTGTCAGACATATCTGGGTGTAAAGCAGATAATCTGTCTTTTTGTTTGAAGAACCAAGTAAGTGGTTTGTCTTTTTCTGAGTTAAAAATGGCACTTTCAAAAGCATTCTCCATTTTAAACCTCCAAGAATTATTGGCCCATTTGGTAATCACTTCAGATTTCCACCAAGACCAGTCATGTCTTCCATGATCCATTCTCATTTTGTAATACCATTTCTTTGCAGTCTTGGTAAACAAACAATGTAATTTTCCTACTATGATTTCATCAGGTATATTAAAGTCCTCTTGCAACATATCAATAGTCCTGATGAATTCAATATGGTTGTATTCTCCTTCACCAGAGAATGTTGGCCATTCTTCTAATTTGGGAATATCCTTTGCAGAAATAACATTCTCTCCTAAGAATGGAGTCAAACTTTCTTTGACAGAAAGTTTTTCTTCAGTCAAAGGTGTAGAATGTCTTGGCATATGTGGTTCATGATTCTTATGAATTTGCTCCACACTTGCAATTATTTCATTCTTCAATTTCTGCCTTTCACTGTCACTTTTTGCTAAATGTATAGCAAATTGATTGGTGTTCTTAACTATTTGTAAGACATGGTCTTCAAGAGTTTTAAGTCTATCATTTACTTTAAAGATGGAAAGATCCTCTGTGTCATTATTTTGACATTGGTTCTCAATTCTTTCACAAGCATTGCTAATTGACTCAAGGGTGACAGTTGTCAATTTATGCCAATCAGAATGTTGCTTATCATTTTTCTTTAAATCATTGATGTCTAATGTAATTTGCTTTAACTTTGACTCAAGTTTGCCAATTTCTACACTAATACTTCTATGTACATCATTTATTTGCGTGGAAAAGTCCTGTTCATCCTTTCCTGCTCTTTGGCTGTGAATTCCATAAGAGTTCTGGCCATATTGAAGACACTGTCCACGGCTGAAGGCTCCAATCTGGGGATCCTGTACCCTTGTGGGTAAGGTCTGTGCCAATTGGCTTTGCCTTTGCCCTTGCCTTGATGGTTCTTGGGACCTCTCTGTTTCTTTTGAGGTCCTTTGGGCTTGTCCTTGGATGCTTCTGGAGCTGGTTTGGAGCTGGTAGATGCCACTGGTGCCTCTGTCTCCAAAGTTGGAGTCATTTCCAATTCTTTCTTCTGGTCTATGGATAAAAGACTCTGGTTCTTCAACCAATTCTTTATCTTTTTGACCTTGTCTTTGCAAGACAGGGGGCTCCAACCTCCTAAGAGTTCTATGGTCTTCTCCTGACCCAGAAAGCTCTTGATGTGTAAGTAGGAGTTCATGGCCCCCTGCCAAAGGCTTGGGCAGATTTCCCACTCCTCTTCTTTGGCTGCTCTGAACCAATTTTTGTACTGGCTCTGATATATTTCTATTGCTGCCACTTGAAAATGGTTCAGCCCTGGAAATATTATCATAAATTAGTTCAGGCTCAGAATTCACGTCAAAATCTGTTGGTACAGACCTTGGGGAATGGGGGGCAACTCTGGCATCCTCCAGATGTGCTTTTCTTGTGGAAGATTTGGCACTTCTGGATTTGGTCTTGCCTCTTCCTTGTCCACATCCATCTGGTTGGACTGAATAGTTGCTTCCATTTCTGGTATGCACCATTTTCACGTCAATTTAAAGATAAAAGGTGAAAATATAAGGTAAAATACACACCTTTTGGTGGTAATTTAGCTTTTTCTGAGTTGAATAAGGTGCCTCTTTTAGCAATCTGCACCTCAATACTGTCTTCAGATTCTGCTTCTGAAGATTCTGGACTAGTGATATATCTTTTACTGAGTCTGTTGCCAGCTGCACAGTATTTGATTAAAGACACTAAAAGAAATTATAAAAGAGAAAAAATTATTTTTTATACTTTTTAAAATATTTTTTAAAGATTTTTTATAAGTTTTATATTTTTTAATATTAAAAAAATTATTCTTTTTAAAGAAAAAAAATTAAAATTTAAGATTTTGAATGAAAATTAATTCAGAGTAACTCAAAGAATAATTTTATAAGTTTTTGGATGTGAAAAAGCCACATGTAAAAACAATATAAAATTAAACCAAATTCCTCAATGAAAAAGATTTTAAAACAATTTCAAAAATAAAAATATTTTAACTCCAAATTGAAAGAAAAAAATTAATTAAATTAATATATTTTAGAGCTTAAAAATATATTAACTAAGGGTACAAGGTTCAAAAAACACGGCCAGGCCCCCAAATGTAAGATGTGACTATGAAACTGATGATAATATTACTATTAATCAACAGTACTATGTCTGTTCTTATGAAATATAATAATAAAATATTATTATAACCACAATTAAATAATTAAAAAATTATTTCTTTCACGTGTTAAGCACTACTAGTGATTTTAACAGTGAGCAAGTAATTGTCTACAAGAATCAATTACAAGAAGAATTTAATAATAAAAACTTCTTTATTAAAATAATAAAATTATTTTAATATATAATTATCTTTTGCAAGAATAATTATAAAGATAATTCTTGAAGAAAACTATTACTAGAGAAAAACTTTAAGAATTAAAGATAAATGACTCACTAATACTCCAAAGAACTTATTGATAATAAAAGTAGAGAAATTTGACGTGGAATTGTGGATTTAAGGGATCAAAAGGATTTATAACAGTATTACAACAATATATAGTTGGATTCTATGATTTCACGTCTTTCTGATTGATTCTGAAAGAATTAAAACACTTAAGAATAGTTGAACTAATACTTACTTGTTGGTAATAAAGATTTAATAAATTGATAAGATGATGATGAAAAAACAGCAAGAAGAGGCTTCTTTTAAGTCAACAACAGCTCACAGAGGCGTGCCATGGAGCAAACTGAAAAACCAGTGAGTGAGAAAACAATAAACCTTTTTGGATTATTGATTGCATCATCTGTTGTCATGTAAGATTATCATAATTACTTAATTGATGCTTTTACGTGACTACCAACCCCAATATGGTTAAGAATAAAAGGAGTAACACTTGTAAATCTTCTTTTATTCTAAAATAATCATTGATTTCTCAAAGTTATCAATGTTATTGCCAATTTCATCACAGGTTGTAATTACTGTGAATTTTTGAAGATTCAGTGTTTCACGTAGAATATCCAAAAATGGACTGTAAGTAAAACTTTTAATTTTACTAGTAAAACTGTAATTCTTTTTGGTTGTACCATAGATAATACAGTTCTCCTTTAGTCCTGAAAGTTTCAGAAAGATTCATTAAGAATTGTATTTTTAATGAATTTTTGAAGGTTTTACCTCATTTCTACGTAGAATTGCAAATAGCAGTGTTTTGCTGGTTGCTATGAGGTAAATCAATGAATATGGGTCCCAAAAGGGTTTTAATTACTCTTTTGGGGTTTATCCATGGAAAGTCATTAGTAATTGACATGGTTACAGGAGTGTAAGTAGCTCATTACCTCCTTGGCACGTCAAAATAGCAGGTTATTTGCTATTTTCTGATGTTTTACAGTAGTTGTAACTTGGTAACCAAGTTCCCAAAGAGTTTTAGTTTACCAATTGGGCCAAGATGAGCCATGGATCCATGCTCTGGAGCTATCCACGCCTCTGAGGCCTCAGAAGTTGGGTACCCTGGCTCTCTTTGATGTCTTTTGTCCCCCTTGCCTATTTTTTACGTCAAAATAGTAATTTAAGCTTAAAGTGAGATATCCACTATGGGTGTACCAAAAGTCCATGTAAGAATACCATGATATTAAGTGCTCAAAACATGCATAACACTATTCTTAGTGTATATGTAACATGGGATTTCTCACTTTCCCATTATTTTGGCTAAAAATCAAGAAAAACAAAAATTTTCACGGATCTTTTATGTGGTATTAATGATGTGGTATTGAAGTATTTTCCATTTTACCACCTCAAATACTTAAATTGAGCTTATTCACTCTATGGAGCTACCCTAGGTGAATTTTTGTGTAGAATCCAAATCTGGTCTTAAATCCATGGATTTACTTACTCAATAAAAAGTTATTCATCTTTTCTGAAATTGAAAATGATGAATTTTGGATATATGCATGACTTATGAGTTTTGCATAATTCAAAATTTCTTTTTAAGATAATTGTGGCCTATTTGGGTATGTAAAATATACCTCAAGCTCACATTCCCTCCCACCAAAAAATAAAATTGTACTACAATTTTATTAGTGATAAAAAGAATAAGGCCCCAAAAGGGGGTTAATGTCCACTGTCCAACCTCTTCACATTACTCAGATCAAGTAATTTAAAGCACATTTATAGACATATTCAGGCTTGTGGCCTTCTTTCATGTCTAAATCTTCTTAAGAGTTTATCTGAGTCAGGTATTTCTGATTCTGCCATCCATTCATCTTCATGTACTGGATTTCTATATCTGACAAGATATTCTCTTTGATTTTTACCCCTAAGTCTCCTTTATTTAATGACTTTCTTTATCTTTCTGTCTTCATTCTGTTCCACAGGGGGCACAGTTAAAGGAGTTGGGTTCCTTAAAGGAAACAATTCTTTGTCAGCTGGTTGATAAGGTTTTATCAGGCTGACTGGAAATGTGGGGTGTTTATTTTCCAATTCACCACTCAATTCCACTTGAACTGCATTGGTTCCATGTAAAGCAACAATAACAAAAGGTCCTACATAAGAATCTTTAAGTTTCTTTGGGCCTTTGATATTATTAAAATTCAAGGTTGAAACTAGAACTAAGTCCCCTACTTTGAAGTCTGGTACTTTATGACTCTTGTCCCACTTCTGTTTTGCATAATCAAAAGCATCATCCATACTTTGTTTTGCATGGTGTTTTACTTTATCAAGCATTAATTTGAAGCTGGAGGCTGTAGGATGAATGTCAATCAAGTCTTTCCTCAGTGTGTCTGCTGGGAGTCTTGGATTCCATCCTTTTTCTAACATAGCAGGAGTTTGTCCTGTGGAAGAATGGACTGATGTCTTGTATGCCAATTCTAATGCAGGTATCAGAGTGCACCAGTCATGGGTAAAGCCATCTGAGTCTTTAAATTCTAATCCATAAGCACAAAATCTCCTGATCATGTCTTCTAAAGTTTGAATCATCCTCTCTGCTAGCCCATCTGTTTGAGGGTGATATGCTGTAGAGAATGATAACTTAGTCCCAAACAATCTATGAAGATTGGTCCAAAGTGCAGATGTGAACTTGGGGTCTCTGTCACTTATGATATTCTTAAATAACCCTGTATGAGAAATAACTCTACTCCATAAAAGAAGAGCTGTATCCATAGCAGTGTCATCTTTATGACATGGTAAGAATATGGGAGTTTTGCTATATCTGTCTACAATGACTAAACAAGCATTATAACTTTTGTCACCACTTGGAGGAAGTGCTGTGACCCAATCCATGTGAACAACTTCCCAAGGGGATTTTGGTTCTTGAATATGGATCATTAATCCAAATTTCTTGCCTGTACTCCTGTTTGCTTTTTGGCATCTATCACAGGTATGGCAATATTCAATGGTTTCTTTTCTCCAAGATGGCCACCATGCACAGTTCTTCACCTTTTCAAGTGTTCTGTCTTCTGATAGGTGTCCAGAGTAAATGCTATCATGGCATTCATGAAGAATGGTATTGATGAGCAATCTACTACACAATGTCATCACACAAGAATGTTTTGTTCTATGGTAAATAATCCCATCAAACAAGTGAAATCTTCCTTCAGAATAGGAATTTTTCCAAACTTCATCTAGTGTATTAACCAAAGATGTGTCCTTGCAGTCTTTATCCAATAAAGAAGTCAAGATATGGCAATTCTTGTCTTGTTTATAAGACTCTCTGACTTCTTCAAAGAATTCAGTCCCAATATCAGTTATGTTAATCCCTTCAATTGGAATCTGTGGTTCAGCTTCCAAAGGTACATAAGCTGGGTTATCAGGAGTGTTGGCTAAAGCCCATCTACTAAGTCCATCAGCATTTTTGTGAATGTTTCCTGCTTTATGAACTATAGTCATGTTTCCTCTATATTCTTGAATGGCTATTTGCCATCTCAACATATGTCTGTTGGGAGTTTTCATGTTAAGAAGTGATTTCACGGCATTACAGTCAGTTATCACTTCAAAAACACTGCCATCAAGGTAATAGTGTAATTTCTCAAGTGCCCATACCAAACATAAGCACTCCATTTGGCTTGCACCATATCTGGCTTCTGTTGGTTTGATTTGTCTTGAGATATAACAAACTGGTCCTTCTGTAGGTTTGTCATCAATAATTTGGACTTGGTGTAGGGCTGCTCCTAATCCATCTCCACATGCATCAATGTACAATTTAAAAGGAATATTCCAGTCAGGCATGAGGAGTAAAGGTGCTTCTGTAAGGGCTTTCTTTATCTTCTCATAAGCTTTAATTCTTTCCTGTGTCATTTCAAATACAGTCTGTTGATCACAGATTCTATAAAGTGACTTGGCTAGAATTGCAAAATCTTTCAAGTGTTGCCTATAGTAACTAGCAAATCCAAGAAAAGACATCATTTCTTTTTTATTCTGGGGTATTGGCTTAAGTAACACTGCTGCTACTTTATTCTTGTCAATACCCAAGCTCAAACCAGAAACAACATGTCCTAATGCTTTGAGTTCTTCAAAACCAAAATTGCATTTCTTAAGTGAAATTTTCATGTTCACTTCTGCAACTTTATGAAGTACTCTTGCAAGTCTTTCAAGGTGCAAAGACCATGATTCAGAACATATAATAATATCATCAATATAAATGATAAGCCATCCTTCAGACAATTCTGTGGGGAAGATGGTATTCATCATTCTTTGATAATGAGATGGAGCATTTTTAATGCCAAATGGCATTCTAAGATACTCATAAATACCACAGTGAGTGATAATTCTAAGTAATTTCCTAGCTTTAGGCGTCAAAACATTTTGATGGAAGCCTTTTAATGCATCCATTGATGTTATATACTTGGCTTTAGACAATTGAGTCAAGGTTTCTTGGATCCTAGGGATTGGATACCTATCTGGAACTGTGTAGGTATTCAAAGCTCTAAAATCTCCAACCATTCTTGACTTATCATTATGCCATGCAATAATAACAGGTGTTGTCACTTCAACTTCCTCATTATGGCCTACTTTCCTTAGCACACCAAGTTGGATCAACTCTTGGATATGTTTTTCCAAGGCCTCTCTAGCTCTGGGACTGGCTGGATAAGCTGGTCTTCTAAGTACTGGAGGATATGGTCTATCAATATTAAGAGTAATATCAATTTCATGTCCCCTTATAGCGCCTAATGGTTCATTATCAGATGCAAATGCATTATTGTATGTATATAATACATCAATAAGTTCATTCCTCATCTTTGGTGACAATGATGGATTAATTTGTGCTTCAACAAGTTGTTTAGACACAAATTCATCTTTGTAAGTATCTTTGACAGAAGATACTACAGATATCTGTTTTGGCATATTGGAGAAAGCAAATTTTTGCCTTTTGTTATCTCCAATTGTGAAATATCTGTCTTTATGGTTATTTATATCAATACCATAAATATTCAAGTAATCATTTCCAAGAATGATATGCTGAGATGTACAATTATCCATTACTACAATCTCAGTTTTCATTCTTACACTTCCTGCTGGATGTGGGAATACAATATTAGTATCCAATATGCCCAAGGGGTACATATTGTTACTGGCACTACTGAACTGTACACCTTCTATTGGTAATAGATGGTTTTTCCATTCAGGAAGTATAATTTGGAGATAATCCTTGCCAATGAAAGTGCAAAATGCCCCTGTATCCAGATTTACTTTGGCTTCAATATCACCCATTAGAACTGATGTGATACAGGATGCTCCAGCAGTGTAACCCTTTCCTCTAGCAGGTTTTGTTTTACACATTCTGGCATCTTGGATATTGATCAGGTTGTAGCAATCCTCACTGTACTGTGGCAAGTGGGTATGGACTTCTGTGACCTCAAAGAAAGCTGAAATGTTTTCAATGGGATAGTCCTCTACTGGTGTATCTTCAGAGACTGCAGAATCTTGATCAGACTCTTCTTTCTCTTCAGTACACTGAATGTCTTCAATGATTTGAACTTCATTGATCTTTGTCTTCTTAGGGCAAGTGTTGGCTAAATGTGAAGTACTTCCACATTTATGACACTTCAAGACAGGTCTTTCTGGTCTTCTTTCCTCTCTAGGAATCTTTGAGACTATTTTGGACTCTATTGGGTTTCTAACCCAAGTTTTACCAATTCTTGTTCTGGTAATGATATCTTCCATAGCATTAATGTAGTCCTCTGTTGAACAGGGTTCCACACATCTGCTTTTGATAGCATGTTCCAGTTCTCCTCCACATTTTCTTAATATTTTCATATTAATCATAGTGTCAGACATATCTGGGTGTAAAGCAGATAATCTGTCTTTTTGTTTGAAGAACCAAGTAAGTGGTTTGTCTTTTTCTGAGTTAAAAATGGCACTTTCAAAAGCATTCTCCATTTTAAACCTCCAAGAATTATTGGCCCATTTGGTAATCACTTCAGATTTCCACCAAGACCAGTCATGTCTTCCATGATCCATTCTCATTTTGTAATACCATTTCTTTGCAGTCTTGGTAAACAAACAATGTAATTTTCCTACTATGATTTCATCAGGTATATTAAAGTCCTCTTGCAACATATCAATAGTCCTGATGAATTCAATATGGTTGTATTCTCCTTCACCAGAGAATGTTGGCCATTCTTCTAATTTGGGAATATCCTTTGCAGAAATAACATTCTCTCCTAAGAATGGAGTCAAACTTTCTTTGACAGAAAGTTTTTCTTCAGTCAAAGGTGTAGAATGTCTTGGCATATGTGGTTCATGATTCTTATGAATTTGCTCCACACTTGCAATTATTTCATTCTTCAATTTCTGCCTTTCACTGTCACTTTTTGCTAAATGTATAGCAAATTGATTGGTGTTCTTAACTATTTGTAAGACATGGTCTTCAAGAGTTTTAAGTCTATCATTTACTTTAAAGATGGAAAGATCCTCTGTGTCATTATTTTGACATTGGTTCTCAATTCTTTCACAAGCATTGCTAATTGACTCAAGGGTGACAGTTGTCAATTTATGCCAATCAGAATGTTGCTTATCATTTTTCTTTAAATCATTGATGTCTAATGTAATTTGCTTTAACTTTGACTCAAGTTTGCCAATTTCTACACTAATACTTCTATGTACATCATTTATTTGCGTGGAAAAGTCCTGTTCATCCTTTCCTGCTCTTTGGCTGTGAATTCCATAAGAGTTCTGGCCATATTGAAGACACTGTCCACGGCTGAAGGCTCCAATCTGGGGATCCTGTACCCTTGTGGGTAAGGTCTGTGCCAATTGGCTTTGCCTTTGCCCTTGCCTTGATGGTTCTTGGGACCTCTCTGTTTCTTTTGAGGTCCTTTGGGCTTGTCCTTGGATGCTTCTGGAGCTGGTTTGGAGCTGGTAGATGCCACTGGTGCCTCTGTCTCCAAAGTTGGAGTCATTTCCAATTCTTTCTTCTGGTCTATGGATAAAAGACTCTGGTTCTTCAACCAATTCTTTATCTTTTTGACCTTGTCTTTGCAAGACAGGGGGCTCCAACCTCCTAAGAGTTCTATGGTCTTCTCCTGACCCAGAAAGCTCTTGATGTGTAAGTAGGAGTTCATGGCCCCCTGCCAAAGGCTTGGGCAGATTTCCCACTCCTCTTCTTTGGCTGCTCTGAACCAATTTTTGTACTGGCTCTGATATATTTCTATTGCTGCCACTTGAAAATGGTTCAGCCCTGGAAATATTATCATAAATTAGTTCAGGCTCAGAATTCACGTCAAAATCTGTTGGTACAGACCTTGGGGAATGGGGGGCAACTCTGGCATCCTCCAGATGTGCTTTTCTTGTGGAAGATTTGGCACTTCTGGATTTGGTCTTGCCTCTTCCTTGTCCACATCCATCTGGTTGGACTGAATAGTTGCTTCCATTTCTGGTATGCACCATTTTCACGTCAATTTAAAGATAAAAGGTGAAAATATAAGGTAAAATACACACCTTTTGGTGGTAATTTAGCTTTTTCTGAGTTGAATAAGGTGCCTCTTTTAGCAATCTGCACCTCAATACTGTCTTCAGATTCTGCTTCTGAAGATTCTGGACTAGTGATATATCTTTTACTGAGTCTGTTGCCAGCTGCACAGTATTTGATTAAAGACACTAAAAGAAATTATAAAAGAGAAAAAATTATTTTTTATACTTTTTAAAATATTTTTTAAAGATTTTTTATAAGTTTTATATTTTTTAATATTAAAAAAATTATTCTTTTTAAAGAAAAAAAATTAAAATTTAAGATTTTGAATGAAAATTAATTCAGAGTAACTCAAAGAATAATTTTATAAGTTTTTGGATGTGAAAAAGCCACATGTAAAAACAATATAAAATTAAACCAAATTCCTCAATGAAAAAGATTTTAAAACAATTTCAAAAATAAAAATATTTTAACTCCAAATTGAAAGAAAAAAATTAATTAAATTAATATATTTTAGAGCTTAAAAATATATTAACTAAGGGTACAAGGTTCAAAAAACACGGCCAGGCCCCCAAATGTAAGATGTGACTATGAAACTGATGATAATATTACTATTAATCAACAGTACTATGTCTGTTCTTATGAAATATAATAATAAAATATTATTATAACCACAATTAAATAATTAAAAAATTATTTCTTTCACGTGTTAAGCACTACTAGTGATTTTAACAGTGAGCAAGTAATTGTCTACAAGAATCAATTACAAGAAGAATTTAATAATAAAAACTTCTTTATTAAAATAATAAAATTATTTTAATATATAATTATCTTTTGCAAGAATAATTATAAAGATAATTCTTGAAGAAAACTATTACTAGAGAAAAACTTTAAGAATTAAAGATAAATGACTCACTAATACTCCAAAGAACTTATTGATAATAAAAGTAGAGAAATTTGACGTGGAATTGTGGATTTAAGGGATCAAAAGGATTTATAACAGTATTACAACAATATATAGTTGGATTCTATGATTTCACGTCTTTCTGATTGATTCTGAAAGAATTAAAACACTTAAGAATAGTTGAACTAATACTTACTTGTTGGTAATAAAGATTTAATAAATTGATAAGATGATGATGAAAAAACAGCAAGAAGAGGCTTCTTTTAAGTCAACAACAGCTCACAGAGGCGTGTCATGGAGCAAACTGAAAAACCAGTGAGTGAGAAAACAATAAACCTTTTTGGATTATTGATTGCATCATCTGTTGTCATGTAAGATTATCATAATTACTTAATTGATGCTTTTACGTGACTACCAACCCCAATATGGTTAAGAATAAAAGGAGTAACACTTGTAAATCTTCTTTTATTCTAAAATAATCATTGATTTCTAAAAGTTATCAATGTTATTGCCAATTTCATCACAGGTTGTAATTACTGTGAATTTTTGAAGATTCAGTGTTTCACGTAGAATATCCAAAAATGGACTGTAAGTAAAACTTTTCATTTTACTAGTAAAACTGTAATTCTTTTTGGTTGTACCATAGATAATACAGTTCTCCTTTAGTCCTGAAAGTTTCAGAAAGATTCATTAAGAATTGTATTTTTAATGAATTTTTGAAGGTTTTACCTCATTTCTACGTAGAATTGCAAATAGCAGTGTTTTGCTGGTTGCTATGAGGTAAATCAATGAATATGGGTCCCAAAAGGGTTTTAATTACTCTTTTGGGGTTTATCCATGGAAAGTCATTAGTAATTGACATGGTTACAGGAGTGTAAGTAGCTCATTACCTCCTTGGCACGTCAAAATAGCAGGTTATTTGCTATTTTCTGATGTTTTACAGTAGTTGTAACTTGGTAACCAAGTTCCCAAAGAGTTTTAGTTTACCAATTGGGCCAAGATGAGCCATGGATCCATGCTCTGGAGCTATCCACGCCTCTGAGGCCTCAGAAGTTGGGTACCCTGGCTCTCTTTGATGTCTTTTGTCCCCCTTGCCTATTTTTTACGTCAAAATAGTAATTTAAGCTTAAAGTGAGATATCCACTATGGGTGTACCAAAAGTCCATGTAAGAATACCATGATATTAAGTGCTCAAAACATGCATAACACTATTCTTAGTGTATATGTAACATGGGATTTCTCACTTTCCCATTATTTTGGCTAAAAATCAAGAAAAACAAAAATTTTCACGGATCTTTTATGTGGTATTAATGATGTGGTATTGAAGTATTTTCCATTTTACCACCTCAAATACTTAAATTGAGCTTATTCACTCTATGGAGCTACCCTAGGTGAATTTTTGTGTAGAATCCAAATCTGGTCTTAAATCCATGGATTTACTTACTCAATAAAAAGTTATTCATCTTTTCTGAAATTGAAAATGATGAATTTTGGATATATGCATGACTTATGAGTTTTGCATAATTCAAAATTTCTTTTTAAGATAATTGTGGCCTATTTGGGTATGTAAAATATACCTCAAGGCTCACACTAATCTTAAAGATTGAATAATTTTAGAAATTCTCCAATACAGGTGGAAAACCTTAATTGAATCCTTTCCAATCCAAAAAGCTCACTACCCAAGCTGTATTTGGTCTTTTTCCTTTGTCCCACCTTTTTGCATGGATTTTGCCCTTTTATTTATTTAAAGCCATACTATGGCTTTAGACCCTTTTAAATTAAGCTCACGCAGGATTTACATTCTGTATGGCAAATACTTAGCCAATTCAGTAAATATACACAACACCTCAGTTTTATCTAAAATTTTGATATATTTGCATAAACCTTATGCAATTTTAAATTCAAGATTCACTTTAACAATTTTAAAAAATGTTAAAAAAGTTTCAATTGTACTGTGAGATTCATAAAGATTTTAATAACATAAGAAATATCCCTTTTTGGGTATAAAACCCTATGGGTGTACACTAGGTTATTTTTGGAGTAGAATCCAAAAATGAAATAATAATTATAAATTCTTTTATCCAAAAAAAAAGTTATTCTTATTTTTTGTTATTTTTCACTTTAAATTTAGTTGATAAGTCTGCTTAAGACTAAATCAACTGTTTATACAGTTATTTGTGGCCTTTTGGGTATGTCACACATACCCTGCAGGCTCACATGTGTAGCTTCAAAGTTCTGAGGAGTTGAAGTCTTTTCAATTAAATTATCAAAATGTGCATGTGTATTACATAAGTGAATGGTAATTTACATATTAGGTATCAATTATTCCAGCTGTTTATTGTAAAAACTCAATTGAATTACATGTGTAAATTACAAGTATATTACCTGATGAGGAATTAAAGACAAAATAAATTGGAAAGGTTAATTCTAATTCTGGGGGGGGGGAAGGAAATCTTGGCTTAAAAGGGAACCAGACTTTCAAATTCCTTGCTGAAAGGCATAGGAAGTCAAAATTCATGCAAAGGTTCATGACTGTTGTGAGCCTTGAGGTATAATTTACATACCCAAATAGGCCACAGTTATCTTAAAAAGAAATTTTGAATTATACATAACTCATAAATTATGCATATATTTAAAATTGATCATTTTTGATTTCAGAAAAGATGAATAACTTTTTATTGAGTAAGTAAATCCAGGGATTTAAGACCAGATTTGGATTCTACACAAACATTCACCTGGGGTAGCTCCATAGAGTGAATAAGCTCAAATTAACTCTTTGAGGTGGTAATATGGAAAATAATTCAACACCACATCATTAATACCACATAAAAGATCCGTGAAAATTTTTGTTTTTCTTGATTTTACGCCAAATAATGGGAAAGTGAGAAATCCCATGTTACATATACACTAAGAATAGTGTTATACATGTTTTGAGCACTTAATATTATGGTATTCTTACATACACCTCTGGTACACCCATAGTGGATATCTCACTTTAAGCTTGAAATTCTATTTTGACGTGAAAAATAAGCAAGGGGGACAAAAGACATCAAAGAGAGCCAGGGTACCCACCTTCTGAGGCCCCAGAGGCGTGGATAGCTCCAAAGCTTGGTTCCATGGCTGATCTTGACCCTATTGGTAAGCTAAACCTCTTTGGGAACTTGGTTACCAAGTTACAACTACTGTAAAACACCAGGAAATAGCAAATAACCTGCTATTTTGACATGCCAAGGAGGTAAAGAGCTACTTACACTCCTGTAACCATGTCAATTCTTAATGACTTTCCATGGATAAACCCCAAAAGAGTAATTAAAACCCTTTTTGGACTTGTATCAATTGATTTACCTCATAGCAACCAGTTAAACACTGAGATTTGCAATTCTACGTAGAAATGAGGTAAAAACTTCAAAAATTCATTAAAAATACAATTCTTAATGAATCTTTCTGAAACTTTCAGGACCAATTAAGAACTGTATTATATATGGTACAACCAAAAATAATTACAGTCTTACTGGTAAAATTAAAAGTTTTACGTACAGTCCATTTTTGGTTATTCTACGTGAAACACTGAATCTACAAAAATTCACAGTAAATACAACCTGTGATGAAATTGACAATAACATTGATACCTTTGTTAAATCAATGATTACTTTGGAATAAAAGAAGATTTACAAATTTCTATCCTTTTATTCTTAACCATATTGGGGTTGGTAGTCACGTAAAAGCCTCAATCAAGCAATTATGACAATTTTACGTGACAACAGATGATGTAAGTATTAATCCAAAAGGGTTTAATGCTTTCTCATCCAATGATTTGTCAGTTTGCTCCATGGCACGCCTCTGTGAGCTGTTTTTGACTTAAAAGAGGCCTTCTCTTGCTGTTTTTTCCACATCATCATCTTATTATCATTTTATATCATTGTTACCAACAAGTAAGTATTAGTTAAACTATTCTTAAGTGTTTTGATTATTTCAGAGTCAATCAGAAAGACGTGAAATCATAGAATCCAACTATATATTTTTGTAATCCTGCTATAAATCATTTTGATCTCTTAAATCCACAATTCTATGTCAAATTTCTCTACTTTTATCTATCAATAAGTTCTTTGGAGTATTAGTGAGTCATTTATCTTTAATTCTTACAGTTTTTCTCTAGTAATAGTTTTCTTCAAGGATTATCATTATAATTATTCTTGTAAAAGATAATTATATATTAAAATAATTTATTATTTTAAATAAAAGAAGTTTTTATTATTAAATTCTTCTTGTAATTGATTCTTGTAGACAATTACTCGCTCACTGTTAAGATCACTAGTAGTGCTTAACATGTGAAAGAAATAATTCTTTGATTATTTAATTGAGGTTATAATAATATTTTATTATTATATTTCATAAGAACAGACATAGTACTGTTGATTAATAGTAATATTATCATCAGTTTCATAGTCACATCTTACATTTGGGGGCCTGGCCGTGTTTTTTGAACCTTGTACGCTTAATTAATATATTTTTAAGTTCTGAAATATATTAATTTAATATTTTTTTTCTTCAATTTAAAGAAAAAATTATTTTTATTTTTGAAATTGTCTTAACATGTTATTTCATTGAGGAATTTGGTTTAATTTTGTACTGTTTTTACACGTGGCTTTTTCACATCCAAAAACTTATAAAATTATTCTTTGAGTTACTCTGACTTATTTTTTTTATTCAAAATCTTAAATTTTAATACTTTTTTTCTTTTCAAAGAATATTTTTTTATATCAAAAAATAAATGAGACTTATAAAAAATCTTTTAAAATATCTTAAATCATAAAAAATAATTTCTTTTATCATATTTTCTCTTTAAGTGTCTTTAATCAAATACTGTGCAGCTGGCAACAGATTCAGTAAAAGATACATCAATAGTCCTGAATCTTCAGAAGCAGAATCTGAAGAAAGTATTGAGGTGCAAATTGCTAAAAGAGGCACCTTATTTAACTCAGAAAAGAATAAATTACCACCAAAAGGTGTGTTTTTATCTTCAAATTTACTCTTTATCCAAAAATTGACGTAAATATGGTGCATACCAGAAATGGAAGCAACTATTCAATCCAACCAGATGGATGTGGACAAGGAAGAGGAAAGACTAAATCCAGAAGTGCCAAATATTCCACATGAAAGACACATCTGGAGGATGCCAGAGTTGCCCCCCATTCCCCAAGGTCTGTACCAACAGATTTTGACCTGAATTCTGAGCCTGAACTAATTCATGATATTTTTTCCAAGGCTAAACCATTTTCAAGTGACAGCAATAGAAATATATCAATGCCAGTACAAGAATTGGTTCAGAGCAGCCAAAGAGGAAGAGTGGAAAATATGCCCAAGCCTTTGGCAGGGGGCCCTGAACTCCTACTTACACATCAAGAGCTTTCTGGGTCAGGAGAAGACCATAGAACTCTTAGGAGGTTGGATCCCCCTGTCTTGCAAAGAAAAGGTCAAAAAGATAAAGGATTGGTTGAAGAACCAAAGTCTTTTATCCATAGACCAGAAGAAAGAGTTGGAAATGACTCCAGCTTTGGAGACAGAGGCACCAGTGGCATCTACCAGCTCCAAACCAGCTCCAGAAGTGTCCAAGGACAAGCCCAAGGGACCTCAGAAGAAGCAGAAAGGTCCCAAGAACCATCAGGGCAAAGGAAAAGGCAAAGCCAATTGGCACAGACCTTACCCACAAGGGTACAGGATCCCCAAATTGGAGCCTTCAGCCGTGGACAGTGTCTTCAATATGGCCAGGACTCTGATGGAATTCACAACCAAAGAACAGGAAAGGATGAAAAGAAACTTTCCACGGAATTAATTGGTGTACAGACTAGTATTAATGTAGAAATTGGTAAACGTGATGGAAAGTTAACTAAAATTGCATCAGATATAGTTGAATTAAAGAAAGATGACAAGAAATGCATTGAATTGCACCAAGTGACAAATGCCAAACTTCACTCAATTACCGATTCTTGCAAAAGAATTGAAAACATGTGCCAAGTTCAGCATGATGAGATGGAAGATCTTTTCAAAATGAATGATCAACTTAAGACTCTGCAAGACCATGTCTTGAAGATAGTTGAGAATACCAATCAATTTGCTATACACTTAGCAAAAAGTGACAGTGAAAGGCAGAAGTTGAAGAATGAAATAATTGCAAGTGTGGAACAAATTCATAAGAATCATGAACCACATATGCCAAGACATTCTACACCTTTAACTGAAGAAAAACTTTCTGTTAAGGAAAGTCTTACACCATTCTTGGGGGAAAATGCCTACTCTGCGAGAGATATTCCCAAAATAGAAGAAGGGCCAACATTCTCTGGTGAAGGAGAATACAACCATATTGAATTCATCAGGACTATTGATATGTTGCAAGAAGACTTTAATATACCTGATGAAATCATAGTGGGGAAATTACACTGTCTGTTTACCAGAACTGCAAAGAAATGGTATTACAAAATGAGGTTTGATCATGGTAAACATGATTGGTCTTGGTGGAAATCTGAAGTGATTATCAAATGGGCCAACAATTCTTGGAGGTTTAAAATAGAGAATGCCTTTGAGAGTGCCATTTTTAACTCAGAGAAAGATAAACCACTTACTTGGTTCTTCAAACAAAAATACAGATTATCTGCTTTACAACCAGATATGTCTGACACTATGATTAATATGAAAATATTAAGAAAGTGTGGAGGAGAATTGGAACATGCTATCAAAAGCAGATGTGTAGAGCCCTGTTCAACAGAAGACTACATTGATGATATGGAAGATATAATTGCCAGAACAAGAATTGGTAAAACTTGGTCTAAAATCCCAACAGAATCCAAGATGACCTCCAAGATTCCCAGAGAGGATAAGAGACCAGAAAGACCTGTCCCAAAGTGTCATAAATGTGGAAGCACTTCACATTTAGCCAACACTTGCACAAAAAAGACAAAAATCAATGAAGTTCAAGTCATTGAAGAAGTTCAGTGTACTGAAGAGAAAGAAGAATCTGATCAAGATTCTACAATCTCTGAAGATACACCAGTGGAGGACTATCCCATTGAAAACATCACAGCTTTCTTTGAAGTCACTGAAGTCCATACCCACTTGCCACAGTATAGTGAAGATTGCTACAACCTTATTTGTAAGGTTTGTCTATGAAACTCTTGATAATAGTAACAATATCAAGAGTACTATGACTGTCCTCAGTAGAAAAATATAACATAATAAAATATTATAACCACAAATTTAAATATAATTATTAAAAATAATTATATAAAAAAAATAAATTTAATTATTATTATATAATTATAATAATAAAAAAATATAATAATTATAATAAATTATAATTATTCTATTATTGTTATAGTCACTGACAGTTATAACAATAAGAAGTGTAAAGCTCTTAATGAGACAATTACACGTGGAAAAAAAGAATATTAACCACTTATAAATAATATAAATATTATTTATAAAAAGAATTAAACACACACTGTGCAGAAATAATTCTTTAAGAATAAAAATTCTATATAAAAAAACTATTACTAGATAAAAATTTTTTTAGAATTTTAGAGAAAACTTAATTATAAGATTTATTTAATACAACAAGTCAAATACAACAGTTATTATATTAAATAAGGATTATAAGTTAAAAACACGCCAAAAATCAATAAATTTAAAGATAAAACAACTTTTTTATAATTAAAATTATGATTAAAGAGTTTTTTAAGTGGAATTTGTGGATTTTAAAAGATATTTAAGATGATAATTTTATATAATAAAATTTATTATGGGTGATTACAACAATAATCTGAATTCTATGACTTCAATTCTTTAATTTAATAAATAAAGAATAAAAATAACTTAAGAGTTACTTTTAATAATAAGATTTTATATTTAATAAAACTTTACCTGTTTAAATTTCTAATATGATTGGATTAATAATTGATTATTGACAAAAACAGTGATGAAAAGACTCTTTTTATGTCTTCAGAGCAGCTCTCATGATTCATAATGAATATAGATGGCGTGCTCAGGTCAAAACTGAAAACCATGCTTAAAAATAAGGTTCTTAATTTAAGGTAACTTATTTTCAATTCCAATTCAAAGTTACCAGTGTTATTCTTAACTCCATGTAACTTTAATCCTCAGTTAAACTAATTATTTTCAGTTTTTAATATAAAGAAACTTATTTATATTAAATTTCATCACATGAACAACTTAAAAATAGAGTTTCAAGCAGAAATCTCTTAAACTCAATTTTTAATTAATTTTTAAAGAAATCATAATTTTCTTTGAGCTTAATTAAAAAAGTAAATTTCCAGGCTAATTACCCAGGAAACTTATTTATAAAAGATACTTAAAATTTAATTTATATGTAGATAATATTAAATTCTAAGTTGTGTGAAAGTTTCAATTAAATCCATTAAGAATTGGATTTTTAATGAATTTTTGAAGTTATTGCTGTTTTTCCACGTAAAATAGCAATACACACCAAACCTTAGCTTTTGATAAGGTTTCAATGATTGTAACCTTAAAGGTTTAAGCTTAATTAAAGTTTTTAAGCCTGATTAAGCTTTGACAGTTCTTAAAACCTTGATTTCAAGCCTGCATATTGGGATTTACCCTTTGGCAGCTTGAAATTCCTGTCCAAATTGGGATAAAACCAGTTCAAACCTTAAGTTTGGATCAAACTCTAATCTTAAAGTTTAAATAAGGTTGAAAATCCTCCAATACAGGTGGACAACCTTAATTGAATCATTGCAGATCCAAAAAGTTGGGTACCCTAGGTCTATTTGGTCTTTTTCCTTTGTCCCACCTTTCTGAGTGGATTTTGCCCTTTTATTTATTTAAAGCCATACTATGGCCTTAAACCCTTTTAAATTGAGCTCACGCATGATTTACATTCTGTATGGCAAATCCTTAGCCAATTCAGTAAATATACACCACACCTCAATTTTAACTAAAATTTTGGTAGGTTTGCATTAACCTTAGGCAACTTTGAATTTAAGCTTATTTAAGCTTAAATTTAACAATTTTAAAAAAATGTTAAAAAAGTTACATTGGTACTGTGAGATTCTTAAATATTCTAATAACACAAGAAATAAGTGTTTTTGGGTATAACACCCTATGGATGTACCCTAGGTCATTTTTGGTGTAGAATCCAAAAAAGACATAATATTTATAACTTTGTTTATCCAAAAAAAAGTTATACTTATTTTTTGTTATTTTTTATTTTAAATTCAACTAAAAAGTCTGTTAAAGACAAAATTAACTGTTTATAAAATTATTTGTGGCCTTATGGGTATGTCATACATACCTCACAGGCTCACATTCCCTACCACCAAAAAAAAATTGTATTACAATTTTTCTTTTGTAGTATACCCCCGAGTTATTTGGGGGGGTATAATCCACTGTCCAACGTCTCTACTTATACTTTTAAGTATGTAAAGCACACAATTCAAACTTTTTATTGAGGAATTGGTCTTCTCTCATGTCTGAATCTTCTGAGAAACTTTTGGGAATCAGGTATTTTGCTTTCTACAATCCATTCATCTTCATGTTGTGGCTTTTTGTACCTGACTAAGTATTCTCTTTCATTTTTACCCCTTAGTCTCCTTTGATTCATGACTTTCAGTACCTTCTTTTCCTCACTTAGATCAAGTGGGGGTACCTCTAGAGGTGTTTCATTTCTCAAAGGAAATAATTCCTTATCACTGGAAGTGTAATGCTTTACTAGACTGACAGGAAAAGTTGGATGTTTTTAAAGAGACCAGTGTGGGATATGACTCTGTTCCAAATTAAAAGAGCTGTATCCATAGCTGTGTCATCTTTATGACATGGTAAAAAGATTGGTGTTTTGCTATATCTGTCCAAAATAACAAGACATGCATTGTAACTTTTATCACCTCCAGGTGGTAATGCAGTTACCCAATCCATATGAACGACTTCCCATGGGTTACTTGGTTCTTGTATATGGATCATTAGACCAAATCTTTTACCAGTAGCTTTCTTGGCTTTCTGGCATCTATCACAACTATGACAGTACTCAATGACATCTTTTCTCCAAGATGGCCACCAGGCACATGTCTTAATTCTCTCCATTTTTCTGTCTTCAGACAGATGTCCAGAATAAATGTTATCATGGCATTCTAGTAGTATTGTGTTAATCAGCATTCTACTACATAGCACCATGACACATGTGTGTTTAGATCTATGATACAGTATACCATCAAACAAATGGAATCTTCCATTATCATAAGATGTTTTCCAAATATAATCCAGACAATTAAACAAGGCTACATCTTTACAATCTTTGTCAAGTAGAGCAGTAAGAATATGACAATTCTTATCTTGCTTGTAGCTTTCTCTAACTTCTTCAAAGAATTCTATTCCAACATCTGTGATATTAATTCCTTCAATTGGAATTTGAGGTTCTGCACTTGTAGGAACATAGGCAGGATTATCAGGTGTATTTGGTAATGCCCATCTACTTGAGCTATCAGCATTCTTATGAATATTTCCAGCTTTATGTACTATGGTCATATTGCCTCTATACTCCTGTATAGCAATCTGCCATCTTAACATGTGTCTGTTTGGAGTCTTCATGTTAAGAAGTGATTTCACTGCATTTCAATCAGTAATTACTTCAAACACACTACCATCAAGATAGTAATGAAGTTTTTCCAGAGCCCAAACAAGGCAAAGGCACTCCATTTGGCTAGCTCCATATCTGGCCTCAGTAGGTTTAATTTGTCTTGAAATAAAACAACTTGGACCTTCATAAGGCTTGTCATTGACAATTTGAACTTGATGAAGAGCAGCTCCTAAAACTTCACCACATGCATAAATATACAGCTTGAAAGGAAGTTTCCAGTCTGGCATCAATAATAATGGTGCATTGGTCAAGGCATACTTGATTTTATCATATGCTTGAATTCTCTCCTGTGTCATTTCAAAAACAGTTTGTTGATCACAAATTCTGTATAATTATCTGGCATGGATTGCAAAATCATTAAGGTGTTGCCTGTAATAACTGGCAAATCCTAAGAAAGACATCATTTCTTTTTTGTTCTGGGGCATTTGTTTCAGTAAAACTGCAGCCACTTTGTTTTTATCAACACCAAGGCTCAGTCCTGAGACTACATGTCCTAGAGCGTTTAACTCATGAAACCCAAAATTACATTTTTTAAGAGAAATTTTCATGTTCACTTGTAGAATTTTTCTAAGTACTAATGAAAGTCTCTTCAAATGTAATTGCCAGGTTTCTGAACAAATAATAATGTCATCAATATAAATGATTAACCATCCCTCTGATAATTCATGGGGGAAGATAGTATTCATCATTCTTTGGTAATGAGAGGGTGCATTTTTAAGACCAAAAGGCATCCTCAAATATTCATAAATACCACAATGAGCAATTATTCTCAATAATTACCTAGCATGAGGTGTTAAAAAAGTTTGATGGAAGCCTTTAAGAGCATCCATAGAAGTAATAAACTTTGCTTTGGATAATTGAGTCAAAGTCTCATGGATTCTAGGGATTGGATACCTGTATGGGATAGTATAGGTATTCAGTGCTCTAAAATCACCAACCATCCTTTACTTATCATTATGCCAAGTAATGATTACTGGAGTTGTGACTTCCACTTCCTCATTGTGTCCAACTTTTCTAAGAACTCCCAGTTTCATCAGTTCATTGATATGACTTTCTAATGCTTCTCTAGCTCTAGGGCTAGCTGGGTAAGCTGGTCTTCTTAATAGTGGAGGATAGGGTCTCTCCACATTAAGCATGATCTCCACTTCATGGCCTTTTATGGCCCCAAGTGGTTCATTATCAGAAGCAAAGGCTTCCCTATATTGAAATAAAATTTCAATAAGTTCTTCCTTCATTTCTGGTGTTAATTCAGGACTAATTTGTGCTTCACTTAACTGATCTGACACAAATTTTTCTTTTATAACATTCTTTACTTGTTGAATGACAGTAATTTCTTTTCTTTCTGGAGAAAAAGCAAATTTTTGCCTTTTATTTTCCCCTATAGTGAAATACCTGTCCTTATGATTATTAATATCAATACCATAGATATTGAGATAATCATTTCCAAGTATGAAGTGTTGTGAAGTACAATTATTCATAACAACAAATTCAGATTTCAGTCTTATACTCCCTGCAGGATGAGGAAATATTATTGCTGCTTCAAATATACCCAAAGGGTGCATGTTCTGGCTAGCACTGCTGAATTTTACACCTTCAATTGGCATCAACATGTCTTGCCAAATGGTATAAATTTTGTCAAGATAGTCTTTTCCAACACAAGTGGAAAAAGCACCTGAGTCAAGATGTATCTTGGCTTCTGTGTTATTTATCACAATATTAGTGATACAAGATGACCCAGCTGTATAACCTTTACCTCTGGCAGGTTTGGTTTTTTGCATTTTGGCATCTTGCACATGTATGAGATCCATACATTCATCACTGTACTGTGGTAAGTGAGTATGTACTTCAGTGACTTCAAAAGAAACATTAATATTTTCTATACCAAGTTCTTCTGACAATTCTTCTTCTTCTGAAGGCTCAGAATCACTTTCATGTAAAGATACATCAGTTTCTTTTGTGTCTTCCACCTTTTCAAAATTTATCTCATTGACTCTTGTCTTTTTTGGACAAGTGTTTGCCAAATGAGATGTACTTCCACATTTATGACATTTCAAAGGAGGTCTGTCATGTGGTTTATTTGGTTTCCAAATTGGTTTCCCACTAGTCTTGTTGTCTATTGGGGGTTTGTACCAATTTCTTCCAATTTTTGTTCTAGTAGTGATGTCCTCCATAGCATTGATATAATATTCTGTAGAGCAAGGCTCAATACATCTGCTTCTTATAGCATGCTCAAGGTCACCACCACACTTTCTTAATATCCTTTCATGTACCATTTGTTCAGACATATCAGGATGAAGGGCAGTTATTCTGTCCTTCTGTTTAAGAAACCAAGTCATGGGCCTGTCCCTCTCAATATTAAAAATGGCTTCTTCAAAAGAATTTTCCATTCTAAATCTCCAGGAATCATTTGCCCATTTGGAAATAACTTGTTCTTTCCACCAAGGCCAAGAATGTTTACCATGGTCTTGTCTCATCTTATAATACCATTTCTTTGCTGATTTGGTAAGTAATGAGTGTAATCTGGCACTTATGTATTCATATGGTATGTTAAAGTCTTCTTTAAACATATCAATTGTTTTCATAAATTCCATATGATTATATTCTCCTTCACCACTGAAGGTTGGCCATTCCTCTAATCTTGGAATGTCTTTATAATTGCAAACAGTTTCCACATCATGACTAGAATTTGCATGATGTAAATCATTATTCAAGTTAAGAACATTTCTGTCAAGAATTGGTGTGGATTGTCTTGGCAATTCCCTTTTTAGTGATATATTATTAATACTTAATTGAATGTCTTCTACCAATTCAAGTCTTGCTTTATCACTTTTTTCCAATTGTTCTTGAAAAGGGGCTGCATTGTGACCAGTTGAATATTCCAAGTTTTGATCTTGTATTTTCAATTCTCTTAACTGTCCAGTTATAAAAGAAATTGAGTTCTCATCTGGTTGATTGAGTAAGGTAACTTTAGACTCAAGTCTTTCACAAATTTGCGTCAAAGACACAATATTGTCTTTATTAACATTTTCAAGGCCAATAATGGTCTTTTGCTGCTCTTTAACTTTCAATATCTCATTACCCAACTTCTGTTGGACATAATCAAATTCTTGAAATTTTGTCATAATTTCTTTATTACAAGATTCAAAGTGAGTTACAAGCTTTACAAGGTCTATTTCTTTGGAAAGGATTGGTTAAATCTTTCCTCCTCCTTGTTTTTGAATTCCATCAAAGTTCTTGCCATATTGAACACATTGTCCATGGCTGTTTTTTCCTTCTTTGGAATTCTGTAATTCTGAGGGTAAGGGTTGTTCCACTTGGGCTTTGCCTTTCCCTTTGCTCTTTGCTTGCCCTTCTCATTGGTCTTTGGGGCTTTCTTGGGCTTGCTTGGCACTTGTTGAGGTGGATTTTTGCTGGTGGATACTTGAGGAGCTTCCACTTGGCTGTTGTCCTTGCCTTGGGCCAACTTCTTCTTCTGATCCTCTGATAACATGCTTTGGCTTTTCAACCAAGCTTTTATCTGTTGGACTTGTCCTTTGACAGACATTGGTGTCCAACCCAACAGAAGATCTTCTGTATTTTCTGGCCCCATGAACTTCTTCACTTGAAGATAAGAGTTCATGGTGCCTATCGAAAGACTGGGGAGAAGTTCCCATTCTTGTTGCTTTGAGGCCAGGAACCAGTTCTTCCATTGGGATTGATAAATTTCCACAGCTGCCTGTTGGAAATGGTTCAGGTCTAACAGCAATAGCAGTTATGTCAGCTTCTGGATTCTCAATAAGAGGTTCAAAGGTGCTGGCTAACCTTTGGGAACTGGTGGAAGTTCTGGCATCCTCCATTTGTGTCTCTCCTCTGGGAGGACATTCTTGCCTTTTCGATTTATGGCTGGAATGTCCTGGTCCAGATCCATTTGATTGGATGGAGTAATTACTTCCACTTCTGGTAGGAGTCATTTCACGTCAATTTTAATAAAAAATAGAGTAAAATGGGATTGAATTCACCTGCAGGACCTTTAAAGGGCTCTTTGGTTATCAAACCCCTTGGTGCTGGACTGGTTTAAATTTCAATACTTGACTCTGAGGCTTCAGAGTCTGAAGAATTTTCTCTGATGGAAGACACTAGAGAAAATTAAAAATATAAGTTATTTTATCAAATAATAAAAATAACTTATAAACTCAACTTATTGAATAAAGTTGTTTTAATGTAATTTTTTGGCAAATTACGTCAAAAATAAAGAAAAATGTCTAAGATAAAAGAAAAAAAATGTTTTTAGTAAAGATTTTTTATTTTTAAAAGATTTTTTTTGATTTATTATTTTCTTTAAAGAAATAATAATTATGCAATTAACAAGTTATTAATCAAAATTGTATTATTATTCACTTTATACTAGAATAACTCAAAGAATAAATTTCAAGTCTGTGATGTGAAAAAGCCACTAGTTAGACAAAAGAAATTTATTCCAAGTCACTCAATAGTATATTGTTTCAAACAATATTCTTAATAAAAAATAACTTTATTAATATTATAAAGATTATTTATAAGGGATAAGTCCCAAAAAAAGCCAATATTAAGCTAAATATGGCAATTTTACGTCAAAAACAGTAAAATAAGGTCTAGAATATGATTTATGTCCCAAAAATTGGTTTAAAATCACGGCCAGGCCCCCAAATGTAAGGTTTGTCTATGAAACTCTTGATAATAATAACAATATCAAGAGTACTATGACTGTCCTCAGTAGAAAAATATAATATAATAAAATATTATAACCACAAATTTAAATATAATTATTAAAAATAATTATATAAAAAAAATAAATTTAATTATTATTGTATAAATATAATAATAAAAAAAATATAATAATTATAATAAATTATAATTATTCTATTATTGTTATAGTCACTGAGAGTTATAACAATATAATTTCTGATTATAAGTATAATTTATTATTGGATAAACCCAATTAGAATCTTTTTTAAAGGTATTTAAAGTAAATATCATGGCCAGCCCCCCAAATGTAAGGTTTGACTATGAAACAATAAGTAAAAATCACCAATATTTTACTTATTGTACTATGAATGTCCTTCTAAATAAAATAAATAAGATAAAAAAATTAAAATAATAAAGAATTATCATAATTATGGCATAAAAATAATGATATTATTCAATAAACTCAATAATATAACTTATATTATAAAAAAATAAATATATTAATATAAAGTAATTAATATATTTAAAAGCACTTTATTATTGTTACAAACAAATAATAAAGGCATAAAAAATTGGTTTTTATTAATAAAAAACAATTATTAACAACAAAATTACTAATATTAAAGTTATAAATTAATATGAATACTATTTATATTAATTATAGAATTATGAAAGTAATAATAGAGAGAAAATTATTATAATAAGGAGAAATAACCTACTTTTAATGCTTAATATAATAGTTTTGATTAAAGTTACGCAATAGAATATAAGTACAACTTATTTAAATTGTATTTACAAGAAGAATTAAGAGAAATTACAATTTATCTTAATTTTACGTGCACTTGAGGGTTTTAAGAGAAATTTAAACAAAACAGTTAATTAAATGAAATAATCATGTCAAAGATGATTATTATAATAAGATTTTCTTTGGTCTTGTATAATATAAGAGCTTTATATATAAAGAGTAAAGAAATTACCTTTTAATTTAATTATTTAATGTTTTGTAAGCGTCTGAGGGGGAAATAGAGTAAAAAGAGCTCTATTTATATTAAATTCCTTCCTCCTAGAGTCCAACAGGCTTCTAGTAGACGTGTACTGATCATATCCACTGGAATTTATCCTTATTTCAAGGTTTGGTGATAATTACATCATGATCAAACCATCTTAGCTCATTATTACGCCATTATTTAGAGTGATCACTGTATGTCAGCCTGTGACTCAAAACCAGAGCACAAGCATGACAGCCAAAATACCATAAACCAATGGTATAGCCAAAATACCACCAAAACATGAAACTGAGCCAAATTAGCTCAAAAGGTATCATAAGAAAGAGGAAACTCACCTTTTTCTGAAAATATAAGTCCCATCACCATAGGACAAGAAATAACAAAGTTATTCCTGCTCAAAGTCATTGCTGAGCATAAACCTTAATTTTCACCTCTCATCTAAAATCTAGAAGGAGAGGCTTAACCCCACCAAATGGGTATTCAAAATGAAGCTCTAAGCCAGGGCTATCTAATGGTGCTAGCCAAACTGAGCTAGCACCAGTATTACTTGAGTTATGGTCAAATTCACACCAAATAAGGGTGAACAAAACATTCACCTCTCATCTAACTTTTACAGTTTTAGTGTGAGATACTTAAAGTGGGGTCTTTTTGGAAATAGCACACTCAGGGCCATCTGATGGTGCCATCCATTTCCTCATAGCTTAACTACAACAGAAGCTATTGGCCAAACAAGCTTAATACAGCATTTGCCCAAACCACGCCAATGTACAAAAATACTTGTACATGGGATAACTCTGTCATATCTAATGATAACCATGTCAAGTTGGGTACCATTGTGTAGAGCACATACAGAGCTATCCAATGAACCAACGTTGAGCTTGATATCTCAAAAACTGACAGAGTTATGACCATTTTAAGGTCAAAATCCCACCTGCTGTCATATACAGCCTTACCTTGGGATAATACCCTATAACCATGGATATGAGGTGTTAAATAGACAAAGAAGCATGTTTTTACTTCAATACCTCATATGTCAGTCAATACTGGGGTCCCATACAGTTTCTGTACAGCATTCTACGCGTCATACACGTCAGAATCAGGCTGTGAGGTCCCCAGATGAAAATTTTCACCCTGTATTGGTGAAAACCGCCAAGATGTGATTTCAAAACCACATCTGAGCCCAATACAGAGTATACAGGCTGTTTGCAAACCACAAGCCTGTCATAGAGAGTGAAAAATCTTCACTTCCTCTACGTGGAAAGGTCTAGCAGCCTTTCCACCTCAATTTCAGGATAAAAGGAGGGCTTTTCACAGCCAAAAGCCTTTCCTCATCCTGCTCTTGAATAACCTACGTAGTAAACTGTCAAAAAAAGTTTAAATCTTGGTTAATAATCAGGTATAATTATAATTTTTAATTATTGTAGTCTTTTATTATTGTAACCCAACAGATAAAGCTGCACCTAGGGCTTTCAACACCGCTCACCACCACTATAACCACTATAGTACACTATAGTAAAGCCCTTTAAATTTATTCTTAATAATCTCAAAACCTTCTTAAAGCATTTTTACCGTGTCACAAACATAGTCTGAGTTGTAAATAGCCTACATTACCACTCTTTCATAGTTTCATCCTGACACTGTAACTCCAAGTTTGATGATGCCAAAGGCTTGGGAAAACCCCAAAACTTGTGGAATTTATTAGTTTTAATCATAAAATAATAGCATTTACCAATTATATCACTCAGAAGACTGTTAAACTTAATTTAAGGTTACAGTGAGTGATCATAAATGACCAAATTAAGCTCAAACTTTGATCCTTAATAACCTTCAACTTCTCAACGCTACAGCAATTCAGAGAGTGAATTCTGATAGCTTTGCATAACCGTATTATGCTGTCAAGAGAATTTCATTACATCATCAAAACTCTATTTTTGATGATTTTGCTTGTTACTCATCTTTTCTGTCAAAATTTAATATTTTAAACTCCAAACCATGATTTCATGGGGTTATACCTTGAATTTTATAATAGGAATTACAAAATTCTTCACAAATGCACTAGTAGAATCCAGCTGTTTACTTTTTTTTAAGTTTGGGACACTTTAACAACAAAGCGGTCAACAGCTCTATTGATTTTAGTCAATAATTCATTACAGGTTTTACCCTTGTTTATAACTTGTAAAATAAAGATCATATATGTGTTCCTACAGTAATTACATGGTGACTTTATCTTTGGTTCATCACTCTATCATGTGTATTTCAAAAGATATTAGCTAGAATCCTTGAAGATATGTGTTGACCAAAAAAGTGCCTATATTCAGCTTAACTCCTTAAGTATTAGTTTAAGAGATTAGCTTATTAATTGTTTTATGTGTGAAGGCTTCTGGGGAATCCAATGGTAATATTTATTTTACATGTTGTTTTATTGGGTTTTTAAATAATCAATGATTTATGTGTTTTATAAGGTATTATAGCTTATAGCTCATTGAATATTGACTTTACAGATATTCCATAAAAAGGGTATATGTGTTTCCCATGCGGAATCCAATGGTATAATTAATTTTTCATGTTTATTCATTGGGCTTTAAGTTAAACCAAGTTTTGTGCCTATTTATGGCAATTTTTGTAGTTTAAAGATAATTATTTTAAAGGTATACTTATTATTAAGATCTCTTGTGACCTTTTTGGGTATGTGGTCATATCTCAAAGGTTCACAGAGAGGGTAAATCAGAGACTAGAACAGTACCTTTGGATGTATGTCAGTTATCAGCAAGATGATTGGAATAGCTGGCTCCCTCTGGCTGAATTTGCCTACAATAACTCTAACCACTATTCAACAAAACAATCCCCGTTTATCACTGTTTATGGAAGAGATCCACATTTTGACTCAGTTCACATTACTCAAGATACTCCTGCTGGAAAGTTATCAACAAAAGTCCAATCAGTACAGCAATATGTCAAGAGAGAACTTGAAGTTGGCATAAACAGGTTTAAGAGGTATGCAGATAAAAGTAGAGAAAGTCCACCTGTTTTCAATCCTGCTGACATGGTATGGCTTTCTTCCAAGATCATCAAATCAACTAGACCCCCCAAAAAACTCTCTGAAAGATTGTTGGGTCCTTTTCCAATCTTGAAGAAGGTCATCACTCATGCCTACCACCTCAAGCTCCCATCTCAATGGAAGTCCATCCACCCAGTCTTCCATATTTCACTCTTGGAACCAGTCAAGAAATCAAAAATCCCAATTAGGCATCAAGAGCCTCCTCCTCCAATCATCATTGAAGAATAAGAGGAATGGGAAGTCTCACAAATACTGGAATCAAAGCTTAAGAGAGGAAAATTAGGGTATTTGATGTAATGGAAAGGTTTCAGTCAAGACGCCCAAAGATCCACTTCAGAACCAACTGAAAACCTCAAGAATTGTCCTGAACTGGTCAAGGATTTTCAGTATTTATATCCTGACAAGCCAGGACCCAATTCTTAAAGAGCTTGATTTTTTATGGTGCTTGGTGGGGAGCGGAATTACCAAAAGTAAGTCCCACTCCCGGTATGCACCTTTAGGGGTATTCTACGCCTTCTTGTTGTAAGCATCACCTTGTCCACTCTGTGAGCATTCTGAAATTTTTGCGCACATATCTTTGGCCTGGCTTTCAACATCAACTGCAAAATTATGGCCATCTTGCACTTGGGCAAATGGACCATTCATTTTTTCATTTCACTTCCAAGTCATTCTTTCAACAAATTCATTTTCTTTTATGGAACTGGAGGGAGTGGTAATTAAAAAAAGTAAGTTCCTCTCCTGGTGTGCACTTCCCTGAGGGGTCTACAATTTGTCAAAACATCACCTGGCATCAAATTCCTCTTTCCAGGTCCTTAATCACTTTCAAAATCAGTTATCAACCTCTGTGATGAAGATTGGAACCTCTTCAAGATTCATTTCTCTGTTAGTTTTTGTTTTCTTATTTTCATTTTCGTTTTTTTATTTTTATTTTTATTTTCATCTTAAATTTTCTCTTATGATGTCAAATTTCATGTCAAGATTATCATTCATTTCATTCATCATCAAATCTTGAAGCCCAGGTAAAAAGAAGATAAAGCAAGTCCCATGTCATATGCCAACTTTTTAATATCAGTATCAAATTCATTTTTCTGAAAAGAACTCCTCATCATCCCTCTCTCAAAACCCTTTCCAATAGCCTCAATGTGCTTCACCTTGTATTGGTGCTCAGGAGCTCACCATTTCAAGGTGGGGGGTACTGTCACAACCATGGAAATCCACCCTCTTGGACCTCAATATGGCATATCCATGCCATATCCATAATCATTGACCAAATTGGCCATTGTCATGTTTTATGGCCTTAATGGTCAGTTTATCATCTGGGGCCAACCTGGCCCCTTCACCATCAGCAAGCCATTCTAGGCTGTCTCTGTGCTTTTGGGCATCTTGGGTATTTTCCATACAAGAGGGAAAATACACCCCAAAAGCCTGTATTTGGCTTTTTGAGCTTTAAATACAGTTTGTGCACTTTGACGCATTTTGGGCCCATTTGTGCATTTGGCTGTATTAAGCCATTTAGGCCAGATTTCTCATGTATTATGTGAAATATTCCCAAAAGGCCAAATCAGGCCTTTTGGGGCTTAATTGCCAGATTTTCACATTTTTGTGCACTTTTCCTCAAATACAGTTTTAAAGCTGTATTAGCTGTATTTGGCCAAAAACTCAAAAACGGCCAAATCACTCAAAAGACACTTTCTCACCTCTGAAGCCTTCCAAACCCAAATTTCATTCATATCCTCCTGACATCACCTCAAAAGACCTTTGGCCCATTTCAACCTTCAATAACCAAAAGTGCCATATATGGTGTTATACACCATTATGCATCTTTTTTCAGCAGAAATCCACTGGCGGAAATTTCAAATGGTTGTTTCAACTTTTCAACAGGTCATCAAGGCACACCTTCCAGAGGATTCAGCAAGGATCAAGGGCAAGTGTCATAATCTCAAATACCAATGACACTATCAAGCAATCAATGGTTATTCTCACTCACAGTATTCTTCCAAGGGAATAATGGCTGTTCATTCTCAAGGGATATTCAAGAGGCAGTTCCAAAACAATGTGTCAAGGGTCAATGCTCCACCACTCCACCTTGGCAACCCAATTCATTCAGTACAGTCTTAATTCATCAAGACCTGTATTTTTCATTCACAAACCATGGGAAGATCATTCAACCCAGTTCATTTCCCAATCTGGCAAGGTAGACACTTCATCAAGCTGTCAATACAGCTTCAAGGATTCAATACAGACCAGCTGTCAGCCTGAAGGAGTCAAGCTCTCAACCTTTCACATATACCAACCTCCTTTGACCCTGGGAGGTTTTTCCCCCAGTTAATTAATATATTTTTATTTTATTTTATTTTTATTTATCTTACCATTTTTGTTAAGTGAATACTGATATTATCAATTCAGTCATTTAGCACCTTTTCTCTTTTCTTTCTTCGCCTGTCAATGGATATTTGGTGGTCATATGATTACTAATTCCATTGTTCAATTTGGCAGGTTGAAACTGTGATTAAGGAATTACTTGGTTGGCTTCTCATTTCTCTTATTGCATCTCATCTTTGTACTTGCATTCTTCTTAGAGAAATTTATTCTTTTATTTTATTTTCTTTATTCTTTTGAAGTCTTCCAAGTGCGTTCCAGGCCACTCTTGTTTTTCTGTCCAAGACCCCTGTGACAGAGGGCAATGAAAACCTCTTTAGCTGTTGTGCATGCCGGGACAACCCCAATGCATAAGGCAAAGTCAGGCGGGATTGTGGCGTCAATGAAGTGCAAAATGGCCCTGTTTTCTTGGGAAGATTGATTTTCCAGAAGGGAGGGACAATCCGCAACCAATAGATCGGAGTTGAGCTCAATGCAAAGCACTCTGTTGAGGCCTGCAACCCATTTGGCAAAGTTTGATCAATCGTTTTGAAGATGACTGGATCTGTCACCTGCTTTATATGGCTCCTGCATAAATTGATCATATGCAGAGGAGACCATACATGGGGAGAGGGCCAGCGGTGGGGGAGAGAGCACCATTTGCAGTGATTGTATTTCAGGCTGATTTCAAGGATGATACTTCCAATCATAAAGAATTGGAATTTAGAAGCGAGTATACCTCCTTGTTGGAGAGAGGTTTTGCATTGGCTTTCTTTGAATGGGTGGAACCTGACACTTTCAAAGGCGGTCTATTTCTGGAGCTTGGTAGAGGCAGGGCTTTTAACCTAATGAGATGGGCCCAAATGTAGCAAAGCTTTCTCACCTCCACTAGTAAGAGGTCTATGCATTACCCAATGAGATGGGCCCAAATGTAGCAAAGTTTGCTCGCCAGTCAGTTCCAGTTCCGTCACCTCCAATAGTAAGAGGTGAGAAAAGGACTTCTGTTGGGGCCGGCAAGCAGTCTTTAAGTTACAACTAGACAACTGTGGTGCATTATACACACGCAGTGTGGATATGTAATTACATGGTGAACATCTTTTTACAAGAATATTTGGATAATGCGATGATGTGTTATCCAAATCTTAACAGAGGACAACCAAAGCTGTATTAAAATCACAAATGGTAACTGCAATTTCAACAATCAAAGAATGAAACACGTGGATATTCAACTTCATTTTGTAAAAGAAGTAATCCAGTTGTCAACCATCAAATTGCACTATGCCCCATCAATGGAAATGCTGGCTGATTTTCTCACCAAATCAGTCAACCAGGTAAGTCTTGACAAGTCTCTCAAGGCACTTGGCTTTTTGAGAATAGTAGTTAGGGGGGATGTCAAAGAACCTGATCCAAAGCATCTTAGATCTGGCTCTACTTAGCACTCCTATCCCAAAAGGTACTAAACCCGTGGCCTTCAGTACTACCAGGTAAGTATCTGACCATGCATCAGACTCCTAGATGATGCGTTTACTGAAGGACACTGTCCTTGGCTTTACAATCACTCCTGAAGATATAAGCTGCCTTCTCCACCAATACAAGAGGAGGAAAATATACTTTCAACTTAAACACTCTTTTTTCTGTTGTCATTTTTGTATCATTCACTCCTATCTAAACTTGTTGCAACTTTCTTCTTTTCTTCTTTCTTGTTATCATTTGTAATAGACCCTGTTGTTTTCTTCCTTCGTTGCTCTCCTTTATATTTGTGGTACACTCCTGCTTTCCACCTTAGGTACTTGTTTTCTTACTTCTCCTTTTGTTGTGCTAAAGATTAATGAAATGTCAAACCTTAGCTTCTAAAATTTTAACAGGAATAACATCTAAGAGATAATAATTAGCTGATCTACCTAAATCTGGACAGCAAGCTGTAATACAATGAGCTTAGTGAATGGTCTTATTGGGAATCTAAGTGATAAGATCTTGGGAGTAAATGTTAATACTGCAGTAGCTGCAAAGGTGAAATAAGAAGCAGTACCTACTAATGCTTATTTTGAAGAAGTCTAAATGATTTACGACAAAGATATTGCCAGGGAGAACAATTAATTAGTGATTATAAGAATAATTAGATGAAACAGTAAGAATGAGGAACTGAGCTCTCCAAGGAAAAAGGAATCAACATAATCATATCGCGATTGATGATTAATGACTTCATGGTCAACAGTCATTCTTTGTTTAAGAGCACTGTCATAATCAACACTCACACAATCTCAGTTTGCTGGTCAACGCTATTTCATTTATCAGTTGTGTTGATTTCAACACCATTAACATGAGACAAGTTTCTCGTACTTTGTACCTCTACTTATTGCTGATTTCCTTTTTTCATCAGTATCCATTATTCCATTATGCGGGTGTATCATAGCCCTCCGTTTATAATTTACACTTATTACTTGTCCTTGAGGTACTAATCTCTGTTATTTATTTTTCATTGTCTTTTGTCAACTTATTGAAATAAACTTCACTTTAGTTTTACGTCTAAAATCCAACAATCGGCTGATCTCTTGGATTGGTAATGGTGAGTATCGGATCGGTAATGGCTCAATAACGGCAAGATTCTGTTAATGAGTTGGTAGAATAATACCTATAGAGGAACTGAACGGAGAGTTTCATAAATCTATGAAAGGGAGTATGATTTCGACCATTTAATTTGTGGAGTTCCCGAGCTCATCATAACCAACTTGCTACTTTCTAATATTGTACAACTTCTAAGTTGCCAGATTAGTGGGAGCAGCTTAAGGCTATTCAAATGATTTCTCACAAGAACATAAATTTCAATATATCCCAAAACAAAACTAAATACATGGGATATTTGCATCTGAATCTCATGATTCGTTATGGAAGTAAATAGAAAGATCTACTATCGTTCGGGGAAAAAAGAGTCATACATTTGGTCGTGTGAAGATGCGAGTGAAATCGTATGAGCAGGTACTCTAAAAATGATGAGCCCTGGATGTTGGTCTTGTTCCTAGCGCACTTGGATAAGTATGAAAGCAAATCACTTATGAATCGTGCAAGCTGTGCAGTCTGAATCGGACCGGGAGCGATGAACAACGTTTATGTTAGCAGTCTGTCTCGGGGCCGGTGAACAGGAAACTACTCACGAGCGTACTGTAGTGGAGCAAGACAAATTGCGTCAGGTGGACCACCGAAGAGGCCACCGGATGTGAATCCGGTGTAGATGTCTGCGCAAGAAACCTTTGGCTTAAGCGAAAGGGATAAAGATATCCCAAGGTTATATAAGAAAGTTCAGCTTACAAGCATAACTTAAATCCTGGGTTGCTCGGTACTTAGGAAGGCTGAAAAGTGACTTTGGGTTGTTCAAGTCAGGTTGAAATCCCCTGGGGCCTCGAATGACTCTGAAGCAGTTGATGAAAGTGCCGTGTGTACAAGAGGCACTAGCGCAGGAGTAGGTAATTCCTGAGTGGGTGTTCTCGGAAGATACGCATTCTAACCATGGATGCAATCACCACCAAGGTCATGATTCATACCGTCAACTCTCTCGAAAGAAAGAAGGTGCTTTAAAGTCAAGCGGATGTTAAAAACTTACTGCTACGAGTCTTATACTCGTGGGATGAGTACTGCATGTCGCAAATATGATCCGCCTGGCTCGGAGTGCAAAAGAGACTGAAAAACAGGGCGGAGATGAACAGAGAGATTTTGAGTGAAGAAGTTTTTGAAACCATTTTTAGAGGATTGGGCTGGTGATTCTCCACTGAAATGATTCAAGGCTGACTGGAGGACGCTATCAAGGTGAAGAGCACCACTTGCTTTATAGCTTCTGTGGGAATAATCTTGCGAGTGCCTCAAGGCTTGAAGGCGAAGAATCTATCAGAAGATGAACGCCGGATATGCCACCGAGATAATTCATGGTTGCAGCAGTTTTACTTACAAAAGCGGCACGGGGCTTGATTTGGCAAAGCCATGGCCAACACTCAAGAAAGCAAGAAAGCCTCAGAAAAATATTACTAAGGCCACAAGCAAGCTGAGGCCTTATCCTGGTACTGGGCGCCACGACCTCTGATATTTTGGTTTACATTTGCGTGGTCTGGGCTGCAACGGCATGTTTTTCGCAGGCTTCATTCGTACCATGCGAACTTATTTACCAGCTCACCATCACCTGAATCCGGCACAAGGCTAGAAGGAAGAGTCATTTGATTGATGGATAAGTTTTCGAGTAAAGTAAGATCAAACCTGGCGTTGGGAAGATGCGGCAAAAATAATAAAGATGAATTCAGATAAGAATACACACTAACGCAGCCTTCATGTGCTGGAATTATTAAGCAAGGTTGGCTCTCACATTTCTTACTACATTCAATGGCCCATCCCTTTCTCAGACAAATAGATTTGTTGTCAGATTTTAAAATACAGCATTAGAAATGAAGAAATACGCAGGAGAAGATTTCCCTTTGCCTGGGGAAGCACATGCATGGCTTCATTTTTATCTATAATCGATAATGCAACACCGAAACCAACAAAGAGGTGGTGGATTTGAGGATAAGAATCATAGTATTTCCAGAATATTCATCTTTTAAAGAATTCTTGCTGGATAAATACGCCTAGCTTAAGGATACACAACTCTGCTAAAACACTACAAAACTATCCTGCTGTCACCAATCTCTTCTCCTCAGGCAAGCACTTTTTGGCATCTTCTTTCTTATAACTTACCAGGGGGTTGCATACCCCAGCCCTATGCTTTGATAACATAATGCGTCAAATTATTCAAGTTTATTAGGGATTATATCTTTTGAAAGGCTAATTGAAACTATAAACTTTTTTTTGTAGTATGTTTTACATGTGTCAATTTTGTAAAGTTTTTACAATTAAATATTGCTTTCAATTACATTGTTAGGAAACCAGGAACAAATTCATGTGAATCAAGAAAAAGAATTCTCCAAATATATTTTATTTTTTATTGATCAGAAGTTTGCCTTTCAAGTGACCATATTGAAACAAATGAATTAAATGTGATAAAACGGACTATTCAAATTTTGTCAGTCTATGACTCCAGACCGAGCACAAGCATGAGATAAACACAGTACAACAAATGGTGCAAACCCTGAAAACTGAAAAAGAGAGTGACCAAGAAAATATACATCATATAACTATATGCTTAAGGAGCAAAGTCCCCCTTTCAAGAAGATATACTTTTTGTCCAATATGATAACAATCAGACAAGCTATAACACCGTTGGCTTTAGCCGCATACTTACTGAGCCATACACATATTCTCCCCTCTCACTTGAGTTTTGAACCTGTCCTTAATAACCCATATAAAGGGTACATTTCCTGAAGTTGTTGGTGTGAGCTGTTCAATGCTTTAATCCCTCTCCTTATAGCACTTCTGCATCAGAAATTCCTTATTTATACTTTTATATTACAGAACACCTTTCAAATCGAAATGAGTCCAGAAATATAGACATTATAAATATCTCATGTATAACTCTACTTATATGAAATTACCAACCATGTTCCTCAAACTATAACATATATAGGTTGGTTGGAAGGCTTAAGCTAAAAAAATACAAATTCAACTAAATTAAAAAGCCCCCACAGGGGAAAATCTTATACAACCTTCCAACCAGTTGCTTACATAAATTTTGATTTATATCACATTTGTGAATTAATTATTCATTCAAAGAAGAAAGAATTTACATCTAGAGAGTTATTGTTTGGAAAAGAGAGCTTAAAGGGAAGGATTTCATCTTCTATATTGGAGTTGAAGAGTATGATTCTATGAATATTGGAAAAGTATTTGAAAACTTTGATCAAGATCAAAATTTTCCTGTTTTTCTAATTATCTTAAATATATATCTCTCCAATTTTTTTCAATTTAATAGAGATTTTGCACTGATAGAATAAACAAAGCAGTAATACAAATTTTATAATCTACTTTTGGTAATGTTCTCTTATCTTTTTCATTTATTTCTATATTATGATCTGTTATTAACTTTTCTTAATGAATTTCTTTTGAAACAACCCACATGGAAGGTTAAATTAATACTGTAAGATGTGTCTATGAAACTGTTGATAATATTACTATTAATCAACAGTACTACGACTGTTCTTATGAAATATAATAATCAAAAATTATTATAACCACAATTAAATAATTAAAGAATATTTCTTTTATGTGTTATGCACTACTAGTGAATAGAACAGTAAGCAGTAATTGTCTACAAAACTCAATTACTAGAGGAATTTAATAATAAAAACTTCTTTTATTAAAATAATAAAATTATTTTAATATATTATTATCTTTTACAATAATAATTCTAAAGATTACTCATTAAGAAAACTATTAATAGAGAAAAACTTTAAGAATTGAGATAAATTACTCACTATTAATCCAATGAACCATTTAGATGATAATAGTAGAGAAATTTGACATGGAATTGTGGATTTAATAGATTGTCACAGGGGCTCTTGGACAGAAATACAAGAGTGGCCTGGCACTCAGAAATCAGGGTACTCACTTGGAAGACTCCAAAAGAATAAAGAATAAAAATAATAAGAATGAATTCCTCTAAAAGATATGCAGGTACAAGATGAGATGCAAAAGAGGAAGGGGAAGCCAGATGGCCAAAGAGCCAACCAAGTAAGTCCTTAATCACTGTTTCAACCTGCCAAAAATGAATAATGGAATTAGTAAGGATATGACCACCAAATATCCATTGACAGGCAAAGAAAGAGAAAGAGAAAGGTGCTAAATGACTGACTTAATAATATCAGTATTTGCTCAAATAAAATGAAAAGAAAATAAAGATATAAATAAATCAAAGTATATTAATTAACTGGGGAAAAACCCCCCAGGGTGGAAGGGGTAGCCGGTATAGGTGAAAAGTTGGGAGCTTGAGTTCTTCAGGCTGAAAACTGATCTGTATTGATCCTTGAGGCTGTATTGATTGTTTTGGGAATTGATACAGCTGGATGATATTGAAATTGAATTGGGTTGAATGAATTTCCCATGCTTGAAAATGAAATACAGCTCTTGATGGATCCAGACTGTATTGAAATGAATATGGTTGTCAAGATGGATTTAGTGGAGCTTTGACACTGCCTCTTGAATACACTTTGAGAATTAATTGACAGTATTCCTTTGGAAGGAATACTTGGAGTGAGAATAACCAATGACTGCTTGATGGCGTCATTGGTCTTTGACGCTGAAACACTTGCTCTTGAGCCTTGATGATTCCTCTGAATGATTGGGTGCCTTGATGACATGATGAGATGTTGGAATGTTGAAATGACCATTTGATATTGCCACCATTGAATTGCTGTTGAAAAATGATGCACAATGATATATAACATCATTTATGGCATATTGGTTCATTGGCAAGAAGATTACATCCAAAGGTCTTGAGATGGAAAGGCAGAGGGGAAAAGGATGGATGTGATGGCTTCAGAGCTTGGAACGGTGTTTCTGGGCCCTTTGGGGTTTTTGGACACTTTTGGGTTCTGAGCCAAAAACTGGCCAAAAAGGCGGGAAAGTGTCTTTTGGACACTTTGCGTCAAAGTGCACAAAAATGCGCAAATGCGCAGAAATGCGCAAAAGTGGGCAAATGCCCATTATGAGCCCAAATGGCCAAAAACAGCCATTTGGGCCATTGCTCCTGGTTTTGAGGGAAATGATCAGAAATACCCATTTGGGCATAAATTGCCGCTATGGGTTCTGGATTGAGGTGAAGGGCCATGAAAGCCGCAAAACACAAATGGCCATAAATGGTCCATAAGATGATGACGTGGCCATATTGGCCACTGGTGATGGATATGGCCAATTGGCCATAAAGGAACTGTGGCTTGATATGCCATATGGGGATCCAAGGAGGTGAATTGCTATGGTTGTGACAGTACCCCCCACCTTGGAAAGGTGAGCTCCTCAGCACCAATACAAGGTGAAGCCTGTGGAGGCTATTGGAAAGATTTTGAGAAAGTGATTCAAGAGGACTGATTAAGACAAAAAATTTGAAAACTGATATTAAAAATTTGACATTTGATGCAGGACTTTCTTGATCTTCTTTTGACATTGGATTCATGATTTTGAATTCAATTTTGAAATGAATGAAAAATTTTTGACATGATAATTGACGTGATAAGAGGAAATTTAAAATGAAAATAAAATGAAAATAAAGAATGAAAATGAAAATAAAAGAAAGAGAAAAGAGAAGAGAAAAATGAATTGAATCTTGAGGAGGTTCCAATCTTCATCACAGAGGTTGAGAACTGATCTTGGAATTGGCCAAGGACCTGGAAAGAGAAATTTGATGCCAGGTGCTCACAAAGTGGCCAAGGTGATGTTTTGACAAGATTGTAGACCCCTCAGGGCAGTGCAAACCAGGGGAGGGACTTACTTTTAGTAGTTACCACTCCCGCCAGTGCCATGAAAATAAAACAAAAATGCTGAAGGAATGCATTTGAATTTTGAAGTCTTGGAAATGAATTGAAAAGTGAATGGCCCATTGTCCCAAGTGAAAATGGCCATACAATTGGAAATGAAGTTGAAAGCCATGCCAAAGATCTGTGTCCAAAAATGCAAAGTGCTGACAGAGTGGCCAAGGTGATGCTTACAACAAAAAAAGAGAAGAATGCCCCTAAAGGTGCATACCAGGAGTGGGACTTGCTTTTCGGAACTACTCTCCCCACCAAGCACCATAATGAATCAAGCTTTTGAAGAATTGGGCCCGGGCTTGTCAGGATATAATGAATGGAAATCTTTGACCAGTTCAGGACAATTCTTGAGGTTTTCAGCTGGTTCCCAAGTGGATCTTTCTGGGTCTTGACTGAAACCTTTCCATTCCACCAGATACCATAATTTTCCTCTCTTGAGCTTTGAGTCCAGTATTTTCGAGACTTCCCATTCCTCTTCCTCTTCAATGATGATTGGAGGAGGAGGCTCTTGATGCCGATTTGGGAGTGTTGATGTCTTGACTGGTTCCAGGAGGGATATATGGAAGACTGGGTGGATGGATTTCCATTGAGATGGAAGCTTGAGGTGGTAGGCATGAGTGCTTACTTTCTTCAAGATTGGAAAAGGACCCAGCCATCTTTCAGATAGCTTTTTGGTAGGTCTGGTTGATTTGATGTTCTTGGAAGAAAGCCATACAATGTCACCGGGATTGAAAACAGGTGGACTTGCTCTACTTTTATCTGCATACCTCTTAAACCTGTTTATGGCAACTTCAATTTCTCTCTTGACATCCTTCTGTACTAATTGTATTTTTGTTGATAACTTTCCAGCAGGAGTATCTTGAGTGCTGTGAACTGAGTCAAATTGTGGATCTCTTCCATAAACAGTGAAAAATGGTGATTGTTTTGTTGAAGAGTGGTCAGAGTTATTGTAGGCAAATTCAGCCAGAGGGAGCCAGGTGTTCCAATCATCTTGATGATAACTGACATAAATCCGAAGGTACTGTTCTAGTATCTGATTTACCCTCTCTGTCTTTCCATCAGTTTTTGGATGATAAGCAGTTGACAGATCTCTTGAAATCTTGAGCTGCTGACAAAGATTAGTCCAAAAGGAAGAAACAAAAAGAGAACCTCTATCACTAAGAATGCTTTAAGGAAGGCCATGATTTGAGAAGATATTCTTGATGAACAGATGGGCCAAATCTAATGAAGTGATTGAAGCTATTGTTGGAATAAAAACCACCATTTTTGAGAATCTGTCCACTATGACCAGGATTGAGTCAAAGGAATAGGACAGTGGAAATTGAGTGATGAAATCCAAGGACCACTTGGAATTGGAAGAGGCTTGAGGAGTCCAAACTTCTTGTGATGAATATTTTTGTTTCTTGAGCACTGTTGACAGGATGAGACATAATCCTTGACAACTTGAGTCATGCCAGGCCAGTGGAAATCCCGCTTGACCAGTTTGAGAGTCTTCTCTTGGCCAGCGTTTCCAGCTAGAGGAGAGTCATGCCTATTTTGAAGTATATTGAGTTGAATTGTGGGGTCATTTGGGACCACCACCTGATCTTTGAAAAGGAGAAGTTTGGAAGAGGAATCAAGAGAATAATCTGTGACAGATTTACCTTTACCCAAATCTTCAAGGACACTTCTATATTGAGAATCTTGCCACACTGCCTTCTGAATTGAATCAATCAAATTTGAAAATGAATCCACCTTAACTGCAAAAAACTTTGAGGCTTGAATTTCATCTTGCTTGATTATCTTCTGATAGTTCATTGGATTCTTGCTGATGAAATCCTCCCCCCTCTACAGGTAAATGTTGTCCCGATGTGACAAGGCATCTGGAAGGGTGGCCAAGCGGCCAGGGCGGTAAGTGATTTTGAAATGGAATTCAGATAGAAATTCAGCCCCGCGGGCTTGACGGCGAGTAAGAATCTTGGAAGACATACAATATGGAAGAGATGAATGATTGGTGAGAACTTCAAAAGGGGAAGAAATTGAAAGAAGGAAAGCTCTCCAGCGCTTGAGAGCCCAGACTATGCCACGGAGTTCCTTGTCATGAATCTCATAATTGAGCTCAGCTGGGAGAAGCTTGCGGCTATCAAATGCAATGGGATGTTTTCCTGAGTCAGAGACCTGACTCAGTACAGCACCCAAGGCATAATCTGATGCATCGGTCTCTACAATGGTGGGTAGAGAAGGATTGAAATGAGAAAGGATGGGAGCAGTGGTGAATGCCTCTTTGAGTTGATGAAACTGTCTAAAAGCTTCCTCATTGAGGGGAAAACGGGAATCTTTCTTGAGGAAACTAGTGAGAGAACTAATATTCTTTGAATAATCCTTGATGAAACGGCGGTAAAAATTGGCAAAGCCAAGGAATGATTGAAGAGCCTTGAGGTTTCTTGGAGGTGGCCCATTGAGAAGGTCCATCTTGAGGCCTTCAGAAGAAGCAACATAACCTAAATACTCTACAATAGAAACATGGAATAGGCATTTGGACGCCTTAGCAAAGAGGTTATTGGCTCTGAGTCTGGAAAGAACAGTGGACACATGAGTGACATGTTCTTCCTCAGATTTGGAAAAGACCATAATGTCATCCAAATAAACCACAACATAAACATCAAGAAAATCATAAAAAATATCATTGACAATATTTGGAAAAGAAGCAGGAGCATTGGTAAGCCCAAATGGCATAACCAAGTACTCATAAATACCATATTTGGTTCTAAAACAAGTCAAATGTTCATCACCTTCCTTGATTCTGAACAGGTTATATGCACCACGCAAATCAATCTTGGAGAAGATAGAAGAAACATTGAAAACAGTGAGAAGGTGATTCATAGGAGGGCCAGGATACTTGTTCTTCCTAGTAACAGCATTGAGTTTGCAGTAATCAACACACAAACGGAGGCCACCATCTTTCTTTTTGACAAAAAGAACAGGTGCTCCCGTAGAAGAGGAGCTTGGCCGGATGAAACCTTTCTCTACATTCTCTGGAATGTAGGCCCTGAGTGTATCTGACTCTTGGTTTGATAAAGAGTAGATCACCCCAACTGGAGGTCGGGACCCCTCCAGCTCAGTATGATGATCACAGGCATGGTGAGCAGGAAGTTTTTCTGCTTTCACCTTGGAGAATACATCCAAGTATTGGTGATAAACAGAAGGAACAACCTTCATCACGGTTTCTATTTCTTCTGACTCTTCCTCTTCATCCCACAACTCCTCCAGGGATTCATGATAAGATGTAGGAGGAAGGTCCATATTCCCAAAGAAGAGATGAAGTGAAGATACATAATTATCTTCTCCAACATCTTGAATCTCTTTGAAGACTTCATCTCTAGACAGTAGTAATGAATGATGGGAATTAAGGGAAGGAATATGGACAGAAGACGGAAATGATGGTGTTCTAGAATCACCAACCAGAGCTGCACATGATTTGGCAGAAGAAAAGTCATTACTAAAAGGAATTGAAGGATCATTATAGTCCTTATTATCAGAATTAAAGGTGATCAATCCTTGCCTCCAATCAATAAGCAGATTCAAATGATTAAGAAAGTCAAAGCCCAATATGAGGTCTTCTCCCTTGGGAGTATCAATGACTAAAAAGTCCCATTCAAAGCTTGGGAATGAAGGGAGCTCAACCATATATTTAGTATGGTGAGTCACAAATAAAGAAGGAGACTCAGAGGAGTCTAAAATGATGAGGGGAATCTTCTCTGGAAGTTCTGACGTAGTCAATGAATACTTGTGAACAAACTGCTTTGCAATAAAGGAGTTGGTAACACCAGAATCAATGAGAATACTGTAAAAAAAATTGGAAAGAGAAGAAGAAACAAAAAATTTAAGAGAATTTTTGACACCAGTATTCAGAATGCACAATTGTGCTCTGGAATGAAAACTGTGAAGACCATTGAACACAACATGATCTTCACTCAGCCATTTCCCTGGCTGGGAAATTTGCCTGACGGTTGGGTAAGCTTGTTTTGAGGCCTTTTGAAACAGGACTCAAGACTATGCTTCCCACGACAATAGGTACAAAGACCCCCCTTGATTCTTCTTTCTTTTTCAGAGTTCATGAGCTTGAAATCTTTATTCAATAAAGAAGAATGGGGCTTGTGCCTCTTCTGAAAATTCTTCTTCTTCTTTTGATTTGAGCTTGAAGAATTTTGAGGATGAGAAGAACTCGACTTTGAGGCTTCTGGCTTCTTCTCTTGATGATGACTCTTTTCATTTTGCCTATCATGGTACCTGGTATAAGGCTCCAGGGTAACATACATTAAGTCTTGAAGAGAGTCAATTCTTGAAGGATGGGAGGCCAATTGATCCAGAATACTGGATGGCAATCGCTTCCTGAAATGATGGATGAGAGCTCTTTCACCCCAAGGCCCGATCCTTGAGACTAAACTTCTGAAATCAGAAATGTATAAGGATACATGCCCACCTTCTTTCATTCTTAAATAATCCAATTCGGCTTCAGCTTTTCTGACTTCATTCGTGTCACCAATTAGAGTGAAGAGTTGAGATTAAAATACAGGCCAAGAATTGAGAAGATAATTTGAGTCTTGATTGGTGAGATTGGAAAGATAAGGCTTGATCCATTTTGCAGCCCTGCCAATGAGAAATGAAGTGGCATAAAGGACCTTCTTTCTGTCTTGAGCGAAGTTTACCGGATCATTATGAAAAATCAATTGACAGGACTGATAAAAGCTTCTAACTTTGAAGGGCTGAGTCCCATCAAAGCATTCCAGTGCCTTCATAGATGGAGCCTTGAAGGCTGGTGGTCTTGATGCTTCAGAAGATGAAGCTGCTTGAAGATTGGCCATAATTTGAGTCATTTTCTGCATGATGGCCAATAGAGCTGGTTCAGACTGATGAGAGGCAGGCTGATTAGACTGGGCTAGAGTTGGCCCTCCAGTACCTTGAGATGGCTCCACCGGAGCAGGGACACCTTCAGTACCATCAGACTCTTCCTCTTCCACAGAATTCTCCTCCTCCTCTTCACCCTCTTCACCTGGACCTTTAAAAATAGTCCTTGAAGTTCCTGGAAATCCGCCAACTACTCCTGAGAATGAACATGATCTTCTTGGCCCTCTTTCTTCCTTCCTGGATGGTGCTGCTCCTTCCATGCGGGGTCCTCTATCTAATTGTGCCCGCAGTTGAGGAACTGCTGGGGTGCCATCTAGAGGAGCTCTTGGAGTTGGAGTGAGCACAGCTTGAGCTCTGGCCTGAGATCTTGTCTGTCTTGCCAGAGGTGAATGTTGAACAGGCATGATTTCAGGAATGAAATTGAAATAAATGAATTAAAATCAAAATTTGCGTGAAGTGAAAGGAGTCAAAAATCAAATCTTGAGGAAAATAAATGAATCAAATGAAAATCTTCAAGTACATCAATAAATCAAAATCGAATGAAGTCTTGAAGTCAAAATCAAATCAATGTCTTGAAGTAAATCAATGAATCAAATCAAAATGAAATCTTCAAGTCAACAACTCAATGAATCAAATCAATCAAAATCAAAATCTTGCAAAAATCAATCAATCAAATGAAATCTTGAAGAAAAATCAATTTATGTCAAAATTATTGATGTGAAAAAAAAATCAGCAGAATCAATGAAATCTTCAGGTCAATCAATTTTCTTGAGGTCAATATCAAATATGTCAAATCAATCAATCAATCAAAATCAAGTGAGTTATTCTTTAAAAACCAAAATTCTTGAAGAATGAATCAATTATGAATCTTGATGTGAATAATGTGTCTGAATCTCTTGATGAAAAATTTGAAAATCAAAGAAAATAAAGATGACGCCTGACTTATGAATGAAATGAAAATTTGATGATTTGAAAAATATTTTTAAAAGAATAACAAAAATAAAAATGGGTAAGCTTTCAATTTTCAAAATTTAGAATGAATGAAAGAAAATTGAGAGGTGACAATGAAGCATTAAGTTCATAAGCGTAAAATAATCATAATTTCGATGAAATGAGTGAATGAAATAATAAAGAAAGAATTAATAGAATGAAAAGAAATTATGAGTCAATTAACATAATGTCATAGGGGCTCTTGGAAAGAAATAAAAGAGTGGCCTGGCACTCAGCCATCAGGGAACTCACTTGGAAGACTCCAAAAGAATAAAGAATAAAAATAATAAGAATGAATTCCTCTAAAAGATATGCAGGTACAAGATGAGGTGCAAAAGAGGAAGGGGAAGCCAGATGGCCAAAGAGCCAACCAAGTAAGTCCTTAATCACTGTTTCAACCTGCCAAAAATGAATAATGGAATTAGTAAGGATATGACCACCAAATATTCATTGACAGGCGAAGGAAGAGAAAGAGAAAGGTGCTAAATGACTGACTTAATAATATCAGTATTTGCTTAACAAAAATGAAAAGAAAATAAAGATAAAAATAAATCAAAGTATATTAATTAACTGGGGAAAAACCCCCCAGGGTGGAAGGGGTAGCCGGTATATGTGAAAAGTTGGGAGCTTGAGTTCTTCAGGCTGAAAACGGATCTGTATTGATCCTTGAGGCTGTATTGATTGTTTTAAGAATTGATACAGCTGGCTAATATTGAAATTGAATTGGGTTGAATGAATTTCCCATGCTTGAAAATGAAATACAGCTCTTGATGGATCCAGACTGTATCGAAATGAATATGGTTTCCAAGATGGATTGAGTGGAGCTTTGACACTTGACAACTTATTTTGGCACTACCTCTTGAATACACTTTGAGAATGAATTGACAGTATTTCCTTGGAAGGAATACTTGGAGTGAGAATAACCAATGACTTCTTGATGGCGTCATTGGTCTTTGACGCTGAAACACTTGCTCTTGAGCCTTGATGATTCCTCTGAATGATTGTGTGCCTTGATGACGTGATGAGATGTTGGAATGTTGAAATGACCATTTGATATTGCCACCATTGAATTGCTGTTGAAAAATGATGCACAATGATATATAACATCATTTACGTCATATTGGTTCATTGGCAAGAAGATTACGTCCTAAGGTCTTGAGATGGAAAGGCAGAGGGGAAAAGGATGGATGTGATGGCTTCAGAGCTTGGAAAGGTGTTTCTGGGCCCTTTGGGGTTTTTAGCCACTTTTGGGTTCACAAATGGCCATAAATGGTCCATAAGATGATGACGTGGCAATATTGGCCACTGGCGATGGATATGGCCAATTGGCCATAAAAGAACTGTGGCTTGATATGCCATATGGGGATCCAAGGAGGTGAATTGACATGGTTGTGATATAGATCAAAATTGATTTATAACAGTATTACAACAAATTATAGTTTATTTCTATGATTTCACGTATTTCTGATTGATTTCTGAAAGAAAAAAACACTTAAGAAAAGATTTTACTAATACTTACTTGTTGGTACTAAAGGTATAATTGAATAATGTGATGATTTTTGAAAAAACAGCAAGACGAAGCCTCTTTTAAGTCTAAGACAGCTCACGGAGGTGTGCCATGGAGCAATCTGAAAAACCAGTGAGTGAGAAAACAATAAACCTTTTTGGATTATTGATTGCATCATTTGTTGTCAAGTAAGAGTATCATAATTACTTAATTGAGGCTTTTATGTGACTACCAACCCATTTATGGTTGAGGATAAAAGTAGTAACAAATGTAAATCTTCTTTTATTCCCAATAATCATTGATTTCTCAAAGTTATCAATTTTATTGGAAATTTCATCACAGAATGTATTTTCTGTAAATTTTTAAGAATTCTGTGTTTCATGTGGAATCATCAAAAATGGACTGTAAGGAAAACTTTTAGTTTTACATATAAAAGTATGATTATTTTTGGTTTTTATATTAATCATAAAGTTCTTAATTGGTCCTGAAAGTTTCAGAAAGATTCATTAAGAATTTTATTTTACTGAATTTTCTAAGTTTTTACCTCAATTCTACATAGAATTGCAAATAGCAGTGTATGGCTGGTTGCGATGAGGTAAATCAATGGATACTAGTCCAAAAAGGGTTTTAATTACTCTTTTGGGGCTTACCCATGATAAGTCATTAACAGTTGAAATGGTTACAGGAGTCGAAGTTGTTCTTTACCTCCTTGGCACATCAAAATAGCAGGTTATTTGCTATTTTCTTATAATTTACTGTAGTTGTAACATGGTAACCAAGTTCCCAAAAGGTTTTGATTTACTAATTGGGCCAAGATCAGCGATGGATCTAAGCTTTGGAGCTGTCAATGCCTCAGAGGCCTCAGAAGTTGGGTACCCTGGCTCTCTTTGATGTCTTTTGTCCCCTTTGCCTATTTTTTATGTCAAAATAGATTTTTAAGCTTAAAGTGAGATAACCACTATTGGTGTACCAAAGGTGAATGTAAGAATACCATAATATTAAGTGCTCAAACCATGCATGACACTATTATTAGTGTGTATGTAACATGGGATTCCTCACCTTCCCATTATTTTGGCATGAAATAGAGAAAAACAAAAATTTTCACGGATCTTTTATGTGTTAATGATGATTTGGTATTGAATTATTTTCCATATTACCACCTCAAAGAGTTGATTTGAGCTTATTAACTCTATGGAGCTACCCTAGGTGAACCTTTGTGTAGAATCCAATTCTGGCCTTAAATCCATGGATTTACTTACTCAATGAAAAGTTATTCATCTTTTCTGAAATCAAAAATCATGAATTTTGAATATATGCATGAATTATGGGTTATGCATAGTTCAAAATTTATTTTTAAGATAATTGTGGCCTATTTGGGTATGTAAAATATACTTCAAGGCTCACAAATACATTGGAGTTTTTTTTGTCATCCCAAGTGTTTTCAAATCCTTTTTTTTATTGGAATTATTTTGTCTTCTGTGGAGTTCTCAAACCACTTCATCCTGAACAAAATCAGATCTGGAAAGTTTGTTCAAGTGCCTTCTTCTCCAAAACAGCGTTCAAATATATTGTTTTGGTTTTTTGAAAAAAAAAAATTCAATTGAATAATACATAATTTAAATGAAGAAAATCTAACAGTTTCTTGTGGTACCAAAATTCAGTAACAATTTGAGAAATAATCAACACTCAGCGGTCACTTGGCCCTACTCATTACAACCATAGTTTAGAGTTATTTCAAATATATATTGAAGCTTTTTTATTGAGAAATTGAAAGAGATCAAGATAAAAAATAATGGAAAAAATATTTGGAATTTGTTCTTTAGTCAAAATAAAATCCCCAAATTCATTCAAAAAGTGCAGAAGCTCCTTTACATACTTGCAAAACCTGTAAACAAAGCATTCTTTTCAAAAACATTTTCTTATAAAATTTTGATTAAAATTTAAAGTAAAAAGTGAAAACAATATTAAAACAACCCAAAATCCTTATCCCATTTGTTAGAATGATTTTATGCTTTGGAATTATGGTAAAATCAATAATTTTGAAACTTTAATTTATCACAAGGAGAATAATAGAAGCTTCAATTATTCTTCAGGGACTTATTGTTCCCAAACCTTGTAGAATTTCATTTAAAAAACTTCATCAAAATTTTTTATATTCAAAGGAATTACAAACACCCCTGGATCACAAACCTCAAAATAATGAAGAGTGTCAATACATCTTGAATGGAGAAATGTGAAAAATATTAAAAATTTCAAAATAAAACATTCAAAAAAAGAATTGGAAGTGTAGTATTTGGACATTTTCAAGATTGGATGAATAGGTTTGATTTCAAACCTGGCTAAATCTTACTACTGTGAGCCTTAGAGGTAATTTCATATACCCAAAAGACCACAAATACAAAATTAACATATAAATATAAATAAAATAAATTTATTTACATTATTAAAATGAAAACCAAAATATAAATATAAAATTATATTCAAAATTAAAAATTTAATTACAATTTAAAAATAAAATTACAATGTCTTCTTTGCCCCACTTTTCTCTTCATGTTAGAATCTTTTCCTTTTATAATTAGTTTAAACGCTGTTAAACCAATCAATAAAAGATTTCAACCACTTTTTTTAAATCATTTTAAACCTTTTATTCACGTGAAAAGATCATTATAATCATTGTTTGTAGCTCTTATAATCATTTTTACCCCTGAACCACCCCAAAAGTGAATTAAAGCATCTTTCATCACTGTAAACTTTGTCACTTTGTTTCCAAATTCACTGTGGTCACTTTTGGGTTTGTTTTCTCTTTAATATTCTTTTTAAAGACTTTGTTTTTTAATTAATTTCTTGCATCTCTTTGCTCAATTAATTCCAATTGAAATTGCTCTTGAAGTAATTTCTTTTGCAGCCTTAAATATATCTTGTAGAGTATTTTTGGATAAATTTTCATTGTTGGCAAAACAATAAATCTTTATAATATTATTGTTTTATACTATTAAAGTTATAAGCAATAATATTGGCGTGTTTTCTCTTAAAAATAATATTTCTTACTATTTTTAATTGCTTTTTACCTTATACAAATTTTGAGGACAGGAAAAGTACTTGATTTTTAATCAAATTTTCATATCCACACCTTACACCTACATTAGGGTCAATTTTCTTAATTTATTTCAATCTCCTACCAATTTTTAATTAAAGAACTTAAAATCTATTCTTTTGTGGATTAACTCTAGCTTCTAAAGCTTCAACATATTCACAGCTTAAAAACTCCTGGAACCACAAATTTATGATCTCAAAGAGGTCTGAGATGGTGTTTATTTCCCAAAAATGAACACTTTCCCTAAAAGCAGAAAAATGAAAGAATCACTTTTTGTCGTAATTCAGCATGAGAAAATTGAATATAACTTCCATATGTTTCACCACTTCAACACTAGGTAAGACCCAGATCAATATGGCCTTTGTGTCACAGGGGCTGTTCTAAGTGAAGAGGGCCTGGGACTCACTTATGGAGGGCTCAAGGATAAGGTAAGAGATGAAGACACTTAAGAGTGTAATAAGATGAATTACTAATAAAAGAGAAATAAGAAGGCAGAAACAAAAGAATAAGAATAAGAAATAGCAAACCCAACCAAAAACAAGTCCAAGTCCACTGTTTCAACTTGTCAGAATGGAAACAGAAGGGTTAATAAGGACAGGGTGACCCAACTCATACTGTACCGGCGAAGAAAGGAAAAGGCAAAGACTAACTTAAAATAAAATAATTCTAATACCAAAAATAAGGATAAGAATAATTATGAAATAATAAATTAACTAAATTAATGAACTGGGTAGAAGTACCCAGGGGGAGAGAGAGGGTCTGGTATATGTGAGATTCACCAGCCCTGATCCAGAGAGAGAATTTCCATGAGTGGATTTGATGATTGAATTGAGTCTGGCCAATACAGGTCCTGTACAAGAGGGGTGGTGGTATTGAGTGATCATACAGTTTGGAAATGGTGTATGCAAAACTGTATTGGGTAATTACAAACTGTACAAGTATTGATAGGCTGTATTGATGAACCAGACTGTATGAATATTTCAGAAAGGAAGATTTCTGAAACTTAATGCTGATACACACAGTGGATTTTCTGGTTTGAGGTGTTTGAGTGGGTGTATCAGTGAATACCCTGACACTTGCTGAGTGGTTGTTACATTATCACCCTCTTGAAACTGGTGGGCTCCTGAACACCATAATACCCTTCCACTGTTGAGTGGCATCTCAATATCCCCACATTTCTTTGAAAATTTTCTTTTTAATTATCCTTTCCTCTTGACCATTATCCTGAAGTGCTTTTTTCAATTCTTCCCTGCCAAATTAATTTGATTCCCCCCTTCTCCAACTTGAGTAAGTCTTCCACTTCGAAATATGCTTCTGTTATTCTTTTGATTCAATAAGTCCTTCTTTTTTGGGGCATGGCCTTTGGTTGTATCCCAAAATGATGGCTACTGAGCTCTTCTGCTCAAAGAATGAGCCAAAATGAGTATATGACTGTCAACCCATATGCCAAGGGCCAACCTGATGTTGGGCCCTTCCTTGCCTTGACTGAAAGTGTCTTGAAAAAATCTTCAAGGGGTCTTGTCCCCATTTAGCTGGGAAATAACTCCCCTGGCCTTACCATAGCTATTCTGGGCTTTGGCCCTTGCTAGGGTGCATCTTTGATAGAAATGATTTTATGGCCATTTGGGCCTTTTTTTATCTTGGGGTGAAAATGGTGAAAACTTGATGTATGGCCATTTTTGGCCATTTTGAGGTTGTGGTGTCCAATGCTCTGCGGTACGTGGTCTGTGGGCTGTGGACCGTATGCTGTGGCCTGCGGTCCGTGGGCCATATTCTGCGGTCCGCGCTCCGTGGAGGCTATTGGAGGCCCACTGGGCCCAATTTTTCTGGGGACCCAGGGGTGCCATGGGACCATAAATTGACACATGGCACAATTTTCACTTACATGGCCTGGAACCATTGCGGGGGTCCAGGACCATCAAGATCCTGGCCTCCCCAGAGTTGCAGGGGAGGCCCTGGGTGATGAATTCAGCCCAAAAGGGGTCTTGAATCTTCACCCTAGAGGCTTTGAGGGGGGGGCCTAATTGAGTTATGGCCCCTTTACCTTGAGGTCATGGTTTTTGACTTGAAGTGGACTGATTCTGATGTCTTTACTCTTCTGCTTGCATTGTTCTTAGTCATGAGTTCCAAACTGACTGAAATAACAGAATCTTCTCCTTCTGAAACACCAACTTCTGTTCTTTGTCGTTCTGGCATCCTCAGTCCATTGGATTCACCCTCCATAACTTCTTCTGGAAATTTTGATCCCTCCCAAACTTATGACGGTTACAAGGCAGTTGAAGTTCTTGATCCTTCTTGTACTGAATGTTTGGACAAGGGTAAGGATTGTTTTCAACATTACAATCCCCAATCTTCAAAGTGTCACTATTGTTTCATTGGGAAGAAGCCATGTTGCTGTACTGGGTTGCAAGCTTCAAATGTCAGGAGGTATTTATGGAGTAGGAAAAATGGGCCCTTTGGAAAAGAGTTGCCATTTTCTGAGGCACCACATCCTGATGGAACTTCAGGGTTTACTAACTGTGATTAATTTGAGTATTTGGATTGAATTTGGTACTGATATTCTTGATTTAGTGACTGGTTCTAGGAAGAGGGATGTGGCAAGGTGGACTCATGTTGGAGGACCCATTCCAGTTGGTGGTAGGCCAATATACTCCAGCTCAGAAGTCACGATCTCCAGAATCAACACTGATGGTGTAGTGAAGAGAATAAGAAGGATTGCAGATTCCCCACCTGATCCAGATTCTGAGAGGAGTGATGAGTTGGATTGTGAGGAAGTTGAAGTTGTCCCTCATTTGGTTGGCCATCAATCCAGAAGTTCCTCTTCGCAGCCTCTTGCCAAACGGTTCCATAGTTACATAATTCCCAGTACTCCCAGAACTTTCCAACCTACTCTTGCTACCATTCCTACTTCCCTTCCTCCTGCTACACCAAGTCCTTCCCATGACAGGCCTGCCTTGAATCCAGCAGGAAGACCATAACCCATCCAGAAACCTAGGAACTCACCCATAACCACCTCTCAACATCTCCAACCTATGGCCAGCTCCAGCAGAAGAAGAGATGGATTTTCCCCTTTACAATTTGCTGCTCCTCAAGTATTTCAAAGAAGAGATTTTCGGCCAAGTTGAGTTACCCGAGAAGATCCAAACATGGAAAGTGAAAATCAGGAAGCTGTGGCCAGGTTGTTGAGGAGAGTTGATAGAAATAGTTGGGAGGTGATTATGTATGCAAATGATAGAACTATTCCAGTTACTTCTTCTGAAGAGATTGCTGCAAAGGTTTCCTGGTATGAAGATGAGTTCATAAATGACTTCCACAGAACCGTTGATGATTTGGGTAGAGATAACTAGTTTCTTTGTTGTTGTTTGTGTTTGTTTTTAAATCTATCCCCATTCTTATAACTACTAAAAAATGAAAAAAAAATGGAACCTCCCAATACATGACTTGGGAGGGGATGCTGCTTCTTTAAGTAAAGAAAAGAAAACAAAATTATACAAGTAAAGAAAAAGAAAGAGATTGAGAGAAAAGAAACAGAAAAATTCCTGAGGTTTGTACTTATTGTGGTGAGTTTCTTGAATTTGGCCAAGAAATGTCCAAAAGATAAAACCCAAGCATTTGATGCTCACAGAGTGGCCAAGGTAATGTTTTACAAGAAGTAGAACCCTCAGGGATGCATACCAGGAGATGGAACTTACTTTCATAACTCCCACTCCCCACCAAGCACCTTAAAATGAAACAAATTGCCATAATTGACTTGAATTAATGAGTGTCTTGAATCATGATGATTGGCATAAATTGAAATAATAATAAAAGCGAAAGAAAATAAGGATAAAGGATAAAAGAAAAAGGAAATTTGGCCATATCTTGATGAAAGGGCCAAATTTGAGGGTATTTATGTTGCAAGGCCTTCTAAATCTGTCCAAAGAATTGACAAGTGCTCACAAAGTGTCCAAGGCGATTCTTACAACAACAGTTTGGTAGAATACCCCCTTAAAAGTGCATTCCAGAGAGCAACTTCTTTTAATAACCTCTTCTCCTCACCAAGCACCAAAAATCAAACTCCTGAGGTATTTGGATCAGGCTTAACAGGATACAATGAATGGAAATCCTTGACAAGGTCTGGTGAGTTGGTACAGTTGGAAGCTTGTTCCCAAGTTGTTCTTTCTGGGTCTTCACTGAATCCTTTCCACTCTACAAGATACTATAATTTACCTCTTTTGAGCTTGGAGTCCAGACCCTGAGCCACTTCCCATTATTCTTGCTCCTCCACTAGGACTGGTGGTGGTGGAAATTGATGTTGATTTGGGATAATTGATTGCTTCACTGGTCCTAATACGGACACATGGAAGAGAGGGTGAACTGAAATCCATTGCTGAGGCAACTTGAGGTGATATTCTTGCTGCCAATCTTCTTCAGAACTTCAAAAGGTCCCAAACCTCTTTCAGATAATTTCATGGTGGGTCTTGTTGTCTTGATGTCCTGAGAAGCTAGCCATACTTTGTCCCCAGGCTGGAAAGCAGGTGGAACTGCTCTATTTCTATCTGCATACTTCTCAAATCTTCTTATTGCTGAACCTAATTCTTCTTTGACAACTTGTTTGGAAAAGACATGACTAATAAAGATTTCAGCTAAGTCCAGGGCAGTGATTGATCCATAAGTTGGAATGAATATTTCCATTTTTGAGAATCTTTCCACAACTACTAAAATTGAATCAAAAACTTTTGAAAGTGGCAAGTTAGTGCGAAAGTCCATTGATAATAAATTCCAAGGACCAGACATAATTGAAAGAGGCTTCAGTAACCCAAACTTCTTATGATGAATATTCTTGTTTGTTGAACATCGCTGACATGAGACACATAGTCCTTAATGAATTGATTCATGCCAGCCCAAATAAAAATCCCTCTTGATGAGCTTGAACGTCTTCTACTGGCCAGGGTGGCCAGCCACTGGTGAGTCATGATGCTTTTGCAGAATATTGGGTTGGATTTCTTCTTTGCTTGGGATTACCACTATATCTTTGAATAAGAATAACTTGGCTTGAGGTTCGAGAGAATAATCTGGAACTGATTCAACTTTTGCTAGTTGCTTGAGAATACCTTTATAATCGTGGTCTTTACATACTTCTTTTTGAATCTTGTAAACTAAATCTGAGAATATTTCCACCTTGATTGAGAAGAATCTTGAATCTTGAATTCCATCATTCGTGATTACTTGATGAATATTTTGAGGATTCTTGCCGATGAAGTCCACCCCCTCTCTGGGTACACATTGTCCCAACATGACAAGGCATCTGGTAGAGTGGCCAGCCTGCCTGGGCCGTAAGTAATAGTGAAATGAAACTCAGAAAGGAATTCAGCCCAAAGGGCCTGACGACGAGTAACAACTTTGAAGACATGAAATACTGAAGGGAAGAGTGGTCTGCAAAGACTTTAAAAGAGTTGGAAAGACAAAGAAGAAAAGCTCCCCAGCGCTTGAGAGCCCAAACTATGCCAAGGAGTTCCTTGTCATGAATTTCATAGTTGAGCTCAGCTGGGAGGAGCTTGCGACTAGCAAATGCAAAAGGATGCTTTCCTGAGTCATTCACCTGACCCAGTACAGCACCCAAGGCATAATCAGAGGAATCAGTCTCTACAATAGTTGTTAGAGAAGGATTCAAATGGGAAAGGATGGGTGCAGTGGTGAATGCTTCTTTGAGTATTTGAAGTTGGCTAAGAGCTTCCTAATTGAAGATAAAGGGAGAGTCTTTTTGGAGAAGGGAAGAGAGAGCAGTGATTTTTTTGGAGTAATTTTCAATGAAACGACAATAGAAATTGGCAAAGCCAAGAAAGGATTGAAGAGCCTTTATATTCTTTGGCTGAGGCCAATTGAGGATTTGCTGAACTTTAGATGCATCTATCTTGAGGCCACCACTTGAAAAAACCTAAACCAAGTAATCCACAATTGAGGCATGGAATACACACTTGGAGGCTTTGGAAAATAAATTATTGTCCCTCAGTCTTTTGAGGACAGAGCACACATGTTTGACATGTTCCTCCTTTGAACTAGAAAAGACAATAATAACATCTAAAGAAGCTACAACAAAAAATCCAAGAAATCTGAAAATATGTCATTCACAAGATTCTGGAAAAAATCTGGAGCATTGGTAAAAAAAATGGAATGACCAAATACTCATAACTATCATATTTGCTTCTAAAGGCAGTTAAGTGCTCATCCCCCTCTTTGATTCTCAGAAGGTTATATGCACCACGCAGATCTATCTTGGAGAAGATAGTGGACCCGTTGAATACGGTAAGAAGCTTGTTCATAGGAGGAACAGGGTAACTGTTCTTCCTAGTGACAGCATTGAGCTTGCGGTATTCAACACACAAATGAAGACCTCCATCCTTTTTCTTGACAAAAAGGACAGGTGCTCCTATTGAAGAGGAGCTTGGTCTTATGAAACCTTTCTCTACATTGGCTGAAATGTACGCCTGGAGTGTTTTTGACTCTTAATTTGATAATGGGTAGATAACACCAATTGGAGGTAGAAGACCCTCCAATTCAATATGATGATCACAGGCACGGTGTGGAGGAGGTTTCTCTGCTTTCACCTTGGAGATTACATAAAAATATTGGTGATAAGCAGGAGGGACTACCTTCAACACAGTTTCAATTTCTTCTGGCTCTTCCCCATCATCCCACTGCTCCTCCAGGGAGGCATGAGAGATGAAGTGAAGATATAGCAACATCTTCTCCAACATCTTTTATCTCTTTGAAGACTCCATCTCTTAATGGAAGTAATTACTGAGAGGGAATGATGGAAGGGATATGGATGGAATAAGACAGGGAAGGTGTCTTAAGTTCACCAACCAGAGCAACACTGTTGACAGCAGTGGAAAAGACATTACTAGAAGAAGGAAGAATACCATAAGAATCCTTATGACCAGAATGATAGGTGATTAATCCATTTTTCAAATCAATAATGGGATTAAAATGGTAAAGGAAAGCATATCCCAATATCGGGTCTTCTTCTTTGGGTGAATCTATGATATAAAAGTCCCATTGGAAGCTTGGGAAGGAAGGCAAGTCAACTCCCGACTTGGTATAATGGGTGATGAACAAGGCAGGGATTCATTTGAATACAGAATGAAAAGAGAGATCTTTTCAGGAAGCTCTGACATATTCAATGAGTACTTGAGAACAAAATTCTTTGCAATAAAAGAGTTTGTAGCACCAGAAGCATTGAGTATACTATAAAAAATATCACAGACAGAAGAGAAAATAAGAGATTTTAAAGATTTATTGACACTAGTATTCAGGGTGCACAATTGTGCTCTTGAAGGAAATAAGTGAGAACCATTGAAAACATCATGATCCCCAGTCAGGCTTTTCCCTGCTCGCTAGGGAAGCCTTTTGATGACCCAGGGTTGTTCTGAGGTGTCTTGAACTATTTTTCAATTGGGTGCTTTCCACCACAATAAGTACATAACCCTTCCTTGCGCCTCCTCTGCATCTTAGAACCAATTACTTTATTGTCCTTATTAAGCAGAGCAGGATGAGGCTTGTCCTTTGAAGCTTGAGCCTGCTTGCCATTCTTATTCTTATTCTGGTGAGGCCTTCTTGAAGATGAGTCTTGCAGGGGAATTGAAGAATTGAATAAATTAACAGGAGGCTTCTTTTCTTGATTGCCACCCTTTTACTTTTTCCTCTCATGATATCTTGTGTCTAATTCTAAAGGTACATCCATAAATTCTTGAAAGGTATCAAACATTCCAGGGTGAGCAGCCAAGTAGTCCAATAATATTGATGCCAATCCTCTTCTATAAGAATGAATATAAGCTTCTTCCCCCCAATTTCCAACCTTGACATTAAGCTTCTGAAATAAGAAATGTACAAGGATACATGACCACTTTCCTTCATCCTCAAATTGTCCAACTCCTGTTCAGCTTTTCTGACTTCATTGGGATCACCAAACAGAGTGAATGATTGAATTTCAAATAACTTCCAATTATTGAGGAGGTAGGAAGGATCTTCATTGGAAATAATTCAGAGATAGGGTTCAATCCATTTTCCAGTTCTACAAGTGAGAAAAGAAGTTGAGTAAAGAAACTTCTTCCTGTAAGAGAAGAAATTTGCTGGATAATTATTGTGATACTTTGAGATATGACCTCATCTCCAAAAAGGTCACAGAAATATTTCTGTAATAATTCTACTTATGATAATTATCTCAAAAATTAGTAAAATACCATAAATAAGTACAAAATCTCAATTAAAGAAGAATCTGATGTATAAAAGTGTGAAATAAATTTCACCCTTAAATTCCTCATGGCAAAATACACATATGTCATTTTTATGGCATATCTGAAAAGTCAATACTTACTGAAGTATAAGTAATAATAGCTTAAAAAAGGTACAAAACCTCATTTATCTCAGAAACAAATGAAACAAAATGTGAAAGAAATTATACCATTGGATTCTCCATAACAATCTCCACATGAAATGATTATGAAGCTAATCTCTAAAGCTAATACTTAAGGAATTAAGCTGCATATATGCACTTTTTTGGTCAATGCATATATTCATGGTTTCTAGCTAATATATATTGAAATATACAAGATAGAGAGATAAACCAAAAATAAATTCACCACATAATTACTTTAGGAATACAGATAAGATATTTGTTTCAAAAGTTATAAACAAGGTTAGAACTTGTAATGAATTATTGAATAAAATCAATAGAGCTGTTGACCACTTTGTTGTGAAACTAGTCCAAACTCAAAAAAAGGAAACAGTCAGATTATAATAGTTCAAAAATTAATAATGATGTAATTATTCTTAAAATATTCAAGTTATAACCCCTTGAAATCATGGTTTGAAGTTCAAAATATTGAATTTCAACAGAAAAGATGAGTTACAAGGAAAATCATCAAAAATAGAGCTTTGATGATGTAATGAGATTCTCTTGGAAGTTCAATAGGGACATGCCAAGCTATCAGAATACACTCTCAGACTAGCTGTAGTGTGTAAATCTCAAAAGGTATAAATGATCAAAGTTTTAGCTTAAATTTGATCATTTATGCTCACTCACTTTAATCTGATTTTAAGTTTAACAGTCATATAAGTGATAAAACTGATGAATAATATTAGATTATGATTAATAACAATAAAATAAACAAAGTTGAGTCTTCTTCCAAGCCTATGAGGTCATCAAACTTAGAGTTGTAGTGATAACTCTAAAGAATGGTGTAGTAATGAGATAAGATGGTTTGATCATGATGTAATCATCACTAAAACTTGAACTATTGATAATTTCTAGTAGAAAGCATCAGAAAACGTCTACTAGAAGCCTTCAATACTCTAGAAGGGAGGTATTTACTATAAATAGAGCTCTTTTTACTCTATTTTCCCCTCAGATGCATCACAAACACTAAAATAATTAAGTAAAAAGGTAAATTCTTTATTCTTTATATATAAAACTTCTATATTATCAAGGACAAAATATCATCTTCATTACAATCATCAATCTTGACGTGATTACATCAATTATTTAATTGTTTTTGTTCAAAAATCTCATTAACTTAGTTTCCATGTAAAAATTAAAGAATATTTGTAATTTGGCTATTTTTATTGTAAATAAAGTTTGTATAAATTTTATGTACATTATTTGGGCGTAAAATGTTTCAAAATTATTATATTAAGTGTTAAAAGTAGGTTTGTTTATCTTTTATAATAATTTTTCTTTATTATTATCTTTAATAATTTGTCAGGATGATACTATGATAAAGGTATAACTAGGCCAATTACAACTTTAACTGTGTATGTGACACGGCAGAAATCGATTTAAAAGAGGTTTATAAAGGTTTATAATAAAATAAAAGGGTTCTACTATTGAGAAATAGTGGTGGTGAGCGCTATTGAGAACCCTGGGTGCAGGCTTTATCTGTTGGATTACAATAATAAAGTCTACAATAATTAAATATTATAATTATACCTGATTATTTAACCAAGAGTAAAACTGTTTTTGACAGTTTACTACGTAGGTTATTCAAGAGCAGGATGAGGAAAGGTTTTGGCAGTAAAAAGCCCTCCTTTTATCCTGAAATTGAGGTGAAAAGGCTGTTAGACCTTTTCACGTAGAGGAAGTGAAGATTTTTCACTCCTCATGACAGGCTTGTGGTTTGCACACAGCCTGTATACCCTGTATTGGGCTTAGATGTGGTTTTGAAACCACATCTGGGCGGTTTTCACCAATACAGGGTGAAGATTTTCATCTGGGGACCTCACAGCCTGATTCTGACGTGTATGACGCGTAGAATGCTGTACAGAAACTGTATGGGACCCCAGTATTGACTGAAATATGAGGTATTGAAGTAAAAACATGCTTCTTCGTCTATTTCACACCTCATATCCATGGTTATAGGGTATTATCCCATGGTAAGGCTGTATATGACAGCAGGTGGGATTTTTACCTTAAAATAGTCATAACTCTGTCAGTTTTTGAGATATCAAGCTCAAATTTGGTTCATTGAATAGCCCTGTATGAGCTCTACACAATGGTACCCAACTTGACATGGTTCTCATTAAATATGGTAAAGTTATCCCATGTACAAGTATTTTTATACATTGGCGTGTTTTGGGCAAAAGCTGTATTAAGCTTGTTTGGCCAATAACTTCTGTTCTAGTTGAGATATGAGGAAATGGATGACACCATCAGATAGCCCTGATTTTGCTCTTTCCAAAAAGACCCCACTTTAAGTATCTCACACTAAAAATGTAAACGTTAGATGAGAGGTGAATGTTTTGTTCACCCTTATTTGGTCTGAATTTGACCATAACTCAAGTAATACTGGTGCTAGCTCAGTTTGGCTAGTACCATTGGATAGCCCTGGCTTAGAGCTTCATTTTGAATACCCTTTTGATGGGGTTAAGCCTCTCCTTCTAGATTTTAGATGAGAGGTGAAAATTAAGGTTTATGCGCAGCAATAACTTTGAGCAGGAATAACTTTGTTATTTCTTGTCCTATGGTGATGGGACTTATATTTTCAGAAAGAGGTGAGTTTCCTCTTTCTTATGATATCTTTTGAGCTAATTTGGCTCAGTTCCATGTTTTGGTGGTATTTTGGCTATACCATTGGTTTATGGTATTTTGGCTGTCATGCTTGTGCTCTGGTTTTGAGTCACAGGCTGACATAATTCTTATATTAATATAAAGAGTATTTATATTAATAAATAGCTTTAATATTAGTAATATTATTTTTATTAATTGTTTTTTAATTATAAAAAACAATTTTTTCACGCCTTTTCTTAATTGTTGGTAACAATGATAAAGTGCTTTTAAATATATTAATTATCTTATATTAGGGGGTGTCAAAGTTACCAAATCCCACACTCAAAATCCCGAGTTTTTTTTTGCCAAAATCCCACATTAATTTTTTGGGATTTCAGAAATCCCACACCTCAAGAGGTGAGGTATTTTGAGGTACAAAAACCCAGGTTTTTTGGTACCAAATCCCGTGTTTAAATACTAAAATCCCGCCTTTAGCTTCCCATAGAGGCACATTTTTCAAACACACAACTCAGTAAGGGCATGTTAAATTGCATAAAAATTTCCTTCTCTTGCATAAAATATCAATAGACTCATCATTTATTAAGTTATTTGATTTCAAATTGCATTTACTACCAGCCGTTTCTTTATTTACCATGCCCAAGGCATCACAAAGGCTACCTTTACTTCAGACCTTGAACTCACTTCAGTTCATCGATGCTCTCAACTCTGATAGTGATTCTGACATCCAGGAAGATATAATCTTATTAGATATGATAACCTCACAAAGATACATCAATCCTTGTAGAAGATATCCATCTCACTACATGTATACAATGAATGATTTACAGAAATTATCATCTGAAAAGTTTCAACAGCTATGTAGGACAACACATGAATCATTTGAAAAATTGGTTGCACAAATTCAAGCTGATAAAACCTTTCAAAACTCATCACAAAACAAACAACGCAATCCTGCCATCCAATTGGCTGTGGCATTATCAAGGCTAGGATCAAATGGAAATGGGGCCGCTTTGGGAAAGATTGGAATGTTGTTTGGAATTAGCCATGGGGCTATTGTGTTGTACACTCAAAGAGTTATTCAGATATTAATGAAGTTGAAGCGCAAAGTAATTGTGTGGCCAACAATAGAACAACGCAGAGAACTGTCACAAGTAATGCAAGCAGAAGGCTTCCCTGGGTGCATTGGGTTTATTGATGGGAGTCTCATACCATTATCACAACGTCCTCCCAACGATGGTGAAGCGTATTTTGATCGCAAAAAGAGGTAAGCTGTTGAATCTTTATTCTTTATTTCAATCTTACTGATGATTTACATATAAGGTATTCTATGTCAATACAACTGGTTTGCGATATCAACAAACAGTTCACTGCTCTGCATGTTGGTTGTACTGGGTCACTTCATGATTCAAATGTCTATCAACATATGAAAATAGCACAAACACCTCAAGAGTTTTATGGAAAGGATCAGTACTTACTTGCAGATTCGGCATATGCAAGCTCTCCTTGGGTTGTTCCAGCATATAAGGGAGTTGTAGCACATAATGAAGACAACCGTTCGTTCAATTACTGTCTAGCAAAATCAAGGGTCAGAATCAAGCATGCAATTGGAATTTTGAAGGGGAGGTGGTTTTCTTTAAGGGAAATGAGAAATCAAATGAGGTATAATCATGAAATTGAATATTTTGTTAGTTGGGTTGTGTCTTTCACGATTTTACATAATATGTTAGCTCAAATTGGTGATGAGTGGTTTGATTTATATGAAGATGATGATCCACCACAAGCGGAAAATCTGGCCAACAATGACATTGGGGAAGATGTGCTAAATATGCGTGAGAAAATTAAACCAATCACTTTGGCATGGAAAAATAGTCAATTGTAAATTTCTTCAGGACCAATGTTTTATGTACTTAATTTAATGGCCTACAACGGAGTGGAGATGTTATTCATAAAATAAAAGTATTTACAATTAACATTTTTTACTTCTTTTTTGATCCTGCATATTTTGTTCAAAGTACCCATTGACTCTTGAATTTATTTCGGTGGGTGTCATTTTCAAGAATTTGTCACCTACATTAAATAATTTATGGTTTATTTGAAAAGAACATCCAAAATGAGTAATTGTGTCATGATTGATAATTTCTGGAGGTGGTTTTGTTGTATGATGAACCATTGTTGATGTCTTCCAAAGTATTTCCATGATGCCAGGTTTTTTTGAAAAATCAATCTCCATTTTGAATTCAGGGAAGTGTAAGCCATGTCCAGAGGGGGTGAAGATAGTAGGAAGTGGAAGGAAATCTTTTTTTGATACAAAAGAAAAAATACCATAAGTCCAGGCATTGAGATCGTTTAAATCTTTGTGTGGCTTATTGAAAAATTCATCTTGGGTGACAATGACATTGGTAAACGATTTGAATCCTTCCTTGGGATTGGCAGAAGTCCATTTGAGTTGACTGAAGTTCGGTAATTGGGCTGCTTCCATTAATGATTGATTTTCATTTGCTGCTAATTTTGAAAAATGGGAGATTCTTGAGTAAATGAATTCGTCATATTCATGAAGCTTGATCCATTGATTGTTATCTGTTTCAATTTGATGAGGAGTTAAACCAGGTTTTCTGGAGTAAACACCTAATAATTTTGTAATGAGTCATTAATTATTAAGGTAATATGACAAAAAGATCACACACCTGCAGATTTTTCAGCATCAGAACCAGATCGAAACCCAATACCTTTCATAATGCCACCTTGGAGTTGCTTATTGGTTTTAATTTCTTGTCGATTTTGAGATAAGGACATTAATGTCATGATGATTTTTTGCAGCATTTGAGAGTGGCCAGAAGAATTATCAAATGGGGTTATTTCATATATGATGACAGGCAAAAACGGCTTGGATGTTTTATTAATGAGGATATAAGGATGGGGGAGAGTGTTAAGTGATGGAAGTTTTAACCATGAGGCATTGGAAGATTTCTTGTCAATCGAAATTGTGGAAAAGTTTTTAAATTCTTTTTTGGAATGGCCAAGGTGAGACATTATTTCTTTTGAATCATGGATGTGTTGTCTTTGGCTTCGGGTGAGCTTTCTTTTATTATTTAATTTGGTATTATTATCCTCATGATGTTCTATATTTGGTTTAGTCCTAACCATGACATCAAGAGGAGTAATATGAGCTTCATCATCTTCCAAATCATTCTGATGATGTGCTGAGTCTGGTTTAGTCCTAACCATGACATCATCAAACTGATTGGAAGAATGAGAAGGAGGAGGAGATTTTTTTTTGAATTTTAAGGATGATGGAAGGGATGGGAAATGAAATGACATTGCAAAAGAAACCCTTATAAATAATCCACCCCTACATGAACAAATAAAACAAAAATTAAAACAAAAAAAAAAAAAAGGTTAGTAAAGATCATAATCCAAAAAAAAAAGTCGGAAATGAATAATGATGAGTGATGTATGATGATGATTATAAAAGAAAAAAAAAATAATAATCAATCATTTTATGAGTTTCCAAAAAATAAATCAAAAAAAAAATCATTCATCAGTGTATGATTTCAAAAAAAAAAAGTAATACATCAGTTGATGATGTTTGAAAAAATTAAAAAAAAACATTCAAAATTCACTCTGATGGCCTCTAGGGGCCATTAGAGTGATAACCAATTAAAACGACGCTGAATCCATTCGGAATCGATTCGGTAGGCGTTCCGAATCGATTCCGAATCGATTTGGCGCGATTGGAAGGCCTCAGGCCCTGGAACCTCCCAGGAGCCTATTTGGGAGGTTCCAGGGTTGGTGAGGTGGGGTTAGGAGTTAGGTGGGTGGTTTTGGGAGGTGGATGATGAGTGATGAAGGTGATGGGAGGGTTAGTTGTGGTTCATAATGATGATGGGTGGGTGAGTTGTGGATGATGATGGTGATGGGAGGTTGAAATTGGGAGGTGCAAAAAAATGATTAAAATATTTTAAAAGACCAAAAGGACATTACCTACAGAAAAATTAAAAAAAAAATTAGCAAAAAAGGATTGTGATTGAACAAAAAGAAGAGAAATTCACTTACCTGAATTTTGAAAAAAGTGAGTTTTTTTTTAAGAGGGAAGGGTGAAAAATAAAAATAGAATAAAATTAATTGAGAATTGACAAATCAAATTTAAAAAATTTGCTGATTTTTTTTAAGAGGGAGGAGTGAAAAGCAAAAATGAAATTTAAAATTTAAAATTCAAAAAAAAAAAATTTAAAAAAAGTTATTTTTTTTTTAATTGGGAGGGGTGAACAGTAAAAAAAAAAAACAAATTAAATGAAATTAAAGGAAAAAATCAACTTTAAAAAGCAAATTAAAAATTAAGAATTAAAAATCAAAAATCAACTGAACAAGGGTCTTTGCCCATTTAAAAGTTGAAACCCTTCAAAATAAAAAATAACCATTAAATTTAAAAAAATATATAGAAAAAGATGAAAAAATTTACCAACAAACCATAAAATGACATTTTCATAAAAAAGGAAAAAAACTGTCATCAAATTTGATTTTTGAACAGACTTCATATAAATGCTCAATGCAAAACTTGCCCAAATTTGCAAATCTGCTGCAAATTGCAAATAAATGTCATATGCACTTGGAATGGCAAGTTGGTGCATCAATTATGCATAAAATTTGAAATTTCCCTTTGGTAATAAAGTGGAGTTAGATTTCATGACATAAGATCAATAATTAAACAAGCACCATATATAAATTGATCACATTACACATATGTAATAAGTTATTTTTTATTGACTAATGCCAGAATGCGTTCCAGCTCCCCGATTGGCCTGCTTGATGACAATGCCGCTATAGTGAGATCCATCTGGCATTGCTTTTCCTTCAATTCCAATTCACGATTCCACTTTTCTTTTTCAAATTCATGTTTCTTTGCATTTTGCTTCTTGTCAAACTCCATTTGTTTTTGTAGCTTGACTTCTTCAAACCGTTGTTTTTCCATGTTGCACACTTTCTCTTCATTCCACCTCTCCCTTTCCCACTCCAAACGTGCATGATCACTTATTTCACGGGCTAATAAGCATGAATTTTGTCAGTAGGATTCTTAATAGTATCCATAATTGCAAGTCATAAATTTGTTCCGTGATTCAAGTATATTTGCATAAGTAGATGCAAACATATCCAGCGACCTTTTCCTAGAACCACTCTTGTCATTCAAGTTGGGTGTCATGGCTTGATTACGCTTTTGTGCTGAATGAATTATGGATTTACTTTGCTGATCAAAGGAGAAATAATCAATATTGGTGTGAATAAATATGACTCTTAAATGTACTTACCAAATCATCTTGAAGGTTTTCCACTGGAACCAAGTTATCCTCATTATGAAGCAAACGATCCAGATTGTGAGGTGAATCCAAGTGATTCTTCTCCTTTGAAAAGCAAATGGGCTTTAATTATCTGAGGTATAAAAAGGAAGAGACCATAGCATACCTTATCAAGCAAAACATCATCATCATCACCATTGAGACTGTCTTTTTCTTGCGAATCATAGCTTGCAATGGGAGTGACATTGGGCTTGTGGCCAAAGAGCACATCCATTTCTGCATAGCAAGGACACATACTTTCCAGCTTTTCACTCATGGATTTTATTCCTTTACTCTCATCTTCTTCCGTTATTCCAGCCCCAGTTAAGTTTTTGAATTTTTTGGCTGCCATATATTTCTTTTTATATGTTTGCCATCGATCTCGGATGCTGCTTGAACTAAGGTTTAGGCGATTTCGTGATTTTTTGTTGACCTCAATGGCCATAAGCTGAAACCCATGCTGCTTTGAGGAAGGAGGTCTTCCAATAGTTGTTGAACCGCTAGTACCAAAACATGACTCGAAATTGGACTTGACTGAAAGCCAATTAATTATTGTTAAATAATCTGTACGTATTAAGTGACCTGATGGATGAGGCAGGCCAGAGGTGATCTTCATGTCTGTCTTGATTTGTCTTGTTTTGGATCGAGGCATTATTATATGGATGATGAAGTATAAATGGACTATCAGCTGTTCGGTCAGATTGTCCAAAATGGAGTTCAGAAGAACATGTTGTACAGGTATGAATTGTGAGTACTCATTTCGGTTAGGTTTCAAGCTGAAATCCCAGATGCATGGGATTTGGTCAAAATACCAGGGGACTCAGTTAAAATACCATGGGATTTATACATAAAAAACCTGGGATTTAGTGTTGGGATTTGGGTTCCAAATCCCGTGTTATTTTAAGGCGGGATTTGGTGACTTTGACACCCCCTATTAATATGTTTGTTTATTATATTATTTTTTATAATATAAGTTATATTATTCTATTTATGTAATAATATAATTATTTTTACGCCATAATTTTAATAATTATTTATCATCATAATTAATTTTTATCTTATTTATTTAGAAGGACATTCATAGATCAATAAATAAAATATTAGTAATTTTTACTTAGTGTTTCATAGTCAAACCTTACAATTATGGAAAATCAATTGACAGGAGTGGATAAATCCGCTCAATTTATGAACTTGAGTACCATCAAAAGAATCAGGTTCCTTGTAAGCTGTGACTATGAAACTGATGATGATATCACTATTAATCAACAGTACTATATCTGTTCTTATGAAATATAATACTAAAATATTATTATAACCCCAATCAATTAAATATGAGAGTTAATTCTTTCACTTGTTAAACACCACTAGTGATTTCAACAGTGAGAAGTAATTGTCTACAAGAATCAATTACAAGAAGAGTTTAATAATAAAACTTCTTTTGTTAAAATAATAAAATTATTTTAATATATCATTATCTTTTGCAAGAATAATTATAAATAGAATTCTTGAAAAAAACTAATTATTTACAGAAAAAACTTTAAGAATTAAGAATAAACCACTCACTAATATTCCAAAGAACTTATTGAAAGATAAGATAGAGGGTTTTGACATAGAATTGTGGATTCAAGGGATCAAAATGTATTTATAACAGTTTTACAACAATATATAGTTGGATTCTATGATTTCACGTCTTTATGATTGATTCTGAAAGATTTAAAACACCTAAGAATAGCTTTACTAATACTTACTTGTTGGTAATAATGGTTTAAATGAATAATTAGCTGATGATTGGAAAAAACAGCAAGAGGAGGCCTCTTTTAAGTCAAACACAGCTCACAGAGGCATGCCATGGAGAAAACTGAAAAACCAGTGAGTGAGAAAGCATTAAACCCTTTTGGATTAATACTCACATCATCTGTTGTCACATAAAATTGTCATAATTGCTTAATTGATGCTTTTACGTGACTACCAACCCCAATATGGTTAAGAATAAAAGGAGTAAAATTTTTAAATCTTCTTTTATTCCAAAAATAATCATCAATTTCTCAAAGTTATCAATGTTATTGGCAATTTAATCACTGATTTCAATTAATGTGACTTTTTTGAAGATTCAGTGTTTCATGTAGAATATTCAAACATGGACTGTAGGTAAAACATTTAATTTTACTAGTAAAACCATGATTATTTTTGGCTGTACCATAGATAATACAGTTCTTCATTAGTCCTGAAAGTTTCAGAGTGATTCATTAAGAATTGTATTTTTAATGAATTTTTGAAGTTTTTACCTCCTTTCTATGTAGAATTGCAAATATCAGTGTTTAACTGGTTGCTAAGAGGTAAATAAATGGATACAAGTCAAAAAGGGGTTTTAATTACTCTTTTGGGGCTTATCGATGGAAAATCATTAAGAATTGACATGGTTACAGGAGTCTAAGTAGCTCTTTACCTCCTTGGCACGTCAAAATAGCAGGTTATTTGCTATTTTCTCAATATTTACAGTAGTTGTAACATGGCAACCAGGTTCCCAAAAGGTTTTAGTTTACTAATTAGGCCAATATAAGCCATGGATCCAAGCTTTGGAGCTGTCCACGCCTCTGAGGCCTCAGAAGGCGGGTACCCTGGCTCTCTTTGATGTCTTTTGTCCCCCTTGCCTATTTTTCATGTCAAAATAGAAATTTAAGCTTCAAGTGAGATATCCAAAATGGGTATATCAAAAGTCCATGTAAGAATAACATGATATTAAGTGCTCAAAACATGCATAACACTACTCTTAGTGTATATGTAACATGGGATTCCTCACAATCCCATTATTTTGGCGTGAAATTAAGAAAAACAAAAATTTTCAAGGATCTTTATGTGGTATTGAAGTCTTTTCCACATTACCACCTCAGGAGTTAATTTGAGCTTATTCACTCTATGGAGCTACCGTAGGTGAATCTTTGTGTAGAATCCAAATCTGGCCTTAAATCCATGGATTTACTTACTCAATAAAAAGTTATTCATCATTTCTGAAATCAAAAATGATGAATTTTCAATATATGCATGACTTATGAGTTATGCATAATTCAAAATTTATTTTGAAGATACTTGTGGCCTATTTGGGTATGTAAAATATACTTCAAGGCTCACATTCCTTCATGGATGTTGTCTTGAAAGCAGGGGCTTTGGAATTGGCCCTAGGGGTAACTACTTGAGTTAGTTGCCCCATGAATTGAATCCTTTGCTCCATCATCTTGAGGAGACTTGGTTCAGTCTGAGAGACAAGAGGTTGACTAGGAAGGGCTAGATTAAAATCCTGAGGCACCTCTGGAGCATTTGCCAAAGCCTCCCCCACTTCAATCTCCCCAGAATCTTCCTCTTCCACAGACTCTTCCCCCTCTTCATCTTCAACTTTGCCTAGTCTTGCTCTTGCACCTCCAGACATGCCAGGGTAGCCACCCAAAAGTCCAGAGAAAGATATTTATCTTCTTTATTTTATTCCCCCTCTTCTTGAGGGTACTGCTCCTTCCATTGGTGGTCCTCTGTTCAAATTTGCACTCAGTTGATGAACTGATGGTGTGCGGTCAAGAGGAACCCTTGCTGTAGGAGTGAGAAACGCTGGATTTCTTTGAGATCTATTGTTCTTGGCTGGAGGGCTATGCTGAACTGGCATTATGAAGAATTAGAATAATAAATTGATGGTATCGAAAACAGAAATCAAAACTTGGGAAAATAAATTACAATAAAATCTTGATGAGTCTTGAGGAATCAACTCAAATCTTGAGGTGAAATCAAATTGGATCAATTCAATAAATAATCAATAATTAATTCAAATTCAATATCAATAATGTTGAAGAATTCACTAAGCACTCAATCAATAAATGTCTTCAAGGTCAATTCAAGGTCTTGAGGAATCAATCAGTCAATCAATATCTTCAGATATCAAAATAAATCAAGAATCAATAATCAATTCTTGAGGAATCCAAAAGCCAATAAGTCCAATCCAAATGAACTCCTGAATCGCTGAATCAATAACCCAAATAAATCCCAATCAATCAACCAATCAATTAACCAATCAATAACTCCTGATAAGACCTGAATAAAAACCAAACAGAAATTGGTTTTGAGATAAAAAATGAATTAAGATGCAATGGTCAGCAATGATTGAAAAAAATAGAAAAAATCACTTTTCATATGAATGAAATGAATGAGATGAAAATTGATGAGAGAAAAGTCATAATCATGAAAAATCATAAAATCATGAAAGAGTCATAATTGATGAATGAGAGAAATGAATTTAAATGAATGAAGAGAAAGACTCAAGTATGAGTTAAATCATTTAATGTCACAGGGGCTCTTCTAAGTGAAGAAGGCCTGGCACTCAGTAACCCGGGACTCACTTATGGGGGGCTCAAGGATAAGGTAAGAGATGAATAAACTCCACAGTGTAATAAGCTGAATTACTAATAAAAGAGAAAGAAGAAGGCAGAAAAAAAAGAATATGAAGAAGAAACAGAAGAGCCAACCAAAAACAAGTTCAAGTCCACTGTTCCAACTTGTCAGAATGGAAAGAGAAGGGTTAATAAGGCTCTGGCCACCCAACTCATAATGTACAGGCAAAGACTAACTTAAAATTAAAGAATTATAATACCCAAAATAAGGATAAGAATAGTTATGAAAGAATAAATAAACCAACTTAATTAACAGGGGAAAAGTCCCCAGGGGGAGAAAGAGGGGCTGGTATATTTGAGAATCACCAGCCCTGATCCAGAGAGAGAATTTCAATGCGAGGATTTGATGATTGAATTGATTCTGGCCAATACAGGTCCTGTACGAGAGTGGTGGTGGTATTGAGTGATCGTAAAGTTTAGAAATGGTGTATCCAAAACTGTATTGGGTAATTCCCACCTGTACAAGTATTGATAGGCTGTATTTATGAACCAGACTGTATGCATGTTTCAGCAAGGAAGATTGCTGAAACACACAATGGATTTTCTGGTTTGAGGTGTTTGAGTGGGTGTATCAGTGAATACCCTTACCGCTGATGAGTGGTTGTTACACTTTGATTGTTCTTTTGAAATGATTTGAGATATGATTACTTCTATTTTTAAAAATCCTCATATCTTTTTAGCCACAAGAAGAGTATAGAACTCTCAAGAAACTTTCTTTTTATTTATTTTAATTCATTATCTTATTAAAAACAAAACTTATTTCAGCTTTCAAACTAAAGAATATACAAAGATTTCTTATCTTCTCAGTGTCACAGGAGCTCTTCTATGTGAAGAGGGCCTGGCACTCATTAAACTGGGACTCACTTCAGAGGGCTCAAGGATCAGATAAGGCAGAACACTTAATAGTGTAATGAGATTAAGATTGCTAAGAAATAATAATATAAGAAAGGCAGAAACAAAGAATAAGAGTAAGAAATAAAAGCGTCAACCACAAACAAGTCCAAGTTCACTGTTTCAACCTTTCAGAAAGAAAGAGAAGGGTCAAAGAGGATATGGCCACCACACCTCATATTAAACAGGTGAGAAGAATTGCAAAGACTAACTTAATACCAAATAAATATAATACCCAAGGAAAGGGTAAGAATATTTATGAAATAATAAATCACTTAAATTAATTAACTGGCGAAAGGTCACCAGGGGAGAGAAAGAAGGGCTGTTATATGTGAGAATCATCAGCCCTGATCCTGACAAAAAGCTTTCATGAGAGGTATTGATGATTGAATTGAATCTGGCCAATACAGGTCCTGTAAAATCTGTACAGGATATTTAAATTAGGAGTGATAGTGTTGGGTGAGAATACAGTTTCAGGATTGTGTAACCAAACTGTATTGGTTAATTCCAACCTATACAAGTATTTACAGGCTGAATTGAGTCACCAGACTGTATGCATATTTCAGCAAGGAAGATTTCTGAAACTGATTTCTGATACACACAGTTGATTTCTGATTTGAGGTGTTTGAGTGGGTGTAAGATGGAATACCCTTACCCCTGACTATTGGTTGTTTCAGTATCCTTCTCTTGAGACTTGTGGGCTCCTGAACATTATAATACCCTGCCACCATTGAGTGGACTCACAACATCTCCACATCTTTCCCAAAAGTTTTCTTTTCATTTTTCTTTCCTCTTAGTCATTATCCTGAAAATCCTCTCCTCTCTTCATTGTCCTTGATTATCTGTCTTCTTCCCTTCTTTTATTATTGAGGAAGTTCTGCAACCTTCAAGTCAGACTCTTATTTTAAATTGCAATAAATAACTTCCTTTAAAGGAATGGCCCTTGGGTTGTATCCAAAAAATAAGGCCTCGGAGCTATTCTGCTCAAAAATTGATGAATAATGGCGATATGAATGTATCTACCCATTATTTCCCAGCCAGTTGGTCCTCTTCATCTTTATTGACCTTTGGCATAATCCAAGGAGGGGGCTTGTCCCCATTGTCTTTGATATTTGGCCTAAAATTTGGTTTTTGGCCATTACTAAGGCCATTTTTCTGCCCCTTTGGTCCTCTGCATGTCCCATGGTCTGTGGTTCATGGTCCATATGGTCCATGGGGGTTATTAACGCCCCCAGAGTCAAACTGGACCCATATTCCAGGGTTCCAGGGGTCCCATGGGACCATTGAAATGGCCATGGACCAAATATTCACCCATATGGCCTGGGCCCATTGGGGGATCCAGGACCATAAGACTCAGACCTTCCCCAATGTTGTAGGGGAGGTCTTGGGTGAGTCATTGGGTGCCCAATTTGAGGGGCCATAACTGGATTATGGCCATCTTCATTGATGAACTTTCAGGCTTGAATTGCATTATTCAGATGTGCTGAATTCTTCTGCCTGCACCATCTTTAGCCATGCATTCCAAACTGACTGAACTAACTGAATCTTCTCTTTCTGCACCCATACCATCTGTGCTTTGTGGTTCTGGAATCTCCAGTCAATTGGCTTCACCTTGGTCAATGGCTTCTTCTGGTCAAACTTATGAAGGTTAAAAGGCAGTTGACGTCCTTGATCCTGCTTGTAATGAGTGTTTGGCCAAGGGAAAAGATTGCTTCCAACATTTTAATCCAAAATGTTCAGTGTCATTTCTGCTTTGTTGGAAAGAGGCCATGTCGTTGTCCTTGGCCAGCTGCTTCCAATGTCAAAAGGTATTTGTGAAGTAAGAAAGATGGGCCTTTTGGGAAAGAGCTCCCAGTTTCTGAGGGCCCTACTCCTGCTGGTACTTCAGGATATTCTGATTGTTAGTAAAGTGACTTTCTTGATTGAATTGGATACTGATATTTTGAATTAGTGACTGGTTCGAGGCATAGGGATGTGGCAAGATGGACTAATGTTGGAGGGCCCATCCCAGTTGTTGGTAGGACAAGCTACTACAGCTCAGCCGTCCCAATATCCAGGATGAATACTAAAGGTGTAGTGAAACGGATAAGACAAGTTGCAGATTCCCCACCTGATCCAGATGCTGAAGGTAGTGATGAGTTGAATGGTGAAGAAGCTGAGGTGGTTAATAATCCTGTTGGCCATCAATCCAGTGCTTCTCCTTCCCAGCCTCCTTCCAAAAGATTTGAAAGCCTCCTTACTCCCAGTACCCCTAGAAATTTCCAACCAACGCTTGCTACCATTCCTACTTCTCTTCCTCCTGCATCACCAAGTTGCTCCCACACCAGGCCTTCCATAATTCCAGAAGTAAGACCAATGCCCATTCAAAAGTGTAGAAATTCAGCTACAGTCACCTCTCAACAGCTCCACCAGAAGGAGAGAAAAGCTTCCTCCTTTGCCATTTCCTGACACCCAAGTATTTCAGGGAAGGGATTGTTGGCCTATCCTAGTCACCAAAGAAGATCCAACCACAGAAAGTGAAAATAAAGATGCTGTGGCCAGGTTGTTTGAACAAGTTGATAGGAATAGTAGGGAGGTGATTATATATACTAATGATAGGACTATTCCTGGTACTTCTCCTGAAGAGATGGATGCAAAGTTTTTCTGGTATGAAGAAGACTGGATCAATGATTTCCAGAGAACTTTTGATCATATGGGTAGAGATAACTAGTTTCATTGTTCTTTTTTGTATTTGGTTTGACTTCTATCCCCACTCTTATAACTACTAAAAATAGAAAAGAAAAAATAAATTGAACCTCCCAATACATGATATGGGAGGGGATTCTGGTGCTTTAAAGAATATAGCATTAAAATGAAATATACAAGTAAAGAAAAGAAAGAAAATGAAAGGAACAGAGAGTAAAGAAAAAGAAATACAAATATTCCTGAGATTTGTCCTTCTTGTGGTGAGCTGCTTGCTTTTGGCCAAGAATTGTCTGAAAGATAAAAACAAAGATTTGATGCTCACAGAGTGGCCAAGGTGATGTTTGACAAGAAGTAGAACCCTCAGGAATGCATACCAGGAGATGGAAGTTACTTTCATAACTCCCACTCCCCACCAAGCACCTTAAAACAGATAACTTGCCATAAGTGAATTTAAAGTAAGGAATGTCTTGAATAATGATTATTGGCATAAGTTGGAAAAGAATAAAATAAAAAAGAAAGAAAGAATTAGGCCATATCTTTATGAAAGTTCCAAATTTGAGGGTATGGATGTTGCAAGGCCTGCAGAATCTGTCCAAAAAGTTGGCAAGTGCTCACAAAGTGGCCAAGGTGATGCTTACAACAACATTTGGGTAGAATACCCTTTAAGGTGCATGCCAGGAGAGGAAATTACTTTCATAAACTCCAATCCCCACTACGCACCAAAAAATCAAACTCTTGAGGTAATTGGGCCATGCTTGTATGGATAAACTGAATGGAAATCCTTCACAAGGTCTGGTGAGTTGGTAAGTTTGGAAGCTGGTTTCCAAGTTTTTCTTTCTGGGTCTTCACTAAATACTTTCCACTCTAGGAGATACCATAATTTACCTCTTTTGAGTTTTGAGTCCAGAAACTGAGCGACTTCCCATTCTTCTTGCTCTTCCACTATGACTGGTGGTGGTGGCAATTGCTGTTGATTTGGGATAGCTTATTGCTTCACTGTTTTTAATAAGGACACATGAAAGACAGGGTGAACTGACTTCCATTGTTGAGGAAACTTGAGGTGATATGCATGACTTCCAATCTTCTTAGGAACTTCAAAGGGTCACAGCAATCTTTCTGAAAGCTTCTTGGTGGGTCTTGTTGTCTTGATGTTCTTGGAAGCTAGCAATACCTTATTCCCAGGTTGGAAATCAAGTGGAATTGTCCTATTTCTATCTGCATACTTCTTAAATCTCCTTATTTCTGGCCCTAATTCTTCTTTGACAACTTTCTGTACTGATTGGAGTTTTTTTGATAACTTTCCAACAGGTGGGTCTTGAGAAATATGGCTTGAGTCAAATCTGGGATTTCTTCCATAAATGGTGAAGAAAGGTGAGTTCTTTTTTGATGAGTGTTCTGCATTATCATAGGTAAATTAATCCACAGGGAGCCCTGTGTGCCAGTCATCTTGATGATAACTGACATAAACCCAAAGATAATGTTCTAGAATATGAGTCACCCTCTCTGTATGTCCATCTGTTTCAGCATGAAAAGAAGTTGAAAGATCTCTTGATATCTTGAGCTGCTGACATAATTGGGTCCAAGCTGATGAAACAAATTAAGATCCTCTATCACTGAAAATACTGGCTGGAAGACCATGTTTGGAAAAGACATGGTTAATGCAAGTTTGAGCTAAGTTTCACAGGGTGTCACAGGGGCTCTTCGAAGTGAAGAGGGCCTGGCACTCACTTATGGAGGGCTCAAAGATATGATAAGAAGGGATACACGTAAGAGTGTTAAGGATGAATTACCAAAAGAATAAATATAAGAAAAGAAGCAGCAAAAAATAAGAGTAAGAAATAGAAGAGCCAACCACAAACAAGGCCAAGTCCACTGTTTCAACCTGTCAGAATGGAAAGAGAAGGGTTAATAAGAATATGGCCACCCAACTCATACTGTATAGGCGAAGAGAAAATGCAAAGACTAACTTAGAATTAAATAATTATAATACCCAAATATAAGGATAAGAATAATTATGAAATAATAAATAAACTAAATTAATTAACTGGGGAAAAGTCCCCAGGGGGGAGAAAGAGGGGCTGGTATATGTGAGAATCATCAGCCCTGATCCAGAGGAAGAATTTTCATGAGAATAATTGATGATTGAATTGAGTCTGGCCAATACAGGTCCTGTACAGCTGTACAGAACCTGTACAAGAGGTGTGGTGTATTTGAGTGATCATACAGTTTCATACTGGTGTATTGAAACTGTATTGGGTGAATCAAACCTGTACAAGTATTGACAGGCTGTATTGATGTACCAAACTGTCTGCATGTTTCAGAATGAAGATTTCTGAAACTGAATGCTGATGCAGATACTGGATTTGGTGAGTTGAGGTGTTTGAGTGGGTGTATGAATGAATACCCTTACCCCTGATGGATGGTTGTTACAATATCCCCCTCTTGAAACTGGTGGGCTCCTGAACACCATAATACCCTGCCACTGTTGAGTGACATCTTAATATCCCCACATTTTTTTAAAAAAATTTCTTTTTAATTTTCTCTTCCTCTTGACCATTATCCTGAAAATCCTTCATTACTTCTTCTCTGTCAAATTCAATTGCTTCCCCCCTTTTTCCAAGTTTGAGTAAGTATTCCACTTCGAAATATGCATTTCTTGTCTTCTGATTCACTCAACCATGCCCTTGGGATATATCCCAGAATAAGGCCACTGAGCTCTTGTGCTCAAAAAATGATGCCCAATGAGTATATGAAGTGTACTCATTGGGCAAGGCTTAATCCATTGAAAAATTGAAAAAACTTTCCTCCAAGGGGTCTTGTCCCCATTATCCATGGAAATGGCCTCAACAGCCCTTCAAAGTGCTTTTGGGCTGTGGCCTCTACTCTGATGAAGCTTGATATATCATGACTTTTATGGCCTTTTCAGCCTTTTTGGGTGCTCTGGTGAAAATGGTCATTTTATGATTTTTGGCCATATTTCACCTTTTTATGCCTTTGGGGTTCTACGGTCCGTGGGCCATGGTTCATGGTTCGCGGTCCATGGACCGTACGCCGTGGTCTGCGGTCCGTGGGCCGTGGACCTTATGCCGCGGTCCGTGGGCCGTGCGCTGCGGTCCGCGGGGGTTATTGGAGGCCCCCAGCACCAAAATGGAGCTCCTGGGCCCAAATTTGGTGGGGACCCAGGGTGACCAAGGGGCCCAGAAATGGCCCAATCATAGATTTCACCATACATGGCATGGACCCTTTGATGGGGTCCAGGACCATCAAGATCCTGGCCTCCCCAAAGTTGCAGGGGAGGCCCTGGGTGAGGAGTTCAGCCACAATTGAGCTATGGCCCCATTTCCTTGAGGTCAAATTATTTTTCTTGATATGGAGTGGATTGATTCTGATGTCTTGAATCTTCTGCTTGCATATTCTTCAGTTATGAGTTCCAAACTGACTGAACTCACTGAATCTTCTCCTTCTGCACCGCCACCGTCTGTTCTTCATGGTTCTGGCGTCTTCAGTCGATTGTCCTCCCCTTCCATGGCGTCTTCTGGCCATTTTGATCCCTCCCAAACCTATGATGGGTTCAGAGCAGTTGAAGGTCTTGAACCTTCCTGTACTGAATGTTTGGCCAGGGGTAAGGATTGCTTCGAAAATTACAATCCTCGATTGTCAAAATGCCACTTTTGCTTTGTTGGGAAGAAGCCATGCCGCCGTACCGGATCAACTTTGTCCCAGGTCAGGAGACACTTATCGAGCAGGAAAGATGGGCCTTATGGGCAGGAATTCCCCATTCTTGAGGAGCCTACCCCTGATGCAACTTCTGGATTTTCGCAATGTGAGTGATTTGCATATTTTTGGTTGAATTGGTGCTGATATTTTGATGTAGTGACTGGTTCCAGGCAGAGGGATGTGGCCAGATTGACTAATGTTGGAGGGTCCATTCCTGTGAGCCTTGAGGTATATTTTACATACCCAAATAGGCCACAATTATCTTAAAAATAAATTCTGAATAATGCATACCTCATAAGTCATGCATATATTCAAATTTCATTATTTTTTGATTTCAGAAAAGTTGAATAACTTTTTATTGAGTAAGTAAATCCATGGATTTAAGGCCAGATTTGGATTCTACACAAAAATTCACCTAGGGTAGCTCCATAAAGTGAATAAGCTCAAATTAACTCTTTGAGGTGGTAAAATGGAAAATACTTCAACACCACATCATCAATACCACATAAAAGATCCGTGAAAATTTTTGTTTTTCTTAATTTCACGCCAAAATAATGGGAATGTGAGGAATCCCATGTTACATATACACTAAGAATAGTGTTATGCATGTTTTGAGCACTTAATATTATGGTATTCTTACATGCACTTTTGGTACACCCATAGTGGATATCTCACTTTAAGCTTAAATTTCTATTTTGACGTGAAAAATAGGCAAGGGGGACAAAAGACATCAAAGAGAGCCAGGGTACCCAACTTCTGAGGCCGAAGAGGCGTGGATAGCTCCAAAGCTTGGTTCCATGGCTCATCTTAACCCAATTGGTAAACTAAACCTCTTTGGGAACTTGGTTACCAAGTTACATATACTGTAAATCATAAGAAAATAGCAAATAACCTGCTATTTTGACGTGCCAAGGAGGTAATGAGCTACTTACACTCCTGTAACCATGTCAATTACTAATGACTTTCCATGGATAAACCCCAAAAGAGTAATTAAAACCCTTTTGGGACCCATATTCATTGATTTACCTCATAGCAACCAGCAAAACACTGCTATTTGCAATTCTACGTAGAAATGAGGTAAAAACTTCAAAAATTCATTAAAAATACAATTCTTGATGAATCTTTCTGAAGCTTTCAGGACAAAAGGAGAAATGTATTATCTATGGTCCAGCAAAAAGAATTACAGTTTTACTAGTAAAATCCAAAGTTTTACTTACAGTCCATTTTTGGCTATTCTACGTGAAACACTGAATCTTCAAAAATTCACAGTAATTACAACCTCTGATGAAATTGGCAATAACATTGATAAATTTGAGAAATCAATGATTATTTTGGAATAAAAGAAGATTTACAGATGTTACTCCTTTTATTCTTAACCATATTGGGGTTGGTAGTCATGTAAAAGCATCAAATAAGTAATTATGATAATGTTACGTGACAAATAATGATGCAATCAATAAACCAAAAGGGTTTATTGTTTTCTCACTCACTGGTTTTTCAGTTTGCTCCATGGCACGCCTCTGTGAGCTGTTGTTGACTTAAAAGAGGCCTCCTCTTGCTGTTTTTTCCAAATCATCTTATTATCATTTTATATCATTGTTACCAACGAGTGTAAGATGTGACTATGAAACTGATGATAATATTACTGTTAATCAACACACCAGGGCAAATCTCGCGTCAATCGACGGCGATTGACTTCACGTCGCACCGCGGTCAGTATAAAATCTTGCTTCAGTCTTGTTAGTGTCACTTTATAGTCACTGGATTTAGTGGGTCACGTCACGTCAGCGTCAACACAACGTCAATCGTCACATGTGTCACATGAGAATGTCACTCAAAGCCCAAACCCATTTCAACACTATTGGCAACGTTCGGGTAATTTGACCTAATAGCTTCCGCCTCCCCAACGCTTAGCATGCTTACGCGCCCGCACCACCCTCCAGATAAGACTCTGACACTGCCTGCCCCCCCATCTCCGTCCTCACCACTCCTTACGCTTTCACACCCCCACCCTTACCATCCTTACGCTCATTGTGTGCCCTCCCGACATGCTCCCGACACTGCTGACCATCCTTACGCTCATTGTGTGCCCTCCCGACATGCTCGCGACACTGCTCACAATCCTTACGCTCGCCTAGTAAGTACCCTCCCGACATGCCTCCGACACTGCTTACGATCCTTACGCTCATGAAGTGCCCTCCCAACATGCTCCCGACACTGCTCACGATCCTTACGCTCATGAAGTGCCCTTCCGACATGCTCCCGACAATCCTTACAATCCTTATGCTCGCCTAGTAAGTACCCTCCCGACATGCCTCCAACACTGCTTACGATCCTTACGCTCATGAAGTGCCCTCCCGACATGCTCCCGACACTGCTCACGATCCTTACGCTCACGGAGTGACCTCCCGACATGCTCCCGACACTGCTTACAATCCTTACGCTCACGGAGTGCCCTCCCGACAAGCCTCCGACACTGCTTACGATCCTTACGCTCATGAAGTGCCCTCCCGAAATGCTCCCGACACTGCTTACGATCCTTACGCTCACGGAGTGCCCTCCCGACAAGCCTCCGACACTGCTTACGATCCTTACGCTCACGGAGTGCCCTCCCGACAAGCCTCCAACACTGCTTACGATCCTTACGCTCATGAAGTGCCCTCCCAACATGCTCCCGACCCTGCTTATCCTTACGCTTGTGTAGTGCCCTCCCGACACTGCTTACCATCCTTACGCTCGCGGAGTGCCCTCCCGACATGCCTCCGACACTGCTTACGAATCCTCACGTTTCCGTATTACATCCACAGTGTACGGTGGTTTGTTGGCGTACACAATGGACGCCATCACCAAAATATGCTGAGTGGCCTTCTCTGCCAACAGGACCTCAGGGGAAATTGGTCAGTATATTCACAATGTTGTGGTTAGGGTTTAAATCATGAGACTCACAAATTAAAACCTAATAAGTGGACTATTTAAGACAAGAATTGTGTCTCCTGTTTCACCGACAAAACCATTTTATTTCATATCAATCAAATGGAACACTTTGCTTAGTCCTTACCTCATGAGCGTTGAATAGTTCAAAAGTTGACTTTAGTAGGTTTCTCACTAGTCAACTTTATTCAATGTCTCACAGGGAAGTGATTTCATTTGCATGATATGAAATAATTTGCAAAACATCGCCTCCTGCAATTTCCCGACAAATCGCATTTTGCAAATGCGATTATTTTACTTGCACCTTTTTTCTTGAATTTGGATCTTTTATCCAAATATTTTCAAACAAGTTATCAATCAACTCGTCACCATCTATTTGCTTACTAAACTACCTCCGCTATGGCCCGAACCCCGGGAAATTCAACTCAATTCAATGAACGACCAACTTCAGCCCCAGAGAGTGGAAGTGAAATCTCTGATATCGCCAGTAGTCGTGAATTAGGCATTGAAGTAGAGAGCCAGTCACATGAAGATAATCAAGATCCACCAGTTCTTCCGGAATGTGAGTATGCATCCATCTTGAATATTTCAAATCTCTCAAAACCTGATATTGTGTCATAGCCTTTATTTCAGGGCAGCCTCCAAGCTCTCAGAAACCGAATTTTAAAAGTTATGAGAAGGAAAAGACTGTTGAACCTTGTGCACCGACAGAAGATGATGGGCAAGATGATGTAATTTTCAGTGGGGAGGTGGAAATTATATCCAAGGAACAATTTGTCTCCAACATTGCTCAAACAATCCCAAGGCTCGAAAAAATCCAAAATGATAGTAAAATTCCTGATTATGTGTGTCAAAAGATTGCTGAAGCCATGAGCCTCCTCAAAATGGATTTGAACCGTAAGTCCATTAATAACTCAAATCAAAATTGATAAAAATAGCTGCTTACAATATATGGGCAGGTGTGGAGGTGGGAGAATCTCTACCTGAAGGATCTCGAGTCGTCATTGGATTTCCAGGCAAAGGATTAGGAAAAAGACCAAATATACATGCGACCAAAAAAACAAACAAAAAACGCCGTACCTTTGAAGCCGCAAACGATTCTCGCGATCAAGGTCATGAAATTATCAATGTTGAACTGGACCATATTGATAATGAACCTCCGCATACTGAACCCCCCCCATACTCAATGAAACAATCCATGATGAAGCTCCACATACTGAAAGCCCCCGATACCCAATGAAACAATGCATGATGCAACCCCTCCCGCCTCTCCTCGGAATATTCAAGCCTTTCAAGAAAGGGAAAAAATTAAACATGATACAATGGGACGAGATATGACTGATATAATTCCCGACGCTGAGCCCAAAGTGTCATCCGCTGCGAATTTTCATGGAATATTTTTATCCCGCATGGAAGAGTTTGCAGGCATTTTGAATTATCATTCCAATATTTCTCAACAATCATGGAAAAGGGGGCTTGATAATATCAATAGGATTTACAAAAATAGATGGGACAATTTACCAACAAAGGATGCTCATACCTTCCTGCCCGTTGGTATTAAGGTGATCAGTAACCGAGATCTTAAAATGTCGGCTTGGCTGGAGGACCTTGAGATGGCAGGTGAGTTTTTTTTAATCTTTGTGCATGATACTTGATTATTGGCTTTTGACTGGTGATATAAATTGCAATATACAGGGTTAGATTTTTTTAAGCCAACCGAAACAGAAGCGTTTTTTGATAACAACATTTGGAATCTCAAATTGATGAAGGAATCAGCTAAACCTCCAGATAATCTCCCCAAATCTGAACACTCCTTCTTCAAAATGGTTCAGAGCCTTCTTTACCCCGCAAATCCAGTTAAACATTTTTGGGCAAATGTTATGTTTGAATCCATTAGTTTAGTCTCATACAATGTGATTGCACCCAAACCATTTGTTGCACCAACATCAAATTCGACCGATCCTCTTGGACTCGAACGCGGAGCAGTTGAATACCTTGCCTCCTGCTTGAGTAAATCGAAGCAACGTGCAACCCAACTCAGCATTGAAGGTGGCGGCGCTGACAATGAGATATCCACAAAGCCGCAGAAGAACCTGGAGGATCTAATGGATACAGTTATCCATTTGATGATTGCGTACAACATGGTACGTGCACATACAAAGGTCGAAGTGAATGGCATCAAAGGCAGACTCACGAACTCCAAAAAAAATGAGGCCATCAAAGATCTTTTGGCGTGTCACAAGAATCTCGGAATAAATCGAATTTGCTATGGTATATTAGCGGCATTCTGTGCGGCGGGGGTTCGTGGTTTGATGGTATGCTCAGATGACTGGAGAAAAAGCTCAGTTAAAGGGGCTTTATCACTAATTGACATTTCCGCAAAACTTTCAGAGGGTAAAAATCTAGTGGAGCCAGTGTGGCTACGTACTAATAAGTATATATGTAATTTACTGAATAAAAGTTTCTTCTCATCAGAGTCTTTTAACCCCACTGTACCTCTTAGATTTGAATTTGCACGATGCTTGGTATTAGACTTTGGTGATTCCTGGGTGGCGAAGCGTGGTCTTGGTTCGAGTGATGAGGTCACCTTGACTGTACCCAGGTCAGCTAAACTCACAACCAGGATTGACCCGTTTTAGATTAGCTTTGTACTAGATAGATTGTAATTTAATTTTGCAAAGTGATTTATGAATTTAATAATCATGACTTCCTATCCTACTACTGCCCGGATGCCACAGTCTGAGTACCAATAGTAATTGTACGGCGGCATGCCTCCGTACATCATTGCAAAGACTCCAACAAGACGCAAGCTGAGTCAGGCGTTGTGCGCGCAAGTAGCACATGTGGGGGCATTGCGGGAGGTCGCGTTTATCACTTCCCGCCAGCCCCATAATAGGCCAAATGTTCCTGTGTCTTTCAAGAGGACTAGGATAACTAGGGATCCACAGCAGGATGCATATTGCATTTGCGTGAGCTTGTGATATTCCAGAAGGTTGGATTGGAAAGTGATTGCATGGGAACATCAATGTCAAATTGAATAATGCACTATCCACTGCAAATTTCAGGTTCAGGTATTTGAGATCGTGAATTTGCCAAGGTCAGGCGTGAGCTTTCTTTTTAGCCGCAATTAAAAAAGATTCATCCACCGCAATCCAATTTAGGTGATATTAACAAATCAGTAATCATTTGGTTTCATTTCAATTTCTGCTGAAAGCATGCCATTCACCAAAAAAGGAAAAGAGCGTAAAAGGGAACTCGTGAGAAAGCGTCGTGCTGAGGAGGGAAAGTGTGAGTTACTCGCTTAATCTCAGTGTATATATGCTTCCACATTTATGTGGCACCCTCATTGGGCCCCACGGAAGAACATTGGCTTTAGTCGGTTCAGATTGTGCCAATGTCATGTGGGCTCCAACAGGGAAGTTCAAGGATGTGTGCCGAAGAAAGCTCCTTGGCAGTATCTGATATCTTGTGTGCTTCAACACATAGTGATCCCTCAACCACTCGGGAATAGTAGCAGATCCCAAAAGACAAATGAGCGCAAAACGAGCCGAATGAATAGGTTGTTTTCCTCCTCTCGCCCAACAGCACAAATATCAATGCCAGTATCAGCAAATATGACCCCAAGTGAAATTCGGAGGGTTGTGGATGTCAATCAGATCAAACGCATTCACTTTGGCCGTGTGGCAATTTTCTCTTCAACCGGATTACTCATTGCCCTTGTCGAATTCCGACCATTCACAACAATGAGTGAAGTCGAGGTCAATCAATGGGATGAATTATCACAATTCTTATTTCGCGAAAAGAGGTTCACTGACCCTATTGCAACAAATGGAGCATTACTGGAGGGATTTATGTTCGCAATTGGGTGGCGCAAATGCACCACGAAGAATGAACAATTTGGTCTGTATGGTAGTGCTGGCAAAATTGAAAATGCAAAAGATGAATGGCGGGACCGAGGTGCCAATCTTAGCTCGGTGGGTCGCATTCTAGGTCAATCCTTACGATATGTTGGGGATAATTTATTTCAGAAGATTCAAAATTGCTACAACTCATTGGGGGTTCCGTCTTTTGATCAAGTCAAGTATGAAGGCAATAATCCCGCAAATCAGGGTGCATGTGAGTTTGCTTTGGCACTCACTTTCACCATGAATGGATTCAAAAACGCACCTCATGTTGATAAGGATGCATCGTTGTATGCTTCGGGATGGTGGTTTCAAGCTGATAAGGAGACCGGCCAAATTCAAAGAGATGCATCAAAGCGGTGTACAGGGGGCAAATTGATTTTCCCAAATGAGAATTTTTGGATTGATCTATCCGATTGTCATGGGCTCATTCAGGTAGTGTGGGCCAGCAGTACATTTCTTCATTATACTGATCCAGCACAGGACAACGAAAGCACGACACTAGTGGGTATGTCCGCACAATGCTCAAGGAGGTTGGCAAAAACAATGTGCCGAAAAAGCCATGGCTATTATGAGATTGGCGAGGGAGCGGCCTATCAAATCAGGGATGGTAATACAATCTCAGCCCAATTCAAAGAATGAGGAGATTTGCATGTGTGTTGGGTAAGTAATGGTGGGGTAAGGCAGAGGACAATATACACCAGGATTGGATGGATTCGAGTGCGGCAGATGGGGTGTCTCACATGAAAAAGGGGTGAAGTGGATTATGTACGGTGGCATGCCATCGTACATCTGTCCTAGTTTGTTGCTATTGTCCAGGATGCCAATGATTCACACGCAAATCCTTATGCTTGTGCAGGTTCCGCCAATGCTAAAAGTTCCTTACGCCTATGCGGGCTGCCAACGCTTCACACGCCAATCCTTACGCCTCTGCAGGTTCCCGACAGCTCACACGCCAATCCTTACGCCTGTGCAGGTTCCCAACGATTCACACGCCAATCCTTACGCCTGTGCAGGTTCCCAACGATTCACACGCCAATCCTTACGCCTGTGCAGGCTCCCGACAATTCACACGCCCAATCCTTACGCTTGTGAAGGCTCCAGACAGCTCACACGCCAATCCTTAGGCTTGTGAAGGTTGCCAACAATGCTGACAATTTCTTACGCCTGTGCAGGCTCCCGAAAGCTCACACGCCAATCCTTACGCCTGTGCAGGCTCCCGACAGCTCACACGCGAATCCTTAGGCTTGTGAAGGCTGCCAACAATGCTGACAATTTCTTACGCCTGTGCAGGCTCCCGACAATTCACACGCCAATCCTTTCGCCTGTGCAGGCTCCCGAAAGCTCACACGCCAATCCTTACGCCTGTGCAGGTTCCCGACAGCTCACACGCCAATCCTTACGCCTTTGCAGGCTCCCGAGAGCTCACACGCCAATCGTTACGCTTGTGAAGGTTCCCAATAATTTAAACAATTCAATACATGACTAAGATTAATAGCGTGTGACCATAGGAACGGCAATTTCTCATGAATCTGGAGTGGATTGCTCACATGCCGGAACCTCCCACTTTTTTACAGTTAAGATTTGATATGGCTCGAAACAATGGAGGAAGAAAATATAGGAGGCAGGAATGGTGACTATTGGCGCATTTTTGGCAAAAGAGTTTCTCACATACAAATACTAACTGAAACTTTTGGTGGGGCACTTACGAAAATTATTCTCACACAATAGTAAATATGAATCATTGAGGAATTATAATAAATTCACGTGAACAAAGAACATAAGAGAAATTGAAAATATCATTCATTGAATACAAAAAATTTATCTAAAGGAGTGTAATACAAAAGGTAAAAAGTGGAAAGAATACGATTTTTTTTGTGGATTTTTTTTTTCTAAGAATTTTGAGACTATCCCGGTGATGTCCTCCATTGGATAAGCCTCCATCGCCGCGCCAAGGAGGGAGTTTAGTTCCTCCTGGAATTCCCGGTGCATCTCATTTCGATGAGTGGCATCCACGAAAGGAATCATGTGGAGCAACCAACGATGCTCCAACAAGATTCGATTGATCGATCCGTGGACAATGGCTCGAGGGATCATCAAAGTCGGTTGTAAGTTGGTAAATTCCTGGCGAGCGTCATCGTAGGAATGAGAGGCCGTTGGCACCGGGGGGGAGGAGGCGGTTGGGTTGTCGGCGGCAATGGGAGGGATATCCGGGGAAGGAACCGGGGTAGGAGTGGAGGGAGGGGAAGGTGGTGGAGGCGGTGAAGAAGGGGGAGGGGGGGAACCGACTGGCGTATCGTCGATGATGATAATCGAGCGGGGAGTGGCGGGACGAGCTGGAGATGGTCGAAGGAGGGGTGAGGAAAAGTTGAGTAGAGTTAAAAAAGTGAAATAGGGACTTACCAAAAGGTTCCTCCGTTGATTGTGTAGGAGCCACCTCAGGTTGAGGCTCACGAGTCGCAATGTCCTCAGGTGGTTCGGAGGATGGACTCGCGCCAGGAATAGGTGGCTCATCGTGCTGGGAGGCTTCTAGAAAAGGAGGAAGAGTCAGTTACCTTGATGCGAAAGTGAAAATGAGAAAAGAGAAAGTTGGCTGCTTACCGCGGAATAAGTCCTCAGACCATCGGGTGCCACTCGGGCCTGGGGTGGGTTGCCGCGGGGTTTGCTCGCGAGGCAAACTGGGAACGGGAGAGTCTTGTCGGGGGGGATTCGGAGGGTTTTGTTCTATGAGTAATGGAAAAAAGGGAGTATTATTGCGTGAAGATAAAAGAGATAAGGAGGAGAAAGAAAACTTACTGTGGCGTTTGAATCCCATCGGTGACAAGCCATGGTGACGATCGGCCCAAGCTCAAATGTCCTCTCGCCATCGCCATCCTTCATTGGCCGGATAATCACTTCGCTCCGGTCGAGGAGTGAAGTGACCATCGGATGGTGGCCTAGGAGGGGGGGTGGACAAATTGATGCTTGAGGGCACTGGGCTAATCGTCCGGAATCGTTCCCGTCGGCCTGCTTGAGGTCCCGGTGTCCATTCGCGCTCGGAAATGGTCTCATCATCGTCGACCACAAAGGAGTCCTTGCGAGGTCGTCTTGGGCGAGAACTCCTCTGGCCGCGTGGTCGGAAGGGTCGGACAACAAACGAGCATTTCTTGTGTGCTTGTCGGCAAGCATCACAAGCGTCTGTCGTTGTCGAAGAGCGGATGCAGGGGATACCCCGCTTGGTGCATAACGTGCACGACATCTAAAAAGAAAAAAATTGGGGTTAGTAAGTGAATAGAAAGTAAGCAATCAAGAAAGAAAAGGATGACATACAATGAATTATATAAATTTAAAACGGAATCAATTTAAAAACGCTCTAGTCAGAAGTTTTTAAAAGTCTGGAAGGAAGTCGTGAAGATAGAAAAATATTAATATCGGATAATAACGTGGACAAAACTTTATTTGAATGGAACGCACGAAGTAGATAGACGGGGGGTTCTGGAAGTATAAGCGGGAAAAAAACAAAGCAGAAGGATATGATAGTGGTTAGTGGAGTGCGAAAGAAAAGAGTGGAAAAGCAGGAAGACCTAGGGTAATACGCACAAAAAGGAGAACAGCGGGTGAGGTGGAGCAAAGTGGAGCGGGTGAGAAAGAAAGTGAAGGGCTTGTCGTGTGAAGATGGTCTTTTATACCATGGTGAAGCTGAGACGCTCTCAGCAGTTGCAGCACCCGCAAATGGCTCAGCTTCAAGGCGTGTGGGCAAAATTAAAGCTGAGTCTCAGCGAATGCAGCACCCAACAAAGGCTCAGCTTCAAGGCGTGTGGGCAAAATTGAAGCTCAGTCACAGCAGTTGCAGCACCCGACAAAGGCTCAGCTTCAAGGCGTGTGGGCAAAATTGAATCTCAGTCACAGCAGTTGCAGCACCCGACAAAGGCTCAGCTTCAAGGCGTGTGGGCAAAATTGAAGCTCAGTCGCAGCGAATGCTGCGACTGAGCTTCAATGTTGGCGTGAGGCAGAAGAACAATGGCGTTCTGGCTGATTATTGCTATTGATTGAATTGGCAAACTCAGTCGAATCCCCTTTGTTTCCTTACATAGCCACCCGATACCCCAGGAGGGTGGTCGTGAGGCCCTTGTTGAATGTGCATTGTGGGTGCAATGCACAAGTGACCCTTGCAGAAATGCGCCTGGTGCATTTGGTCACAAGTGACCGCGGCGAGATTACCGGCCATATGGCCTGGTAATAGTGTTTGAACAAAGGGGGGGGCTGTAAGACAAGTGAATACAGCGTGAGCTTTCCTCGACCCATTGCTCAGGTTTGCTTTCGGGTCATAATTGAAATGCTCAGTGGCTGAACATTTTAATGGCACAGTGATTGAACTATTGATATAACAATATCAAATGCACCATGCTGAGCCATTGCTCAGTTGTTTTTGTATGCCCACAATCTGAGCATTTGGCACAGCATCGGGTGACATTTCAGCCAGCTGCAGCATTTCACATGCTTTGGTGAAGTGCTCCAAACTGAGCCTTCCAATGTGCTATTGCAAAAATAGTTCATTCCATGGCTTTTCTGAGCACTTTCACACGGTCCTTTTGACCATGACATGCTCAGCTTGTGTGTGCAAATTGGGTGAAACACAATGCTGAGAATGTGGCACATGAGATACGTATATGAAAACGATTGCATTGGCTATATGCATGCAGGCTGAAGTAATATTACACCTTCCTAATCTGTACAGCCGACACTGTAGTACGCAGCAGGGCTGGATATGCGGTCCCAAATCGGTCTGAAGTACAACTTCATTAAAAAAATATTCGGTCGTACTGGAACTTGCGAGATATGTAATCACTATGTCCTCATTAAGTACCATACCTGATAAGGTCATTGTCAGTTCCAGTCTAACCGGGATTTAATTCAATAAAAATTGTATTCAAAATATTTTGTTATCATCTCTTTTTCTCACGGCTCAAAACAAAATCTTATCAATTTTAATTTTTTTTTGTTATAATTTCAAATGAACATCCTTTATTGTAGTTCGCAAAGGACATGTATTAAGCAACAATGAATTGTAAGTGGGATTGAGGAACCTATGAGTCATTGTAGCTATAATTGATGAATTAAATAGTCGTTTAATTGGAATGAGTTTTTGGAAAGATTGTATATTTGTGCTCATTATAAACAAATGAGAATTAAAGAAAATGATTGAAAAATTTTAAATAAAAATGATAAAACATTTGAGATAAGTGAGATGTTGCGCGAAATAATTAGTTGGGATTTATTCAGTGCGTAGTTGCTATTTGATTGGTCAGTTTCAGTTCCGCGCGAAAAAAAACAAAACGCGTTGGAACTGTTAATTCTGGTAGAATTAACAACCTAAATCAGTTTAGCCGAACTGCACGGAATAACCGACATGACAGCCTTGGTACGCAGTAAACCTTTGTAAATGTATGCTGCAGGGCAGAGCAAAAGCTGTTCAGCAATGTAACATGCAATCACGTCAAGCCATCAAGTCATATATCTCAACTGCATCCCTTTGATGCACCTTGTTGGACAGCTCTGCCTAACTCCGGCACCGATGCGCGTGTAATCCAAGTTAATGTAAGTGGGTGATATCGGGGCAAACTTTGACTGGCCGCGCGTGCTCATTGGCGGGCAGCCACCCACTTTCTCATATGCACCACCCGACGGGTCATACGCAGGCAACTTTCACACGCCTGGAAGACATTTCACTGCCAGTCTTCCGACCGGCTATTTTCTCGGTCGGGTGGTCAGCTGCACTGCAGACGCTCACCCGCTTGCGCATGGAAACCTGAGGTCCATCAGTATGGATTTTCTTCAGCCTCATCCGCATTAGAATAACCCCGGCCTATGATTGTGTCGGGATCTCCCACTCCGGGTCATTTTCTGCTCGTTCTCAAGCGCCTGACGCAATCAAACTCATGTTCGGTGGCACGCCACCAAACATATCTTACCCGCCCACACACACACATCTCTACAGTGAGTTTGCCCTTTGAAACCGCCAACATTGCCCAGTAGGTCCCTGTGCGAAAATTAACCTGGGGATGATACCCTCATTGTTCGCTGTCACACCAGCGAACATGACTGCATGCCTCTAATATGCCCTCCACAATAACTTCCTCCAACCCACCCAATTTCGGATATGCTAATGTCAACCTTGATCCACCAAAGGTTTTGTACCCTGCTGCAGATGCAGCAAAATATCGGTGCACCCACATTTTGGCCACCTTGCCTTGATATATGCCCCAAATTGGATATGAAAATTGTCAGCCCAAGACGCCCACCCCCATCAAGACCATGCACGTAACCACAGGCGATCCCCCTTTTGGCCTGTTGCTGCCACTCATATAAGTTCCCCACCTGCGCTTATTCCTCTTCATTCCCTTTAGCTAACCCTTCCCGATCATATAATTCTCAACTGTCCCCAAATAATTTAACATAGCCATAATGTCAACCCCTTCACAACCACTTTGCATTGGGATGATTAATATTCGTATTCAAATAAATAGTGATATAACCTTAAAGCCTGAGAATTCCCACTTAGGTTCTTGGATTATCCTATGGCACAATCAACACAACATATTTGTTTATCTCCCCAATCACCAGCATGCTATTGGCTCTCTACCTGGAACCCTTTCCAAAACGTTGATACCATTCCTTGGGGCACCAAAAACGTTCATGCACTGTGGTCCTGGTGGCGCATGGATTGAAAATTGCCAATCCAATCCTTCTCAAATATTATTCGTTGAGGGAGTATTTATGACTGATGCAAATGATCCCTCCTCATCTCAGAAACCCAATCTAGTATTGATGTTCTTCACAAGGTATCCAAACATTTTATTCATAATGGAAAGCTTTCAAACACAAGATTTCAAGCTTAGAATGCCCAAAGAATATGACTGTGATACTCATAGTCAATGTCAACTCTTCACTCCGACATTTCCCGCTTCAAGCTCGACGCCAGTTTCATATCCTGCTGTTTCATCATTGGTTTCCAAGCAGAAACTGATACAATTACCCAGTGGATCAGACCTCCCCATGATGACCCCGCCCCATGCCATTATTCAAACCCCCCTCCTCCCTCATCAAAAGACCGGACTAGCTTTTCTCTGGGATCGAGAAATCCCCAATGGCCAATCAGCCCGTAACCTTTGGGCCACCTCACCCCCAGGATCCACTTTCAATTCCAGGCACATCATTACAAACAGGGTCGTTAGCTCATTTGAATCCCTTTCGACCAATACCCCTCTTGGGGGACTGCTCGCGGATGATATGGGATTAGGTAAAACCATTCAGGCCATTGCTCTAATTGGTACCTCCAAAGAGCGGATGATTGCAAACCCCCATCGCTCCACGCCCACCATGATCATCTGCCCCCCTCGCTTAATTACCAACTGGCAATCAGAAATATCCAAGCATGCTCAGGCTGGAGCGCTGCATGCCAAAATCTACCATGGTCCCACTTGTTACTCATTATCGGAGGCCGACATCTTAAAATATGATATCATCATCAATTCTTAGAATACTATCACCCAAGAATTTAAGCAAACCAATACCTCTACATCATTCATTTTTCAAATCAATTGGCATTGTATAATTTTGGATGAAGCACAGTGAGTGGCTGAGCTTAAATGATTCAAATTACCTTTTATATCCAATAACCCTTGCCCCATCTTATATCTATATTCTCTCTCAATACACTGCCACTCACTGTGCCATTAATAGCCTCCTTTCATTCTGTCAAATATGTTTAACGGGCACACCTATTCACAACACCATTTATGACCTTTTGGGCATAATATCCTTCATCACTCAACCCCAGAGCGCCGATCAAGATAACTGGTCACCATTCATCCTGAGTAGTCTTTCAAAAGGTTGCAATGATATTTTGCATTTGGCATTGCGGCATTTAAGTTTGCGCCGCACCAAAACCACACATCTCGAATCTCTCCCCACTATTAGCCATCATTATGAGCTGCTCCCACTCAACCCGACCATGCAGCAAGAATATTCCACATTATATGAAGAATTCCTATCATCCAAAAGCAAAGGACCAGGAGAGTTTTTCAGAAATATTAATAAGCTGCGAATATGTTGTAACCATCACATCATGCTTAACACAATTGCGGAGGCGGAGCTGGAAGACCCCGAGGGCAGGAGCACTCAGGATAACTCCCCAAGAATCACACGAACTATTGTGGATGTGGAAACATGCATGATGAGTAGTAAAATTGCACACCTCCTACAAAGCTTAATGAAGAACAAACAAACAAGGTGTGGTCCAACGAAATCGGTGGTTTATACCCAATGGACCCAATTTCTAGATTTGTGCGTTAATTCTAATATGCATCCATTACCAATTGACTCCATCTGACTTTTTTATATTGTAGAATTGGTATTGCTCTTGCCCATCACTCTATCCTTTCAGCACGAATTGATGGAACAATTACACTACGAGCGCAGGACAAGGCGCTTGAGAATTTCTTCAATAATCCTGAATGTGAAGTACTCATTGCATCCATTGCCGCGGCTGGAACTGGCCTCAATATAACTTGTGCTAATATAGTCTATTTAATGGTGAGGGGCCCCCCAAAATTCTCCCCTGATTTTCGGACCCTGACATCCACATTTCCAGGAGCCCAATTGGAACCCAGCCATTGAGGCTCAGGCTGTTGATCGTCTACATCGTATTGGCCAACAACGACCTGTACAGGTCATCCACTATATCACTCCTCATTCAGTTGAGGTCAACATGCGGAAGGTACCTTTCAAGCTCATCTTTCACTTGATTGTATTACTATTCTGAAATCCTTCCTTATGGGAATGCCATATTCCAATCACCAATAGGTCCAAGAAAAGAAAAAATCATTAACTGCGTGAGCCTTACTGATATTATATAATTTGTGATTGACAAAGTTGATAACTCCTGTTGACTCTGGCACAGGTCCACAATTATGAACACCATGAGCTGGATCGAACTTATTCAATATTTCCTCAATGAAAATGAGCAATAGAGTATTATTGCAAGGGAGACGGTGCTACATTTCAATTCATATTGTCTATATTCTAACATATTTAGCAAGTTGTTGCATCCTTAAGAGATAATAATCAGATTTTATTACACCTGCACAAATAATTCACAAAATTTTAATTTGTCACAGTGCTATACCGTGACAAATTACTAAGTTATTGCAGAGCATCACCATTAGGCCTAATAACTGGCATGTCAAGTATCTTGAGGGCGCTAGTCTGCATCTTACTACAGCCTTTGAGCCAATCTTGATCAAATACCTGAAATGATAGGCCTTCCGGAATATCACCATCATCTGTCGATCGTAATTCTGGCAATCTATCAATAGTTTTTTTACCCTTTTTTTTAATGCGATTACAAAACTCTATGTCTCTATCCATTTTCAATACCAAATCATTAAATAACTGGGAGCGCCAGCGTAATCCCACTTTGCGGTAAACTTGACGGCCATTTTCCAGTACCTCCTCAGTATCTGAGCATACTCGAGGGTCATTGAATTGTGATGCTAGGATGGGAAATTTAGCCGTATCACACCATTCACGACGGCGCTCACAGGTCTGCACATAATCAAGTAGATCATCATCAGACTTGGTCCACAATGAAGAAGAGATAAAGTAACTAACTCTTTGACGAATCTTTGCGAGCTTTTGATTCTCTTTCTTTTTTACCAAATACTCCGCATCCTTTTGAATAGACTTCCATTCTCTTTTCAAATAAGTGAAATATCGCTCCATTAAAGCCGCCACGACCCCATAGTTGTTATGATCCTTGTTCCAACAGTAGTGATGATACTCAGTGCTGACAAGTGCGAGACGGAATGTACGGTAAAACACCATAGACATCAGCTCGTTGAACGGATGTTGCCATGAGCTCTCCCAGTCCCAAGTGAATCGCTTTAGTCCTAGCTTGTGGAGCTCATTTTCGCAGTAGCTTTGGAAACCCTGAGACTGAACCTGTGTTGATGGCTCATTGAACACATCCTCGGGGACATAACCGAGATGACCAGCCACTTGAATTGCAATTTCACGCTCTTCTGTGCTGGGTGGTGCTGGTAGTGAGGAAAAATCCTTATCCCTAACTTTGAGTAGGAACAGGCAATGTGCGTGTACTGCTGATCTCATTCCATGGACATTCTCTGGAAGTTCTGCCTTCAGCCATTTTTGTTGCTCCTTCTGGCTTGCACGTTTCGCCACATTGTGAGCTTTGCGGGCCTGGTTCCTTTGCTGTCTGACCTCGGATTGTTCAAGCATACTCTGGGCAAGGGGCATTTGAGGATGGGTGAACTCATTATTTGACTGAGTGCCATGCTCATGCGCTGTGAAATTGTCCCTCCTTGGTTCGTCATTTCTTTCACTTTGAGTCGGAGACATGTTCTCATCCTCATCATCCACCATTGTTTCTCTTGATGTACTGGCATGACCCGTTCTTGGTTTGGAGGCATATGGATGATGACGTCCAGTGACTTTCTCTTTATGGACCAGAGGTGAAGACGCATAAAGTTCATCCCCTGCTATGCAAATCATCAGTTAACACATCAAAACATTAATGAAGACTGGTCATCCTCAGGATCTTCAATTGGCTCCTGAGATCGGACTGACTTGCCTTTAGGTGCCATATCTAACCCATGAAACAAACATATCAAATTGTGAATAAGTTTCTACTCCAAAATTCAAATGACTTACTTTGATGAAGCGTCAATACTGGATTTCCCTCCGACAGACCGCTCCAAGATACATTTTCCAAAGGTCTTTTTCGTCGCCCCCCATCCATGCGCCTTTCATCACCCACATGAACCTGCGATCCTGATGGAATATTGAGGGTTGTCTGTTTACTTTGGCCAAAGGGATCCTGGGATGCGACTGGATTCCGACCGGGATTAAGGAGGAACTCACGTGGAAATTTTGATTGGGGATTAGCGTGTGAAGAGATTTGAGGTGTGCCTTCTGGCCCCTGAGACACATGAATTTGTGTATTAGTGGGATTTGGGGGAATTGGAGTGACGGAAATATTTGGGATCGACCAAGTGCTTGAAGTTGGAGCCTTTGGATTCCCCACATCAATGTTAAGACCTGATACATTCATTGAGGATGCGATAGGGGTTGTGAGAGGAATTTTGGGACTCAATGGTGACTGTGTTTGAACATATTCTATGCTAGATTCACTATTTGAGTCATGAACAGAACCTGAACGGGATTTATGTGACTTGAAAGATGACATAAGGGCCGAAAAAGTACAGTAATATTTTTAACTAGATAAAACACCTCAGTATTATGATAAAATAGAGTGATATGATATGAAATCTTTTCAAATTTAGAATAGAGAAATTCTATGAATAGTTGGAGCTAAGTGTTGTGTGGAAGTCGGATAAGACTCTTTTGAGGAGAATCCTCCCTGCCTCCTCTTGAGCTCCTCCGCTTTTGTCGGAAACCACCCTGCACGGCCTACCAGCATATAATGTGATATTTCCTTGATCTGAAAGGGGACCCATCATCCATAGGTAATCATATTTGGTAACATTTCCGCCTCCCCATTGTCACATTTTGTGAATTATCCAAACTGCCAATATATGCATTGAAATTCCCCAACATTGTACATCTGTAAAGGGGTATATTCATGAAGGATTTACCCACAAAAGAGACATCACCTTTTCACGAAAGGCAAGACAATCCAAATCACATTCCAACTGATTCAAAGCCCGCCGTACTCAAACCAAATACCAAGACTTTAGCTGCACTCCAACCCCTTATGTAATAGAGTTATATAGTTATGTCTGTAATAAGGTTTAAACCATGTACGATGGCGTGCCAGCGTACATGGATTAAATGTTAATCCCCTCAATTCAATGGTAACACTTCACTAATGGAACCCCCTCAATGGTCAAACCCGCACTATCACAATGTGTAAATAAACTAGAATATGTATGAGCATTGAGCAGCATGGCAGTTTACCCAATTAAACGCCTAACCAATTCCGCCATCCAGATGAGACATGTTAAACTTTATCCACTGCAGCTCATGCACCATTACAAATGGGATAAAATCCTCAGCTGGCTCAAATCATCTCCCCCTTCATAAATAATCACTGAATTTTATTTCCAATTAATAACACTCCTAAACACTTTCACATCAACCATAGATATTTATACACAAACCAACCGTACTCCCAATTCCTGCAACAATGACAACCCGGCCATATTCCTCAATGCGTATATGCATGTGTCAACACTGCTCAACTCAAACACACTCTTCCCCTGAGGGTGATAGGTCTGGAGTTGCCTTCACACCTTTCCAATATAAACAGCACATTAAAAAGCTCAAATCAACCATTGCACCCAAATCTCTTCCAAACATCCCTACTTCTGCATCAGGATCTGGGTGCCCACAAATTCTATTGGATCAAATCTTCCCAGCTGATTATTCACGTTTGACCCAAAGCACTTTCCCAACTCCAGCGGGTCTCAATTCAACTGCACAGAAACCATATAGTGGCAGTCAAACCCTTCCCCCACAAGACCTAGGAATGATAATATCTGCCATTCTATCATTAAGGTATAATTTACCCCGCAGGGCTTCACGCATACTCAACCCCGCCCTGAACCTGCTGATCAAGTCCAGTATCTCAAGCTCAGCTGGTCCCCCCGCTCCTGCATTCCATATACCTCAAGATCTGAGTACCATATTTGAACATCTCCAATTGGAGCCAGTGATTCAAAACTATATATGTTGTCCTCAATGTTTCTCTCTTAATGGCCTTACTGAATCAGTCACAACTGACCAACCCCACTGTCAACACCATAATGACCCAAATGATCATGATCCCCCTTGCACACAATCATTAGGCAAATTCATCTATTCATCTGAACCCCACACCCAAAACACAACCAACATGAAGCAAAAATTTATACCAACAAAACATTTCATTTATCAACCATTCAAAAATTGGCTTGCCAGATTTCTCCAGCGGGCTGGAATTATGGACATTCTGCATCAACATCAACAATCCCAAACTCCTGAAGATTCCCCAAAACGTGACATCTGGGATGGATTGGTCTGGAGACGCTTCACTGGCACTAGAAATATCCATGACCCCCCATTCATGTCCATTCCTGGTGCATTGGCCTTCTCCATATATGTGGACTGGTTTAATGCACATGGAAAGTCAACCCGGTTGGCTAGCATTGGACCTATCATGCTTATTTGTCTTAATCTCCCCCCAAGTGAAAGATTGAAGCCCGAGAATGTCTATGTTGCAGGAATCATCCCTGGTCCGAAGGAGCCAACTGCGCTTCAATTGAATTATCTATTAATGCCACTCATCAACGAGCGCAAAGAGCTATGGCAAGGTTACCATTTTTCACCCACCTCAACAGGTCCATCAGGATCCTTTATCCGTGTTGCCATCCTCACAGCCATTGCGGATGTGGTTGCCATGCGCAAGCTTACTGGATTTATTTCCCATTCAGGAAACCGCTTTTGTAATTTTTGCACCATTCACAAAGCTCAAATTGAAGAAATTGGTCCTCAATTTCACTACACGCGCTCATACCAAAGTCATAAATCAACCATTGCCAAATGGCTTCGGGCAACCCCACAACAAAGACAAGCAATTTTCTCTGAGTATGGAGTGCGATATTCAATTTTGGAAGACCTTCCGTATTGGGATGCAACCAGAATGGTTAATCTTGACATAATGCATAATTTAATACTTGGAATTTTGAAGGATCATGCAACTTTCAAATTGTGCATTCCAGAGTCCAAATCAAAATTTACTTCAGGTCCCGCAGGAAATCCAATGACACCAACAGTTCAGACTCAGATTCCAAGACCTCCAACAGCTCTCTTGATAAAATCACATTGAGAGAGGCCCGCTCCCTGAGAAGAGACGCAGCAAAAATAATAAATGAGCCACTCCCCACTACTTCCACCCGAAAAAACTACTTCCCAATGCCCACCCCTAACACAGAACATCCATCTAGTGGTTCTGCGGAGATTCCTTCATTTGATGCCAATTACATCCCCACTTCTGAAATACCCTCTGAATTGGATATCACTGCACTGAGTGATCACCAGATCAAGGGTGAGGCTCTGGAGCATCTCCGTCAAATCATATCTGAGACAATAATTCCCTCATCATGGACAAGAGTACCTCGCAACATGGGTTCCCCCTCTCATGGTAGCTTAAAAGCCGCTGAATGGGCTCTCTTATATAAGTTCTATATTCCATTTCTAATGCTCAGTCAACAGATGTCATTAGATGCACACCAATCTGCCAACACTCAAAGAAAAATGGGTCAGTCAGAAGAACTTGCAAATGAACTAGCCAAGAATACATTCCATTTGATTAGTGCTATCAACATTGCCACAAGCTGGACTGTTTCAATAGATGATGCGACTGCATTTGCTGAACATTGGAAAAAATTCCGCCTTTCCAATCAACACCTGTTCCCAAAACAGAAAAGTAAACCAAATCATCATTTTGCTGATCATATTCCCGAACTCTTCCAACATTGGGGCCCAGCACAAGCCTCAGCCACATGGGGTTATGAGCGCTTGATTGGAGTATTTGCAAAGATGCCAACAAATAACAAGATATGTACGTCAATTAATAAGATCAATATATTCACATTGATTAAACACCTGAACTGAATAAGACTAACTTTTTGCAACTCTGAATAGATGATATAGATAAAACCTTACTTCAACATATCTGTTGATGTTCCAACCTTTCCGTTCTCCTGAAATCCCCATCTGTGCCATGTGAAATAAAACAGCTTTTCGAATCACAGCCACCTGCCGTGTTCAATCACCATAAATATAACAAGCCATCCCGCCATGACCAACAAAATTATGATTGCCTGGTTGAGTACTTACAGACTTTTCATGCAACAAGGGAAATGGTTGATTGGATCAGCTTAGACAATACCGTGCAATCCACAAGTCATCCCACTTCAAGGATTGTCTCACCTTGGTATTTTCCAGTTTCAAACATTAATATGGGGGACAATATATTTTCAACTGAATCCAAAAATGTCAGCAACAGTGTGATATGTTTTCTGAGGGGCAACACCCGACGCTTTGGTATTATTAATAGCATTTTTAAAGTCTCTGAGCCATCTAGCATACTGAACAATAACTTTCTGATCTTAAAAACTTTGAAGATTGATGTGAATTTCTTACCAGATTGGCCTCATCTGAATATTTATAAGGCTGTTGGTTTTGATGATGGACACTTGATTATATCAGAAGAAGAAATAGAAGGTAACTGTGGATTGTATGATAACAAAGCTCTGTCATGTGGACTGCTTGTAATGATAAAGCCGTTATTTCATGATATTTAGTCTACCAAAATGCAAATCTCTCAGATTCATTAGCAATTTTGCTAGTGAAATAACTGCCTCAAAATTTAGTGACAGAGACATGCCATTGTGACAAGCAGAGCCCATTATTTCACATTGCCACAAAGAGCTTACTATTTTGACATTGGGTACAGTGTGAATAAGCCAAGTCCAATGATCAAATGAACCCACACACTCACCTTTCACAGCATCCAAAATTTCTAACTGCGCCATCATCATGTTGGAAGCGGAATCGGCTTTGGCGTACCCACACCCGCATGTGCACCTGCACGCGCCAATGCACACGCCCACGCACCCGCACATGCCAATGCACACGCAAACCCACCCGCACACGCTCCCGCACACGCCAATGCACACGCCCACCCACCCGCACACGCTCCTGCACACGCCAATGCACACGCCCACCCACCCACACACGCCAATGCACACGCAAACGCACCCGCCCCCGCGCATGCACACGCACACTTCATGGATGACCTGGTGAAGTCAAACCCCCCGCCTACATCAAGACTGGCTGAAGGACATCTTTGATGTGTGTGTGTGCAAACAGGCGGGTCTGGTGTAATTTTTACCAATCATCGGACGGTTGTGGGATGATCAGGTGGTGAGGAATCTGAGTTGAAGGCACAGGGGAACCAATATTATTGGATGTCACAGGATTTGGTGTAAGACAAGATTAGGACGTGTGCTCGACGTTCGGTTGATTTTCGCTTGACGTGAGCTCGACTTTTATCCTGCTTGACGTTTGCTTGACGTGAAGTCAATCGCCGACAATTGACACGAGATTCGCCCCGGTGACAGTACTATGTCTGTTCTTATGAAATATAATAATAAAAATTATTATAACCACAATTAAATAATTATAAAAATTATTTCTTTCACTTGTTATAAACTAACAGTGATTATAACAGTGAGCAGTAATTGTCTACAAGAATCAATTACAAGAAGAATTTAATAATAAAAACTTCTTTTATTAAAATAATAAAATTATTTTAATATATAATTATCTTTTGCAGGAATAATTATAAAGATAATTCTTGAAGAAAACTATTACTAGAGAAAAACTTTAAGAATTAAAAATAAATGACTCACTAATACTCCAAAGAACTTATTGATAGATAAAAGTAGAGAAATTTGACGTAGAATGGTGGATTTAAGGGATCAAAAGGATTTATAACAGTATTACAACAATATATAGTTGGTTTCTGTGATTTCACGTCTTTCTGGTTGATTCTGAAAGATTTAAAACACTTAAGAATAGCTGTAACTAATACTTACTTGTTGGTAATAATGATTTAATAAATTGATAAGATGATGATTGGAAAAAACAGCAAGAGGAGGCCTCTTTTAAGTCAACAACAGCTCACAGAGGCGTGCCATGGAGCAAACTAAAAAACCAGTGAGTGAGAAAACAATAAACCTTTTTGGATTATTGATTGCATCATCAGTTGTCACGTAAGATTATCATAATTACTTAATTGATGCTTTTACGTGACTACCAACCCGAATATGGTTAAGAATAAAAGGAGTAACACTTGTAAATCTTCTTTTATTCTAAAAGAATCATTGATTTCTCAAAGTTATCAATGTTATTGCCAATTTCATCACAGGTTGTAATTACTGTGAATTTTTGAAGATTCAGTGTTTCACGTAGAATAACCAAAAATGGACTGTAAGTAAAACTTTCAATTTTACTAGTAAAACTGTAATTCTTTTTGGTTGTACTATAGATAATACAGTTCTCCTTTAGTCCTGAAAGTTTCAGAAGGATTCATTAAGAATTGTATTTTTAATGAATTTTTGAAGTTTTTACCTCATTTCTACGTAGAATTGCAAATAGCAGTGTTTTGCTGGTTGCTATGAGGTAAATCAATGAATATAGGTCCCAAAAGGGTTTTAATTACTCTTTTGGGGTTTATCCATGGAAAGTCATTAGTAATTGACATGGTTACAGGAGTGTAAGTAGCTCATTACCTCCTTGGCACGTCAAAATAGCAGGTTATTTGCTATTTTCTGGTGTTTTACAGTAGTTGTAACTTGGTAACCAAGTTCCCAAAGAGTTTTAGTTTACCAATTAGGCCAAGATGAGCCATGGATCCATGCTCTGGAGCTATCCACGCCTCTGAGGCCTCAGAAGTTGGGTACCCTGGCTCTCTTTGATGTCTTTTGTCCCCCTTGCTTATTTTTTATGTCAAAATAGTAATTTAAGCTTAAAGTGAGATATCCACTATGGGTGTACCAAAAGTCCATGTAAGAATACCATGATATTAAGTGCTCAAAACATGCATAACACTATTCTTAGTGTATATGTAACATGGGATTTCTCACTTTCCCATTATTTTGGCTAAAAATCAAGAAAAACAAAAATTTTCACGGATCTTTTATGTGGTATTAATGATGTGGTATTGAAGTATTTTCCATTTTACCACCTCAAATACTTAAATTGAGCTTATTCACTCTATGGAGCTACCCTAGGTGAATTTTTGTGTAGAATCCAAATCTTTACTTACTCAATAAAAAGTTATTCAACTTTTCTTAAATCAAAAATAATGAATTTTGAATATATGCATGACTTATGAGGTATGCATTATTCAGAATTTATTTTTAAAATGATTGTGGCCTATTTGGGTATGTAAAATATACCTCAAGGCTCACAACAAGTAAGTATTAGTTACAGCTATTCTTAAGTGTTTTAATTCTTTCAGAATCATTCAGAAAGACGTGAGATCATAGAATCCAACTATATATTGTTGTAATCATCTTATAAATTCATTTTGACCCCTTAAAATCCACAATTCTACGTCAAATCTCTCTATATTATCTTTCAATAAGTTCTTTGGAGTATTAGTGAGTCATTTATTTTTAATTCTTAAAGTTTTTCTCTAGTAATAGTTTTCTTCAAGAATTATCTTTATAATTATTCTTGCAAAAGATAATTATATATTAAAATAATTTTATTATTTTAATAAAAGAAGTTTTTATTATTAAATTCTTCTTGTAATTGATTCTTGTAGACAATTACTGCTCACTGTTATAATCACTAGTAGTGTATAACACGTGAAAGAAATAATTTTATAATTATTTAATTGTGGTTATAATAATTTTTATTATGAAATTTCATAAGAACAGACATAGTACTGTTGATTAATAGTAATATTATCATCAGTTTCATAGTCACATCTTACAATTGGGGGCCTGGCCATGTTTTTTTGAACCTTGTACCCTTAATTAATATATTTTTAAGCTCAAAAATATATTAATTTAATTAATTTTTTTCTTTCAATTTGAAGTTAAAAAATTTTTTATTTTTGAAATTGTTTTAAAATCTTTTCATTGAGGAATTTGGTTTAATTTTATATTGTTTTTACACATGGCTTTTTCACATCCAAAAACTTATAAATTTATTCTTTGAGTTACTCTGAATTAATTTTCATTCAAAATCTTAAATTTTAAATTTTTTCTTTAAAAAGAATAATTTTTTAGTATTAAAAAATATAAAACTTATAAAAAATCTTTAAAAATATTTTAAAAAGTATAAAAATACTTTTTTTTTCTCTTTTATAATTTCTTTTAGTGTCTTTAATCAAATACTGTGCAGCTGGTAACAGACTCAGTAAGAGATATATCACTAGCCCAGAATCTTCAGAAGCAGAATCGGAAGAAAGTATTGAGGTGCAAATTGCTAAAAGAGGCACCTTATTCAATTCTGAAAAGAATAAATTACCACCAAAAGGTGTGTATTTTATCTTATATTTTCACCTTTTATCCTTAAATTGACGTGAAAATGGTGCATACCAAAAATGGAAGCAACTATTCAGTCCAACCAGATGGATGTGGACAAGGAAGAGGCAAGACCAAATCCAGAAGTACCAAGTTTTCCACAAGAAAGACACATCTGGAGGATGCCAGAGTTGCCCCCCATTCCCCAAGGTCTGTACCAACAGATTTTGACGTGAATTATGAGCCTGAACTAATTTATGACAATATTTCCAGGGCTGAACCATTTTCAAGTGGCAGCAATAGAAATATATCAGAGCCAATACAGAAATTGGTTCAGAGCAGCCAAAGAGGAGGAGTGGGAAATCCGCCCAAGCCTTTGGCAGGGGGCCATGAACTCCTACTTACACATCAAGAGCTTTCTGGGTCAGGAGAAGACCATAGAACTCTTAGGAGGTTGGAGCCCCCTGTCTTGCAAAGACAAGGTCAAAAAGATAAAGAATTGGTTGAAGAACCAAAGTCTTTTATCCATAGACCAGAAGAAGGAGTTGGAAATGACTCCAGCTTTGGAGACAGAGGCACCAGTGGCATCTACCAGCTCCAAACCAGCTCCAGAAGCATCCAAGGACAAGCCCAAAGGATCTCAAAAGAAACAGAGAGGTCCCAAGAACCATCAAGGAAAGGGCAAAGGCAAAGCCAATTGGCACAGACCTTACCCACAGGGGTACAGGAACCCCAAATTGGAGCCTTCAGCTGTAGACAGTGTGTTCAATATGGCCAGAACTCTCATGGAATTCACAGCCAAGGAGCAGGAAAGGATGAACAGGACTTTTCCACGCAAATAACTGATGTACAAAGAAGCATTAGTGTAGAAATTGGCAAACTTGAGTCAAAGTTAAAGCAAATTACATCAGACATAATTGAGTTAAAAAGAAATGAAAAGAAACATTCTGATTGGAATCAATTGACATCTGTCACCCTTGAGTCAATTGACAATACTTGTACAAGAATTGAGAACCAATGTCAAGGTCAGAATAATGACGTGGAAGATCTTTCCATTTTTAAAATGAGTGATAAACTTAAAACTCTTGAAGACCATGTCTTACAAATAATTGAGAATACCAATCAATTTGCTATACATTTAGCAAAAACTGACAGTGAAAGGCAGAAACTGAAGAATGAAATAATTGCAAGTGTGGAACAAATTCATAAGAATCATGAACCACATATGCCAAGACATTCTACACCTTTAACTGAAGAAAAACTTTCTGTGAAAGAAAGTTTGACCCCATTCTTAGGAGAAAATACCTACTCTACAAGAGATATTCCCAAATTAGAATAATGGCCAACATTCTCTGGTGAAGGAGAATATAACCATATTGAATTCATCAGGACTATTGATATGTTTCAAGAAGGCTTTAATATACCTGATGAAATCATAGTGGGTAAATTACATTGTCTGTTTCCCAAGACTGCAAAGAAATGGTAGTACAAGATGAGAATTGATCATGGTAAACATGACTGGTCTTGGTGGAAATATGAGGTGATTACCAAATGGGCCAATAATTCTTGGAGGTTTAAAATGGAGAATGCTTTTGAGAGTGCCATTTTTAACTCAGAAAAAGATAAACCACTTACTTGGTTCTTCAAACAAAAAGACAGATTATCTGCTTTACATCCAGATATGTCTGACACTATGATTAATATGAAAATATTAAGGAAGTGTGGAGGAGAACTGGAACATGCTATCAAAAGCAGATGTGTAGAACCCTGTTCAACAGAGGACTACATTAATGCTATGGAAGATATCATTACCAGAACAACAATTGGTAAGACTTGGATTAAAAACCCAATAGAGTCAAGAATGGTCTCAAAGATTCCTAGAGAGGACAAAAGACCAGAAAGACCTGTCTTGAAGTGTCATAAATGTGGAAGTACTAGTAGAAAATGTTATTTCTGCAAAAGATATTCCCAAATTAGAAGAATGGCAAAACTTCTCTGGTGAAGGAGAATACAACCATATTGAATTCATCAGGACTATTGATATGTTGCAAGAAGACTTTAATATACCTGATGAAATCATAGTGGGTAAATTGCATTGTTTGTTTACCAGAACTGCAAAGAAATGGTACTACAAGATGAGAATAGATCATGGAAAACATGACTGGTCTTGGTGGAAATCTGAGGTGATTACCAAATGGGCCAACAATTCTTGGAGGTTTAAAATGGAAAATGCTTTTGAAAGTGCCAATTTTAACTCAGAAAAAGATAAAACACTTACTTGGTTCTTAAAACAAAAAGACAGATTATCTGCTTTACATCCAGATATGTCTGACACCATGATTAATATCAAAATATTAAGGAATTGTGGAGGAGAACTGGAACATGCTATCAAAAGCAGATGTGTAGAACCCTGTTCAACAGAGGACTACATTAATGCTATGGAAGATATCATTACCAGAACAAGAATTGGTAAAACTTGGATTAAAAACCCAATAGAGTCAACAATAGTCTCAAAGATTCATAGAGAGGACAGAAGACCAGAAAGACCTGTCTTAAAGTGTCATAAATGTGGAAGTACTTCACATTTAGCAATCACTTGCACCAAAAAGACAAAGATCAATGATGTTCAAGTCATTGAAGAAATTCAGTGTACTGAAGAGAAAGAAGAATCTGATCAAGACTCTGCAATCTCTGAGGATACACCAGTGGAACACTATCCCATTGAAAACATCACAGCTTTCTTTGAGGTCACAGAAGTCCACACCCACTTGCCACAATATAGTGAAGACTGCTGTAACCTGATCAATATCCAGGATGCCAGAATGTGTAAGACAAAACCTGCTAAAGGCAAAGGCTACACTTCTGGAGCCTCCTGTATCACATCAATTTTGATGAATGATACTGAAGCCAAAGTAAATTTGGATACAGGGGCTTTCTGCACTTGTGTGGGCAAAGATTATCTCCAAATTATACTTCCAGAATGGAAACACCATCTATTACCAATAGAAGGTGTACAATTTAGTAGTGCTAGTAACAATATGTACCCATTAGGCATATTAGACACTAATATTGTGTTCCCACATCCTGCAGGAAGTGTGAGAATGAAAACTGAGACTGTGGTAATGGATAATTGCACATCTCAGCACATCATTCTCGGAAATGACTAATTGAATATTTATGGTATTGATATCAATAACCATAAAGATAGATATTTAACAATTGGAGATAATAAAAGACAGAAATTTGCTTTTTCCAATTTGCCAAAACAAATATCTGTGGTATCTTCTGTCAAAGATACTTACAAGGATGAATTTGTGTCTAATCAACTTGTTGAAGCACAAATTAATCCAGCATTGTCACCAAAAATGAAGAATGAACTTATTGATGTGTTATATATATACAATAATGCATTTGCCTCTGATAATGAACCATTAGGTGCTATCAAAGGACATGAAATTGATATTAGTCTTAATATTGATAGACCATATCCTCCAGTACTTAGAAGACCAGCTTATCCAGCCAGTCCCAGAGCTAGAGAGGCCTTGGAAAAACATATCCAAGAGTTAATGCAACTTGGTGTACTAAGGAAAGTAGGCCATAATGAGGAACTTGAAGTGACAACACCTGTTATTATTGCTTGGCATAATGATAAGTCAAGACTGGTTGGAGATTTCAGGGCATTGAATACCTACACAGTTCCAGATAGGTATCCAATTCCAAGAATTCAAGAAACCCTGACTCAATTGTCTAAAGCCAATTATATAACATCAATGGATGAATTGAAAGGTTTTCATCAAAATGTTTTGACGCCTAAAGCTAGGAAATTACTTAGAATTATCACTCACTGTGGTATTTATGAGTATCTTAGAATGCCATTTGGCATTAAAAATGCTCCATCTCATTATCAAAGAATGATGAATACCATCTTCCCCACAGAATTGTCTGAAGGATGGCTTATCATTTATATTGATGATATTATCATATGTTCTGACACATGTTCTTTGCACCTTGAAAGACTTTCAAGAGTACTTCACAAAGTTGCAGAAGTGAATATGAAAATTTCACTTAAAAAATGCAATTTTGGATTTGAAGAACTCAAAGCATTAGGACATGTTGTTTCTGGTTTAAGCCTGGGAATTGACAAAAAAAAAGTGGCAGACGTGTTTATTAAGCCAATAGCCCAGAATAAAAAAGAAATGATGTCTTTTCTTGGATTTGCTAGTTACTACAGGCAACACCTGAAGGACTTTGCAATTCTAGCCAAATCACTTTATAGAATCTGTGATCAACAGACTGTATTTGAGATGACACAAGAGAGGATCAAAGCTTATGAGAAGATAAAGAAAGCTCTTACAGAAGCACCTTTACTCCTCATGCCGGACTGGAATATTCCTTTTAAACTGTAAATTGATGCATGTGGAGATGGATTAGGGGCAGCCCTACATCAAGTCCAAATTGTTAATGACAAACCTACAGAAGGACCAGTTTGTTTTATCTCAAGGCAAATCAAACCAACAGAAGCCAGATATGGTGCAAGCCAAATGGAGTGCTTATTTTTGGTATGGGCACTTGAGAAATTACACTATTATCTTGATGGCAGTGTTTTTGAGGTGATAACTGACTGTAATGCCGTGAAATCGCTTCTTAACATGAAAACTCCCAACGGACATATGTTGAGATGGCAAATAGCCATTCAGGAGTATAGAGGAAACATGACTATAGTTCATAAAGCAGGAAACATTCACAAGAATGCTGATGGACTTAGTAGATGGGCACTAGCCAACACTCCTGTTAACCCAGCTTATGTACCTTTGGAAGCAGAACCACAGATTCCAATTGAAGGCATTAACATAACTGATATTGGGACTGATTTCTTTGAGGAAGTCAGAGAATCTTATAAGCAAGACAAGAATTGCCATATCTTGACTTCTTTATTGGATAAAGACTGCAAAGACACATCTTTGGTTAATGCATTAGATGAAGTTTGGAAAAATTCCTATTCTGAAGGAAGATTTCACTTGTTTGATGGGATTATTTACCATAGAACAAAACATTATTGTGTGATGACACTATGTAGTAGATTGCTTATCAATACCATTCTTCATGAATTCCATGATAGCATTTACTCTGGACACCTGTCAGAAGACAGAACACTTGAGAAAGTGAAGAACTGTGCATGGTGGCCATCTTGGAGAAAAGAAACCATTGAGTATTGCCATACCTGTGATAGATGCCAGAAAGCAAACAGGAGTACAGGCAAGAAATTTGGACTTATGATCCATATTCAAGAACCAAAATCCCCTTGGGAAGTTGTTCACATGGATTGGGTCACAGCACTTCCTCCAAGTGGTGACAAAAGTTATAATGCTTGTTTAGTCATTGTAGACAGATATAGCAAAACTCCCATATTCTTACCATGTCATAAAAATGACACAGCTATGGATACAGCTCTTCTTTTGTGGAATAGAGTTATTTCCCATACAGGATTATTTAAGAATATCATAAGTGACAGAGATCCCAAGTTCACATCTGCACTTTGGACCAATCTTCATAGATTGTTTGGGACCAAGTTATCATTCTCTACAGCATATCACCCTCAAACAGATGGGCTAGCAGAGAGGATGATTCAAACTTTAGAAGACATGATCAGAAGATTCTGTGCTTATGGGTTAGAATTCAAAGACTCAGATGGCTTTACCCATGACTGGTGCACTCTGATACCTGCATTAGAATTGGCAGATAAGACATCAGTCCATTCTTCCACAGGACAAACTCCTGCTATGTTAGAAAAAGAATGGAATCCAAGACTCCCAGCAGACACACTGAGGAAAGACTTGATTGACATTCATCCTACAGCTTCCAGCTTCAAATTGATGCTTGATAAAGTAAAACATCATGCAAAACAAAGTATGGATGATGCTTTTGATTATGCCAAACAGAAGTGGGACAAGAGTCATAAAGTACCAGACTTCAAAGTAGGGGACTTAGTTCTAGTTTCAACCTTGAATTTTAATAATATCAAAGGCCCAAAGAAACTTAAACATTCTTATGTAGGACCTTTTGTTATTGTTGCCTTACATGGAACCAATGCAGTTCAAGTGGAATTGAGTGGTGAATTGGAAAATAAACATCCCACTTTTCCAGTCAGCTTGGCAAAACCTTATCAACCAGCTGATAAAGAATTGTTTCCTTTAAGGAACCCAACTCCTTTGACTGTACCACCAGTGGAACAGAATGAAGACAAAAAGATAAAGAAAGTCATTAAATAAAGGAGACTTAGGGGTAAAAATCAGAGAGAATAGCTTGTCAGATATAGAACTCCAGTACATGAAGATGAATGGCTGGCAGAATCAGATATACCTGAATCAGATAAACTCCTGAGAAGATTTAGACATGAAAGAAGGCCACTAGCCTGAATATGTCTATAAAATGTGCTTTAAATTACTTGATCTGAGTAGTGTGAAGAGGTTGGACAGTGGACATTACCCCCTTTGGGGCTTTTATTATTCTATCATTTGATAAAATTGTAGTACAATTTTATTTTTTGGTGGGAGGGAATGTGAGCCTTGAGGTATATTTTACATACCCAAATAGGCCACAATTATCTTAAAAATAAATTCTGAATAATGCATACCTCATAAGTCATGCATATATTCAAATTTCATTATTTTTTGATTTCAGAAAAGTTGAATAACTTTTTATTGAGTAAGTAAATCCATGTATTTAAGGCCAGATTTGGATTCTACACAAAAATTCACCTAGGGTAGCTCCATAGAGTAAATAAACTCAAATTAACTCTTTGAGGTGGTAAAATGGAAAATACTTCAACACCACATCATCAATACCACATAAAAGATCCGTGAAAATTTTTGTTTTTCTTAATTTCACGCCAAAATAATGGGAATGTGAGGAATCCCATGTTACATATACACTAAGAATAGTGTTATGCATGTTTTGAGCACTTAATATTATGGTATTCTTACATGCACTTTTGGTACACCCATAGTGGATATCTCACTTTAAGCTTAAATTTCTATTTTGACGTGAAAAATAGGCAAGGGGTGTTGTATCTTCATGATACAAATTGAAATATGCTTATATCGAAACAAACCTAATAAGACTATACAGACAAACTAGCATAACATATTCCATGTATAAAACATCTAACCCTGAACTAATAACAAATCTCCTCAGGGGAGATCTGTTTATTAATTCCTTCGCATTTTTTACTGATATAAAATTTTAAATTTTTTTCTAAAACTTCAGGTACGCACTCCAAAGGGGAGATCTGTTTATTAATTCCTTCGCATGTTTTACTGATATAAAATTTTAAATTTTTTTCTAAAACTTCAGGTACGCACTCCAAAGGGGAGATCAAAAAGAAAATAAATAAAATTTTTACATATAGGAAGTCGTACTTGTAGATAGAATATATTAGTAATACATAGTCCTTTGGAATAAAATTATAATAGGTTATGGGCCTTCGTCTGCCAGAAGCGTTCTCCATCTAACAGTTTTTTCTTGATTATCGCTCTATTGTATATTTCTCCTTTACTATCCCTGATATATTGTTTTATTCCTCATATTTATTTATTCTGGCTTCCACTACTCGTTCTGGGAAGATATTTCAACCAATGATGGGTGATCCACCTGATGTTTCACAACTAAAAATACACGACGATAGCGATGTTGTGTCAAAGGCGGACAAACAAGCCAAGTTGCTTAATCGATTTACGGAAATCGCTGAGAAGATTCAACCAAAGCTATCGGTCTCCGGAGCCAACTTCAACACTTGGTCGCGAAACATGATAGAAAGCTGGGCAACTGTGTTCCTTGGTGATACAGATTACTTTGATGACACTTCTCGCGACACTGATTATCGGCGTAATCTCATTGCCTTGGCTTTTATCCGACATAGTGTTGAACGTCCTTTGTTTGATTCGATTACCTCCCGACTATACATGCCTAATGCGCGGAATGTCTATCATGCGCTAAAAAATCGCTTCAATCGGGCTTCATGGTCCTCAATTATCAATCACGCTAGTACCATCTTTAATCCGATTGACCAATTGTCTAATCTTACCCAGCATGCTTTACGATTAAGTGAAGCTGTCAATGCCGTGGAGAACCAAATGGGCACACTGGACAGCAATAAAATCATCACACTCTCTCTTTTCTTCTCCATTCCTCATCTGCGTGATCAGATTACATCTGCTCTCGATACTCGATTGGCTGTCAATTCATCGCTTCATATTCAGCCCGAAAACATTTTGGACATCGTTCGACAAATGGCTCCTAAGCCCTCTTTTTCACCTATGGATGAATCTTTGCAATTGGCTCGCATTGATGGGCCGAACTCTTCGATGGGCAAAGGAAAAGGAAGGAGTCATCCTGGTACACCATTTCGGGGACACCCTTCACCTGACCGTTCTCCTAACACCCCCTCACCAATTGCTTCGCGTTCTGATGAATGGAAAAGGGAATGGCTGACTCGAAGAAACCCCTGCTTCCACTGTGGGGAAGCAGGTCACTGGGCGCCTGACTGTCCTGCTCGAAAGAAAGGTGCCATCGCTCGTGGACAATCTTCCCAACAATCCCTGCATGTTGCTGCGATTGGTGTAATTCCAGTATTTGAGAATTCCGAAGCCTTATTGGACTCCGGTGCAACACACTCAGTTGTAGGCAATCTTTCCCTTCTCGTTAACATTCGGCCTGCTAACATGAGCCTGTCTGTCGCTTCCTCTCACCGGTTTTGGGTAGAAAACATTGGAGAACTCCGATTAATGACACCTTTCGGTCCTCTTCATGTTAAAGATGTGCTGCACTGCAGAGCTATCAATGGTGTTGTCCTCTCCATAGGGCATTTAATCTCACAACGAATACCGGTTTCACTTTCTCATGGAAACTTAGTGCTATTTCAAAACAATGTTGAATTTAAAACGTTTCGGCGTAATCATCGCTGGTTTCTTCCTTTGTCTGCATCGTCTGCCCCTTTAGTCTCTATTAAACCTATGGCTGTTACTGAATCTGCTCCTCCGCCTATTAACTATCTCACTCGTCCTTCTAACGCATTGAATGATACTAGTTATTTGTGGCACCAAAGACTGGGCCATATCTCAATCCGAAATATTAAACGTCTAATGAAATTTAATGCCGTAGATGCTTTTCCCCCTATATCTCTTCAGAATATCAATCTGTGCCACCACTGCTCTATATCTAAAAGTGAACACCGGCCTTTCCATTCTCCTTCTCGTCTTATCGTTACACAGCCTGGTGATGTCATTGTGGCTGACCTAATGGGTCCTCTTCCCACTAGTTTTGACTCAAAAAAATATTTACTCGTAATTCAAGATCCTTTCTCTCGATTAGTGACAGTTATACCCATTGCTGACAAAGCTGAAGCTAAACACAAGTTACGCCTATGGATGACAAAGTTTGTTAACTGCACTGGTTTCAAAATCAAACGTTTAAGAACCGACAATGGTGCGGAGTTCCACAACATCTTTCTCAGTAATTTCCTTAATGAATGTGGGGTTATCCATGAGACCTCCATTCCTTACGAACACCATCAGAATGGTAAAATCGAAAGAACCAATTGTTCTATATCTGAAATCGCCCGGACCATGTTAATTGCTTCTCGCTTGCCCAAAGAATTATGGCCATATGCTTTTCGCCATGCCGCTTGGATTTTTAATTGAACTCTACATGCTGATGATGTGAATACCCCATACAAGATCATTGCAAAGAAAAAACCATCTCTACTTCCGTGGCGTGTTTTTGGTGCCAAGGGTTACTTATACAATCCCCTGTTTCGGAAAGATTTATCTCAAAGAGCTCATGTTGGTTATCATCTTGGGGAGGCGCCCGATTCGAAGGGCTGGCTGTTTTGGATTCCTGATAAACGAAAATTCATGAAGAGCGCAAGCGTCAAGTTTGATGAGAATTGCTTCATTCACGATGGCTCGAATTTGATGCCTTATTTATCTTCGATCCAGGTAAACAATCTATTTGATAACTCTATGATTCATGCAGTTGAAAAACAGGATAACCTCGTGAATTCGGTGAATGTATCACATGATCCGGTCGACGCGGCTCCGATCAGCTACAAAGAAGCAATCACGTCGAATGAAGCTGATAGTTGGTGTACAGCTATTAGTGAAGAGCTGGCCAGCATGAATGAGCAGGATGTCTTTGAAGTTTTGAATATGCGGGAGGCCTTGATGGAGGTTCCTCGGGAGAGTATTCTGAGTACTAAATGGGTCTTTACACGGAAGTCTAAGCCCCTCAGATTCAAGGCCAGGTTGGTTGCCAGGGGCTTCCGACAAATACAAGGTATCAATTTTGCGGAGACGTTTGCGCCGATGCCTACTTTCAATTCACTGCGCCTATTGTTTTCCGTGGCTTTGTATAAAGGTTGGGATGTGAGAACGTTTGATGTCAAGGTCGCATTCCTCAACAGTTTAATCGACAAGCCCGTGTACATATGGCCGCCTCAAGGAATGTCTTTACCACCTCATTCTGTCCTGAAGCTCAAGAAAGCACTTTACCGTACTAAACAGGCTGCACGGTGTTGGTGGTTGCATTTGCAACACATTTTGAAGGATATTGGGTTTGTGGTAAACCAGGAGGACACCACTACTTACTATTTACATTCAGAGAAAGGTCAGGCAATGTTATGGATCCATGTGGATGATGGTGCGTTGGCAGCCTCATCGGTCGAGCTCATGGAGCTTATCTGCTCGAAATTGGATGATGC